>JAEQBA010003489.1:0-574187 GCA_019434445.1 Phalangium opilio | reverse complement strand
TAGCATAGCATAGCTTAGCTTAGCTTAGCATAGCATAGCATAGCTTAGCTTAGCTTAGCTTAGCTTAGCTTAGCTTAGCATAGCTTAGCATAGCATAGCATAGCATAGCTTAGCTTAGCATAGCATAGCATAGCATAGCATAGCTTAGCTTAGCATAGCATAGCATTTAGCATAGCTTAGCATAGCATAGCATAGCATAGCATAGCATAGCATAGCTTAGCATAGCATAGCTTAGCTAGCTTAGCTTAGCTTAGCATAGCATAGCTTAGCTTAGCTTAGCTTAGCATAGCTAGCTTAGCAGCATAGCTTAGCTTAGCATAGCTTAGCTTAGCATAGCATAGCTTAGCTTAGCATAGCATAGCTTAGCTTAGCATAGCTTAGCATAGCTTAGCTTAGCTTAGCATAGCATAGCTTAGCTTAGCATAGCATAGCTTAGCTTAGCTTAGCTTAGCATAGCTTAGCTTAGCATAGCTTAGCATAGCTTAGCTTAGCATAGCATAGCATAGCTTAGCTTAGCTTAGCATAGCATAGCATAGCATAGCATAGCATAGCTTAGCTTAGCATAGCATAGCATAGCATAGCATAGCTTAGCTTAGCATAGCATAGCATAGCATAGCTTAGCATAGCATAGCATAGCATAGCATAGCATAGCATAGCTTAGCATAGCATAGCTTAGCTTAGCTTAGCTTAGCTTAGCATAGCATAGCTTAGCTTAGCTTAGCTTAGCATAGCTTAGCTTAGCATAGCTAGCTTAGCTTAGCATAGCATAGCTTAGCTTAGCTTAGCTTAGCATAGCTTAGCTTAGCATAGCATAGCTTAGCATAGCTTAGCTTAGCATAGCATAGCTTAGCATAGCTTAGCTTAGCTTAGCATAGCATAGCTTAGCTTAGCTTAGCATAGCATAGCATAGCATAGCATAGCATAGCTAGCTTAGCTTAGCATAGCATAGCTTAGCTTAGCATAGCATAGCTTAGCTTAGCATAGCATAGCTTAGCTTAGCTTAGCTTAGCATAGCTTAGCATAGCTTAGCATAGCTTAGCTTAGCATAGCTTAGCTTAGCTTAGCATAGCATAGCATAGCATAGCATAGCTTAGCTTAGCATAGCATAGCATAGCTTAGCATAGCATAGCATAGCATAGCATAGCTTAGCATAGCATAGCATAGCTTAGCTTAGCTTAGCTTAGCATAGCTTAGCATAGCTTAGCTTAGCTTAGCTTAGCATAGCATAGCATAGCTTAGCTTAGCTTAGCATAGCTTAGCATAGCATAGCTTAGCTTAGCATAGCTTAGCATAGCATAGCTTAGCATAGCTAGCTTAGCTTAGCATAGCTTAGCATAGCATAGCTAGCTTAGCTTAGCATAGCATAGCATAGCTTAGCTTAGCTTAGCTTAGCTTAGTATAGCATAGCATAGCTTAGCTTAGCTTAGCTTAGCATAGCATAGCATAGCTTAGCTTAGCTTAGCTTAGCATAGCTTAGCTTAGCATAGCTTAGCTTAGCTTAGCTTAGCTTAGCATAGCTTAGCTTAGCATAGCTTAGCTTAGCATAGCTTAGCTTAGCATAGCTTAGCATAGCTTAGCTTAGCTTAGCATAGCTTAGCATAGCTTAGCTTAGCATAGCTTAGCTTAGCTTAGCATAGCTTAGCTTAGCATAGCATAGCATAGCATAGCATAGCTTAGCTTAGCTTAGCTTAGCATAGCTTAGCTTAGCATAGCATAGCTTAGCTTAGCTTAGCTTAGCTTAGCATAGCTTAGCTTAGCTTAGCATAGCATAGCTTAGCATAGCATAGCTTAGCATAGCTTAGCATAGCATAGCTTAGCTTAGCTTAGCTTAGCATAGCATAGCTTAGCATAGCATAGCTTAGCATAGCATAGCATAGCTTAGCTTAGCTTAGCTTAGCATAGCATAGCATAGCTTAGCTTAGCTTAGCTTAGCATAGCATAGCATAGCATAGCTTAGCTTAGCATAGCTTAGCATAGCTTAGCTTAGCATAGCTTAGCTTAGCTTAGCATAGCTTAGCTTAGCTTAGCATAGCATAGCATAGCTTAGCTTAGCTTAGCTTAGCATAGCATAGCATAGCATAGCTTAGCTTAGCTTAGCATAGCATAGCTTAGCTTAGCTTAGCTTAGCTTAGCTTAGCATAGCATAGCATAGCTTAGCTAGCTAGCATAGCTTAGCATAGCATAGCTTAGCATAGCATAGCATAGCATAGCTTAGCTTAGCATAGCTTAGCATAGCTTAGCTTAGCATAGCTTAGCTTAGCTTAGCATAGCTTAGCTTAGCTTAGCATAGCATAGCATAGCTTAGCTTAGCTTAGCTTAGCATAGCATAGCATAGCATAGCTTAGCTTAGCTTAGCTTAGCATAGCTTAGCTTAGCTTAGCTTAGCTTAGCTTAGCATAGCATAGCATATTTAGCTTAGCTAGCATAGCTTAGCATAGCATAGCTTAGCTTAGCTTAGCCTATTATAGCTTAGCATAGCTTAGCTTAGCTTAGCTTAGCATAGCATAGCATAGCATAGCATAGCATAGCATAGCTTAGCTTAGCTTAGCTTAGCATAGCATAGCATAGCATAGCATAGCATAGCTTAGCTTAGCTTAGCATAGCTTAGCTTAGCATAGCATAGCTTAGCTTAGCATAGCTTAGCTTAGCATAGCATAGCATAGCTTAGCTTAGCTTAGCATAGCATAGCATAGCTTAGCTTAGCTTAGCTTAGCTTAGCATAGCATAGCATAGCATAGCTTAGCTTAGCTTAGCATAGCTTAGCATAGCTTAGCTTAGCATAGCTTAGCTTAGCTTAGCTTAGCTTAGCATAGCTTAGCTTAGCATAGCATAGCTTAGCATAGCTTAGCTTAGCATAGCTTAGCTTAGCTTAGCTTAGCATAGCATAGCTTAGCATAGCTTAGCTTAGCTTAGCATAGCATAGCATAGCTTAGCTTAGCATAGCATAGCATAGCTTAGCTTAGCTTAGCTTAGCATAGCATAGCTTAGCTTAGCTTAGCTTAGCATAGCATAGCATAGCTTAGCTTAGCTTAGCATAGCTTAGCATAGCTTAGCTTAGCATAGCATAGCTTAGCTTAGCATAGCTTAGCATAGCATAGCTTAGCTTAGCTTAGCATAGCATAGCATAGCTTAGCTTAGCTTAGCTTAGCTTAGCATAGCATAGCATAGCTTAGCTTAGCTTAGCATAGCATAGCATAGCATAGCTTAGCTTAGCTTAGCTTAGCATAGCTTAGCTTAGCATAGCTTAGCTTAGCTTAGCTTAGCTTAGCATAGCTTAGCTTAGCATAGCTTAGCTTAGCATAGCTTAGCATAGCTTAGCTTAGCTTAGCATAGCTTAGCATAGCTTAGCTTAGCTTAGCATAGCTTAGCTTAGCATAGCATAGCATAGCATAGCATAGCATAGCTTAGCTTAGCTTAGCTTAGCATAGCTTAGCTTAGCATAGCATAGCTTAGCTTAGCTTAGCTTAGCTTAGCATAGCATAGCTTAGCTTAGCATAGCATAGCTTAGCATAGCATAGCTTAGCATAGCTTAGCATAGCATAGCTTAGCTTAGCTTAGCTTAGCATAGCATAGCTTAGCATAGCTTAGCTTAGCTTAGCTTAGCTTAGCATAGCATAGCATAGCATAGCTTAGCTTAGCATAGCATAGCATAGCATAGCATAGCATAGCTTAGCTTAGCTTAGCTTAGCATAGCTTAGCTTAGCATAGCATAGCTTAGCTTAGCTTAGCTTAGCTTAGCATAGCATAGCTTAGCTTAGCATAGCATAGCTTAGCATAGCATAGCTTAGCATAGCATAGCATAGCTTAGCTTAGCTTAGCTTAGCATAGCATAGCTTAGCATAGCTTAGCTTAGCTTAGCTTAGCTTAGCTTAGCATAGCATAGCTTAGCATAGCATAGCATAGCATAGCTTAGCTTAGCTTAGCATAGCATAGCTTAGCTTAGCTTAGCTTAGCATAGCATAGCATAGCTTAGCTTAGCTTAGCATAGCTTAGCATAGCTTAGCTTAGCATAGCATAGCTTAGCTTAGCATAGCTTAGCATAGCATAGCTTAGCTTAGCTTAGCATAGCATAGCATAGCTTAGCTTAGCTTAGCTTAGCTTAGCATAGCATAGCATAGCTTAGCTTAGCTTAGCATAGCATAGCATAGCATAGCTTAGCTTAGCTTAGCTTAGCATAGCTTAGCTTAGCATAGCTTAGCTTAGCTTAGCTTAGCTTAGCATAGCTTAGCTTAGCATAGCTTAGCTTAGCATAGCTTAGCATAGCTTAGCTTAGCTTAGCATAGCTTAGCATAGCTTAGCTTAGCATAGCTTAGCTTAGCTTAGCATAGCTTAGCTTAGCATAGCATAGCATAGCATAGCATAGCTTAGCTTAGCTTAGCTTAGCATAGCTTAGCTTAGCATAGCATAGCTTAGCTTAGCTTAGCTTAGCTTAGCATAGCATAGCTTAGCTTAGCATAGCATAGCTTAGCATAGCATAGCTTAGCATAGCTTAGCATAGCATAGCTTAGCATAGCTTAGCTTAGCATAGCATAGCTTAGCATAGCTTAGCTTAGCTTAGCTTAGCTTAGCATAGCATAGCTTAGCATAGCATAGCTTAGCATAGCATAGCATAGCTTAGCTTAGCTTAGCTTAGCATAGCATAGCATAGCTTAGCTTAGCTTAGCTTAGCATAGCATAGCATAGCATAGCTTAGCTTAGCATAGCTTAGCATAGCTTAGCTTAGCATAGCTTAGCTAGCTTAGCATAGCTTAGCTTAGCTTAGCATAGCATAGCATAGCTTAGCTTAGCTTAGCTTAGCATAGCATAGCATAGCATAGCTTAGCTTAGCTTAGCTTAGCATAGCTTAGCTTAGCTTAGCTTAGCTTAGCATAGCATAGCATAGCTTAGCTTAGCTAGCATAGCTTAGCATAGCATAGCTTAGCTTAGCTTAGCCTATTATAGCTTAGCATAGCTTAGCTTAGCTTAGCTTAGCATAGCATAGCATAGCATAGCATAGCTTAGCTTAGCTTAGCTTAGCATAGCATAGCATAGCATAGCATAGCTTAGCTTAGCTTAGCATAGCTTAGCTTAGCATAGCATAGCTTAGCTTAGCTTAGCTTAGCTTAGCATAGCATAGCATAGCTTAGCTTAGCTTAGCATAGCATAGCATAGCTTAGCTTAGCTTAGCTTAGCTTAGCATAGCATAGCATAGCATAGCTTAGCTTAGCTTAGCATAGCTTAGCATAGCTTAGCTTAGCATAGCATAGCTTAGCTTAGCTTAGCTTAGCATAGCTTAGCTTAGCATAGCATAGCTTAGCATAGCTTAGCTTAGCATAGCTTAGCTTAGCTTAGCTTAGCTTAGCATAGCATAGCTTAGCATAGCTTAGCTTAGCTTAGCATAGCATAGCATAGCTTAGCTTAGCATAGCATAGCATAGCATAGCATAGCATAGCATAGCTTAGCATAGCATAGCATAGCATAGCATAGCATAGCATAGCATAGCAAAGCATAGCATAGCTTAGCATAGCATAGCATAGCTTAGCATAGCATAGCATAGCATAGCTTAGCATAGCATAGCATAGCATAGCTTAGCTTAGCATAGCATAGCATAGCATAGCATAGCATAGCTTAGCTTAGCTTAGCTTAGCATAGCTTAGCTTAGCATAGCATAGCTTAGCTTAGCTTAGCTTAGCTTAGCATAGCATAGCTTAGCTTAGCATAGCATAGCTTAGCATAGCATAGCTTAGCATAGCTTAGCATAGCATAGCATAGCTTAGCTTAGCTTAGCTTAGCATAGCATAGCTTAGCATAGCTTAGCTTAGCTTAGCTTAGCTTAGCTTAGCATAGCATAGCTTAGCATAGCATAGCATAGCTTAGCTTAGCTTAGCTTAGCATAGCATAGCTTAGCTTAGCATAGCATAGCATAGCTTAGCTTAGCTTAGCATAGCTTAGCATAGCTTAGCTTTGCATAGCTTAGCTTAGCTTAGCATAGCTTAGCTTAGCTTAGCATAGCTTAGCATAGCTTAGCTTAGCTTAGCATAGCATAGCTTAGCTTAGCTTAGCATAGCTTACCTTAGCTTAGCACAGCATAGTATAGCTTAGCTTAGCATAGTATAGCTTAGCTTAGCATAGTATAGCTTAGCTTAGCATAGCTTAGCTTAGCTTAGCTTAGCATAGCTTAGCATAGCTTAGCTTAGCATAGCTTAGCATAGCATAGCTTAGCATAGCTTAGCATAGCATAGCTTAGCATAGCATAGCTTAGCATAGCTTAGCATAGCATAGCTTAGCTTAGCTTAGCTTAGCATAGCATAGCTTAGCATAGCTTAGCTTAGCTTAGCTTAGCTTAGCATAGCATAGCTTAGCATAGCATAGCTTAGCATAGCATAGCATAGCTTAGCTTAGCTTAGCTTAGCATAGCATAGCATAGCTTAGCTTAGCTTAGCTTAGCATAGCATAGCATAGCATAGCTTAGCTTAGCATAGCTTAGCATAGCTTAGCTTTGCATAGCTTAGCTTGGCTTAGCTTAGCTTAGCATAGCATAGCATAGCTTAGCTTAGCTTAGCTTAGCATAGCATAGCATAGCATAGCTTAGCTTAGCTTAGCTTAGCATAGCTTAGCTTAGCTTAGCTTAACTTAGCATAGCATAGCATATTTTAGCTCAGCTAGCATAGCTTAGCATAGCATAGCTTAGCTTAGCTTAGCCTATTATAGCTTAGCATAGCTTAGCTTAGCTTAGCTTAGCATAGCATAGCATAGCATAGCATAGCTTAGCTTAGCTTAGCTTAGCATAGCATAGCATAGCATAGCATAGCATAGCATAGCATAGCATAGCTTAGCTTAGCTTAGCATAGCTTAGCTTAGCATAGCATAGCTTAGCTTAACATAGCTTAGCTTAGCATAGCATAGCATAGCTTAGCTTAGCTTAGCATAGCATAGCATAGCTTAGCTTAGCTTAGCTTAGCTTAGCACAGCATAGCATAGCATAGCTTAGCTTAGCTTAGCATAGCTTAGCATAGCTTAGCTTAGCATAGCTTAGCTTAGCTTAGCATAGCTTAGCTTAGCATAGCATAGCTTAGCATAGCTTAGCTTAGCATAGCTTAGCTTAGCTTAGCTTAGCTTAGCATAGCATAGCTTAGCATAGCTTAGCTTAGCTTAGCTTAGCATAGCATAGCTTAGCTTAGCATAGCATAGCATAGCATAGCATAGCATAGCATAGCTTAGCATAGCATAGCATAGCATAGCATAGCATAGCATAGCAAAGCATAGCATAGCTTAGCATAGCATAGCATAGCTTAGCATAGCATAGCATAGCATAGCTTAGCATAGCATAGCATAGCATAGCTTAGCTTAGCATAGCATAGCATAGCATAGCATAGCATAGCTTAGCTTAGCTTAGCTTAGCATAGCTTAGCTTATCATAGCATAGATTAGCTTAGCTTAGCTTAGCTTAGCATAGCATAGCTTAGCTTAGCATAGCATAGCTTAGCATAGCATAGCTTAGCATAGCTTAGCATAGCATAGCATAGCTTAGCTTAGCTTAGCTTAGCATAGCATAGCTTAGCATAGCTTAGCTTAGCTTAGCTTAGCTTAGCTTAGCATAGCATAGCTTAGCATAGCATAGCATAGCTTAGCTTTGCTTAGCTTAGCATAGCATAGCTTAGCTTAGCTTAGCTTAGCATAGCATAGCTTAGCATAGCTTAGCTTAGCTTAGCTTAGCTTAGCTTAGCATAGCATAGCTTAGCATAGCATAGCATAGCTTAGCTTTGCTTAGCTTAGCATAGCATAGCTTAGCTTAGCTTAGCTTAGCATAGCACAGCATAGCTTAGCTTAGCTTAGCATAGCTTAGCATAGCTTAGCTTTGCATAGCTTAGCTTGGCTTTGCATAGCTTAGCTTGGCTTAGCATAGCTTAGCATAGCTTAGCTTAGCTTAGCATAGCAAAGCTTAGCTTAGCTTAGCATAGCTTACCTTAGCTTAGCACAGCATAGTATAGCTTAGCTTAGCATAGTATAGCTTAGCTTAGCATAGTATAGCTTAGCTTAGCATAGCTTAGCTTAGCTTAGCTTAGCATAGCTTAGCATAGCTTAGCTTAGCATAGCTTAGCATAGCATAGCTTAGCATGGCTTAGCTTAGCATAGCATAGCTTAGCTTAGCTTAGCATAGCTTAGCTTAGCATAGCATAGCATAGCATAGCTTAGCTTAGCTTAGCATAGCTTAGCTTAGCTTAGCTTAGCATAGCATAGCTTAGCTTAGCATAGCTTAGCTTAGCATAGCTTAGCTTAGCATAGCTTAGCATAGCATAGCTTAGCATGGCTTAGCTTAGCATGGCTTAGCTTAGCATAGCATAGCTTAGCTTAGCTTAGCATAGCTTAGCTTAGCATAGCATAGCATAGCATAGCTTAGCTTAGCTTAGCTTAGCATAGCTTAGCATAGCTTAGCTTAGTTTAGCTTAGCATAGCATAGCATAGCATTGCATAGCTTAGCTTAGCATAGCTTAGCATAGCATAGCTTAGCTTAGCTTAGCTTAGCTTAGCATAGCTTACCTTAGCTTAGCATAGCATAGTATAGCTTAGCTTAGCATAGCTTAGCATAGCTTAGCATAGCTTAGCTTAGCTTAGCTTAGCATAGCTTAGCTTAGCATAGCATAGCTTAGCATAGCTTAGCTTAGCATAGCATAGCATAGCTTAGCTTAGCTTAGCCTAGCATAGCTTAGCATAGCTTAGCTTAGCTTAGCATAGCATAGCATAGCATAGCTTAGCTTAGCTTAGCTTAACATAGCATAGCATAGCATAGCATAGCTTAGCTTAGCATAGCTTAGCTTAGCTTAGCATAGCATAGCATATTTTAGCTCAGCTAGCATAGCTTAGCTTAGCTTAGCATAGCTTAGCTTAGCATAGCTTAGCATAGCTTAGCTTAGCTTAGCATAGCATAGCATATTTTAGCTCAGCTAGCATAGCTTAGCATAGCATAGCTTAGCTTAGCTTAGCTTAGCTTAGCATAGCTTAGCTTAGCTTAGCATAGCATAGCATAGCATAGCTTAGCATAGCTTAGCATAGCTTAGCATAGCATAGCATAGCTTAGCATAGCTTAGCTTAGCTTAGCATAGCATAGCATAGCATAGCTTAGCATAGCTTAGCTTAGCTTAGCATAACTTAGCTTAGCTTAGCATAGCATAGCATAGCTTAGCTTAGCTTAGCTTAGCATAGCTTAGCTTAGCATAGCATAGCATAGCTTAGCATAGCATAGCTTAGCATAGTATAGCATAGCTTAGCTTAGCTTAGCTTAGCATAGCATAGCTTAGCATAGCATAGCATAGCTTAGCTTAGCATAGCATAGCATAGCATAGCATAGCATAGCATAGCATAGCATAGCATAGCATAGCATAGCTTAGCTTAGCTTAGCATAGCATAGCATAGCTTAGCTTAGCTTAGCTTAGCATAGCATAGCTTAGCTTAGCATAGCATAGCATAGCATAGCTTAGCTTAGCATAGCTTAGCTTAGCATAGCTTATCTTAGCTTAGCTTAGCTTAGCATAGCTTAGCTTAGCATAGCTTAGCTTAGCATAGCATAGCATAGCTTAGCTTAGCATAGCATAGCTTAGCATAGCTTAGCTTAGCATAGCATAGCTTAGCTTAGCATAGCATAGCATAGCATAGCTTAGCTTAGCTTAGCATAGCTTAGCTTATCATAGCATAGCTTAGCTTAGCTTAGCTTAGCTTAGCATAGCTTACCTTAGCTTAGCATAGCATAGTATAGCTTAGCTTAGCATAGCATAGTATAGCTTAGCTTAGCATAGCTTAGCTTAGCATAGCATAGCTTAGCTTAGCTTAGCCTAGCATAGCTTAGCATAGCTTAGCTTAGCTTAGCATAGCATAGCATAGCATAGCATAGCTGAGCTTAGCTTAGCTTAGCATAGCATAGCATAGCATAGCATAGCATAGCACAGCTTAGCATAGCATAGCATAGCATAGCATAGCATAGAATAGCATAGCATAGCATAGCATAGCTTAGCTTAGCATAGCTTAGCTTAGCATAGCTTTGCTTAGCATAGCTTAGCATAGCATAGCATAGCTTAGCATAGCATAGCTTAGCATAGCATAGTTTAGCTCTAAGCCACTCTAAACCACTCTAAACCACTCTAAACCACTCTAAGCCACTCTAAACCACTCTAAACCACTCTAAGCCACTCTAAACCACTCTAAACCACTCTAAACCACTCTAGCCACTCTAGCCACTCTAAACCACTCTAAGCCACTCTAAACCACTCTAAGCCACTCTAAACCACTCTAGCCACTCTAAACCACTCTAAACCACTCTAAACCACTCTAGCCACTCTAAGCCACTCTAAACCACTCTAAACCACTCTAAACCACTCTAAGCCACTCTAAACCACTCTAAACCACTCTAAGCCACTCTAAACCACTCTAAGCCACTCTAAACCACTCTAAGCCACTCTAGCCACTCTAGCCACTCTAAGCCACTCTAAGCCACTCTAGGCCACTCTAACAGGGTTCATACGAACATGGAAAACAGGGAAAACCTGGAAATATCAGGGAAATTGACTCTGGAAATTTCGTATGAACTCTGTCGATAGCGCTCCTTTACCAGGCAGTGGTTGTAGTGATGGGGTAAAGAAAACACAACACATGCAACCGACATGCCTAGTTCCCGCCATTTCTTAGATATTGTCAGGAATAGATTTAATTTTAGAAGTAGGAATGGAGAACAGAGTAATATTTGGGCGCGCTTGAAAGTCCCGGACCCCCTTCCACGGGACGGGGGAGGGTATATGAAAGAAGAGGCGGGAGTTGAATCATAGCGACAGAGGTATCAAAGGAATTACGTCACTATATTCCGCCGTCCCCATCAGCAACGACATCAAAAACGGATCTGTTTAAGCGAGGAGCCAATAAGATAATTTAAACTTTCGTTACGGATTGGAGGGAGGGACGGGGCTCAATACTGGGTGGAGTCGGCATAAATGAAGTAAATACTAACCGTTCCGTTCTCCATTCCTAGTTCTAAAATTAAATCTATAACTTAGCTTAGCTTAGCTTAGCATAGCTTAGCTTAGCATAGCTTAGCATAGCTTAGCATAGCATAGCTTAGCTTAGCTTAGCATAGCATAGCTTAGCTTAGCATAGCTTAGCTTAGCTTAGCTTAGCTTAGCATAGCTTAGCTTAGCTTAGCATAGCATAGCTTAGCTTAGCATAGCTTAGCTTAGCTTAGCTTAGCTTAGCATAGCTTAGCATGGCTTAGCTTAGCTTAGCTTAGCATAGCATAGCTTAGCTTAGCATAGCTTAGCTTAGCTTAGCTTAGCTTAGCTTAGCATAGCTTAGCTTAGCTTAGCATAGCATAGCTTAGCTTAGCATAGCTTAGCATAGCTTAGCTTAGCATAGCTTAGCATAGCTTAGCATAGCATAGCTTAGCTTAGCTTAGCATAGCATAGCTTAGAGTGGTTTAGAGTGGCTTAGAGTGGTTTAAAGTGGCTTAGAGTGGTTAAAAGTGGTTTAGAGTGGTTAAGAGTGGTTTAGAGTGGCTTAGAGTCAGGGCCGGAAATAAGAAAAATTTCTAATAGGACATGTGTCCAGTGATGCCCCCTTTGACAGGAAAAATCATGGGACATTATCCACTGCAGTGCGAAAAAATTGTGTGGCGCCTTCATAGTCAAGCCATAAAAACTCCGGAAAAATTTACTGGTCAACCGTCCTGTGACCCCCTTAGTTTTTAAAAAAAATATGGGACATTTTAAAATTATATTGGACAATGTCCAGTGTCCTGTGCTTATTTCCGGCCCTGGTTAGAGTGGCTAGGGTGGTTTAGAGTGGCTTAGAGTGGCTAGGGTGGTTTAGAGTGGTTTAGAGTGGCTTAGAGTGGTTTAGAGTGGTTTAGAGTGGTTTAGAGTGGCTTAGAGTGGCTTAGAGTGGTTTAGAGTGGTTTAGAGTGGCTTAGAGTGGCTTAGCTTAGCTTCGCTCATGGTTTTTTCAAGGAAACCTATTAAGTTATTTACGTTCATAACTTAGCGACTACTTTTATACCAAAATATCAAAGGTTTCACAGGTTTCAAACCAAATTTGTATTTTGCATAAATTGGATATTTAAAGCAAACTTGATGAAACTCACGATTTTTTCAAGGAAACCTATTAAGTTAGTTACAACGTTAATTTAAAATTTCCATTTCGGATTTATATAACCATTCCACAATTGAAATTTTTATTTTCTTAACATTTGAGTTTTTAACAGGGATTTTTGACATGCATAATGTTTAACAAGGGATGGTGGAATAAAGTGAAAATGGATATAGGGGTCTGGGAGTCTTCGACTGCCTGTTCTTAGCTTAGCTTAGCTTAGAGTGGCTAGAGTGGTTTAGAGTGGTTTAGAGTGGCTAGAGTGGTTTAGAGTGGTTTAGAGTGGTTTAGGGTGGTTTAGAGTGGCTTAGAGTGGTTTAGAGTGGCTTAGAGTGGTTTAGAGTGGCTTAGAGTGGTTTAGAGTGGTTTAGAGTGGTTTAGAGTGGCTTAGAGTGGCTTAGAGTGGCTTAGCTTAGCTTAGCTTAGCTTCGCTCATGGTTTTTTCAAGGAAACCTATTATGTTATTTACGTTCATAATTTAGCGACTACTTTTATACCATAATATCAAAGGTTCCACAGGTTTCAAACCAAATTTGTATTTTGCATAAATTTGATATTTAAAGCAAACTTGATGAAACTCACGATTTTTTCAAGGAAACCTATTAAGTTAGTTACAACGTTAATTTAAAATTACCATTTTGGATTTATATAACCATTCCACAATTGAAATTTTTATTTTCTTAACATTTGAGTTTTTAACAGGGATTTTTGACATGCATAATGTTTAACAAGGGATGGTGGAATAAAGTGAAAATGGATATAGGGGTCTGGGAGTCTTCGACTGCCTGTTCTTAGCTTAGCTTAGCTTAGAGTGGCTAGAGTGGTTTAGAGTGGTTTAGAGTGGCTAGAGTGGTTTAGAGTGGTTTAGAGTGGTTTAGGGTGGTTTAGAGTGGCTTAGAGTGGTTTAGAGTGGCTTAGAGTGGTTTAGAGTGGCTTAGAGTGGTTTAGAGTGGTTTAGAGTGGTTTAGAGTGGCTTAGAGTGGCTTAGAGTGGCTTAGCTTAGCTTAGCTTAGCTTCGCTCATGGTTTTTTCAAGGAAACCTATTAAGTTAGTTACAACGTTAATTTAAAATTACCATTTTGGATTTATATAACCATTCCACAATTGAAATTTTTATTTTCTTAACATTTGAGTTTTTAACAGGGATTTTTGACATGCATAATGTTTAACAAGGGATGGTGGAATAAAGTGAAAATGGATATAGGGGTCTGGGAGTCTTCGACTGCCTGTTCTTAGCTTAGCTTAGCTTAGAGTGGCTAGAGTGGTTTAGAGTGGTTTAGAGTGGCTAGAGTGGTTTAGAGTGGTTTAGAGTGGTTTAGAGTGGTTTAGAGTGGCTTAGAGTGGTTTAGAGTGGCTTAGAGTGGTTTAGAGTGGCTTAGAGTGGTTTAGAGTGGTTTAGAGTGGTTTAGAGTGGCTTAGAGTGGCTTAGAGTGGCTTAGCTTAGCTTAGCTTAGCTTCGCTCATGGTTTTTTCAAGGAAACCTATTAAGTTAGTTACAACGTTAATTTAAAATTACCATTTTGGATTTATATAACCATTCCACAATTGAAATTTTTATTTTCTTAACATTTGAGTTTTTAACAGGGATTTTTGACATGCATAATGTTTAACAAGGGATGGTGGAATAAAGTGAAAATGGATATAGGGGTCTGGGAGTCTTCGACTGCCTGTTCTTAGCTTAGCTTAGCTTAGAGTGGCTAGAGTGGTTTAGAGTGGTTTAGAGTGGCTAGAGTGGTTTAGAGTGGTTTAGAGTGGTTTAGAGTGGTTTAGAGTGGCTTAGAGTGGTTTAGAGTGGCTTAGAGTGGTTTAGAGTGGCTTAGAGTGGTTTAGAGTGGTTTAGAGTGGTTTAGAGTGGCTTAGAGTGGCTTAGAGTGGCTTAGCTTAGCTTAGCTTAGCTTCGCTCATGGTTTTTTCAAGGAAACCTATTAAGTTAGTTACAACGTTAATTTAAAATTACCATTTTGGATTTATATAACCATTCCACAATTGAAATTTTTATTTTCTTAACATTTGAGTTTTTAACAGGGATTTTTGACATGCATAATGTTTAACAAGGGATGGTGGAATAAAGTGAAAATGGATATAGGGGTCTGGGAGTCTTCGACTGCCTGTTCTTAGCTTAGCTTAGCTTAGAGTGGCTAGAGTGGTTTAGAGTGGTTTAGAGTGGCTAGAGTGGTTTAGAGTGGTTTAGAGTGGTTTAGGGTGGTTTAGAGTGGCTTAGAGTGGTTTAGAGTGGCTTAGAGTGGTTTAGAGTGGCTTAGAGTGGTTTAGAGTGGTTTAGAGTGGTTTAGAGTGGCTTAGAGTGGCTTAGAGTGGCTTAGAGTGGCTTAGCTTAGCTTAGCTTAGCTTCGCTCATGGTTTTTTCAAGGAAACCTATTATGTTATTTACGTTCATAATTTAGCGACTACTTTTATACCATAATATCAAAGGTTCCACAGGTTTCAAACCTAGTTTGTATTTTGCATAAATTTGATATTTAAAGCAAACTTGATGAAACGCACGATTGTTTCAAGGAAACATATTAAGTTAGTTACAACGTTAATTTAAAATTACCATTTTGGATTTATATAACCATTCCACAATTGAAATTTTTATTTTCTTAACATTTGAGTTTTTAACAGGGATTTTTGACATGCATAATGTTTAACAAGGGATGGTGGAATAAAGTATAAATGGATATAGGGGTCTGGGAGTCTTCGACTGCCTGTTCTTAGCTTAGCTTCGCTTAGCTTAGCTTACCTTAGCTTCGCTTAGCTTAGCTTCGCTTTGCTTAGCATGCTAAGCTAAGCCATGTCTTTTCTCTGTTATTTCAACATAGTATAATAAATTAAAATGTTGCTCCTACCATGGCTAAATAATTCTACATCAACGAGAAATTAGTGTTGCCCATTCTCGTTTTCGCCGTTCTGTGTTGGTTGGCGACGAGTAGACCACTCTGATCAATACGGTAATCCAACTATAGGCCTACTTTATTCTGCAGTACTCGTTTCAGGGTCATTAATACTTTAGTCCAGGAATGACATTTTACGAGTTTGTTTTTTCCCCCATACCTAGTTCCAATTTTTAAATACGGCATAAACACTATTCCAAGTATACATATTTTATTCCTGTTCGTTATTATGCCATGTTCCCATACTTTATTCCACCATCCCTTGTTAAACATTATGCATGTCAAAAATCCCTGTTAAAAAACTTAATGTTAATAAAATTTAATTGTGATATGGTAATATAAATTCGAAATGGAAATTTTAAATTAATGTTGTAATTAACTTAATAGATTTCCTTGAAAAAACCATGAGTTTCATCGAGTTTTCTTGTTTTATACTTTTTATGCAAAATAAATTTGGTTTGAAACCTGTGAAACCCATGATATTATGTTATAAAATTAATCGCTAAATTATGAGCGTAAATAACTTAATAGGTTTCCTTGAAAAAAACCATGAGTTTCATCGAGTTATCTGTAAATATGCAAATTAGTATTCATGTAGCAAACTTGAAATTATCGGCCTTATGCATGGGGAAGTTTGCTGGTGAAATTTGTGCAAATTAGTATATTGGCTGCAAACTATTGAAAATACTGGCCTTATGCAAGAAAAAGTTTGCAGATTTTATGCAAATTAGTATTTTGGAAGCATTCTTTTGAAAATGGCGGCCTTATGCAAAAAAATTGGTTTGGTGCAAACTTGTGCAAATTAGTAGCGTCCAAATAAGCTAGCTTTGATCATAGCCCACTCGATCACGCGCTCATCTATGCACAGAACCAGGGTGGGAAATAAGGATTTTTTTTAAAACTGGACATCGGGCCAGCAACCCCCCTGGCCTGGAATAAAAAACTGTTCCATGACCATTGACCAGGGCTAAACTAAAGAAGTGGGTAATTAAAATAGTTGAGATAATGTCTGGACCCTGGCGGTTACCCTAGAATTTTCTTAGTGGTCCCGTGGACCACTGACCCCCTCCGAATTAATTTTTAAACTGCTCCAGGCAATTTTTTAACTGGTCTTTTGCCCTGTGCCACTGCCTTATTTCCCACGCTGCACAGAACACAGAATCAACAGGTCCAGGGCCAGAAATAAGGAAAAAAAAAATTATAGGACATGTGTCCAGTGACCCCCCCCCCATTTGACTGGAGAATCTATTGGACATTGTCCACTGGCGTGTGCATAAATAATGTCAAGCTATCAAAACTTCAGAAAATTTATTGGTCAAAATATTCAGTGACACCCTTAGTTTTTGAAAAAAATTATGGGACATTTTAAAATTTTATTGGACAATGTCCAGTGTCCTGTGCTTATTTCTGGCCCTGTCGCTGAGTTGCTTGCTGAATGCTGAGTGCTGAGTTCTGCTGACTGCGTAAATGAGGCTGAGAAAACCTGGGGGTTTGCCATATTCCCTCTTATATTTCGCGGCCGCTGATTGGCCGGTAGGTCTGTTTACCAAAATTAAAATGCATGTTTCGGATACAAAACTTCAATCATTGTTTCATACAATAATTAGCTCTTCAAAAATTCCAAAACATTCAAGACGGCATATATTTCAACACAAGGAAATAGAAAAAAAAACATCATTTCTGTCAATAATGTCCCGTTAAGTATTTCCGCTATGACGGTTTTTTAAATGGTCTCTAAAGTTGTCGGCGGACCGTTTTTTTTTAAATAAAGTCGTTATTGACGTCACAACCCCCCCCCCCCCTGGAAGAAAGCAAAACGAAAGTCTTTCCTTCTTTCCGGGAAAATAGTGGGCATTTTCCAATTTTTGTGTTATTCAGCCTTATCCGGAAGGTGATACAATTGGTCCAATTACAGTGCCTTTATTATTACTCGGAAGTGGGGAGTAGGGAAACCCCGGATCTGGGCGGCTCACAACCAATCACAAGAGAGATTAACCGGTTGTGAGGAACGCTTTGCAACCAAAAAATAATTCCTCTTTGACGCGTTTTAATTAAAAACAAGTTGGGAAAACCAAAATATTACCTCTCCGAGTCAAGAAGTCTACTACTACAAACTTGTTTACCTAGAAATGGAATTTTTTCTCTTTTTTGAAGTTAAATTTATGAAATATTGAAGCAGTATTCCAAGCATAGCGAATATACAGTAAAGCAGACGACATTTTACATCCAATAAGAATAAATCTCGGACACATGGAAATCAGTCAATGGGGAAAAGAACAGGAAATGAAGTCTACGCTTCAGCTGTTTACCGTTTATTCTGATAGCTACATTCACAACTGGTTTGAAGTGTAAACCCTATCGTCTCGCCTCACCTCAACAATATTCTTAGTTTGCCAATATGAAAGTTAACGTTAAATAACACCAAAGCTAAATTGTAGCTAGACGCACTGATAGTCAATGCGCACCATAAAGAGAATAAAAACTCTGTAGCTTAGCCCTACTAATCTAATTGCCACCATGATCTTTTCTTCTATTATAAAATCTTAACCTGATTATTTAAGAGTGTACTTAACTTTCGGCTCACTCTGAACCGTTGATGTCTCTTCACTTCAGACACGAAAATCAAAACCCAAAGTTTACTTCACCTCAGGCCTTAATTATTTACCCTATATTTCACTAAGCTTATTGCAAGTAATATTAGATATACCCGCCGGATCTTAGCTTTCTTCATGAAATTACTAAATCAAGGATTATTCTATATACAGATGTAGTATAGCTTAAGTAATATATAAACAGCCATTTCAAATAATAATATTAAAAAAATCTTTGGAATATCAAAATGAAACAGAGCTTTAAAGCTACAAAAGCACTAAATGCATTATAATTACAAAAAATATTTCATCATATTCACTTTATATTAAGGATAAAGGGAATATTATGGTTCTGTAGGATTTCTTTACACATCAAAACAAAACGAACTTCTAACGCAGCGCACTGCGGCACTAGTGTAATAACGGACGGACACACACAGACAATAACATAGACTGCTTTTTAACTCTTTCCGTATTAATTTTGAGTTGAAAAACAAGCTTATCTTAAATACTATAATAAATAATAATTAATGTTAAATATTTTTGCTTCATTAGTTGTTCGCCTTATTGATCGTTACATCGTTTTGATAAAGAACAATTAAACATTCTTGAAAGACTAATATTGGCGTTTGAAATGAAGCATACGCCGGTTGCTTCGCCTTACTCAGATAGGTAGTATATAAGGGTGTCGAACTACAGTTAAAAGCAAGAACAACCGCAATTGCGAAAACCTTTGGTGGACAACCCACCCTAGGGAGGCTAGACGTTTCTCGTAACCCTAGCTGATCGCCGCGAATGTCTTAAACCAAACGATGACGATGGAGTTAGAAGCCAATGAGACAGATTGGTGTCTATGTGGAATAGACGGAAGACCAGAAGATGGTGGTGATTAGAAGCCAGTATGTACAGACTGGTGTCCAAGTGGGATGGACGAAGACCAGAAGATGGTGGTGATTAGAAGCCAGTATGTACAGACTGGTGTCCAAGTGGAATGGACGAAGACCAGAAGATGGTGGTGATTAGAAGCCAGTATGTACAGTTTAGTGTCCGTGTGGATTGGACAAAGACCAGAAGAGGGTGGTGTGACAACTCAAGTAGAGGAGCCATTTCCGTGACTGTGAATGCAGTTCGGAAATGGCGAACACGTTTGCTCCGATTTGGAAACTGCGAACGCGGTCACGTGGGTGTAACAACAGACACACACACACACACACACACACGATCGTTACAGAACCTCTCCGTGACATACGACACTCGGAGAGGTAAATAAATAATTCAACGGTTCGCCGACAGCTTTACAGTCCCTTTAAGCGAACGCGATATTTCGAGCGTTTCTTGTGGTCAACCGCCTTAATGCGTTCACGAGCTTTTTGGGTTAACTATTAGGAAACAAGAGGTATTTCTCATTATTTTCGGTGAAGCGTGTCCAAGTCATATTTAAGTTCAGAAAACTTGGACTAATATACCACCAAGAAACTGTTAATGGAAAATTCTTTTAGTGAAACTACGGATAACTAGTCAAAGTTGAACCCAAGTTCTATTAACGCCTTTTCAGACGATACAACTTTTGATTCAACTAGAAGGGTCAAAATGATTAGACAGCAAAAATTGGTCAGTGAGAAATTTATAATTCGGTGGTGATTTAACTTGTCCAACCAAAACTTCTGTTCACACGACCCAACAAGTTTACTCAACTCAAGTTGACTCATTTAAATGAGTCAAAATGTTTTGTCCTCTGAAAAGGCCTTTAGAAGTTTCTTTGCACGAACATTCTATTTGGGGTCGTTAATTTTCTCTTTCACTCGAAAACTAATTGACTGTTGACGCTTTCGGCGCGTTCCAATATTTCTGTTTCTTTTCTCGCTAACCTGGTAATTAGTACAGGCTTCCCAGCATATTCGCTATTATATCATGGACGTTGAAGTTTAGAGAGGCCGAAAAAGTTAGCGAATTTTTACCAATGTATAGCCAAGCAGGCAATAAGCCTTTTCGATGTATAAAAGGGGTAAGCAACCCTCAGTATCGGGACATACAAAGAGGTTGACCCATCTGAGCTGTTTCTGCGCACTCTCTGAACCCAAACGGCGAAAAATACGTAATTTCCTTTTACCTCTGTCGCTATGACTGCCTCTTCTTTCATACCCCCTGGTCCGGGATAAGGGGGTCGTAGACTTTGATGCGCGCCCAAATTACTCTGTTCTCCATTCCTGCTTCTAAAGTTACAAGTATCCCTGGTTACATCGAAAGGGTCTATCGTTGTAAAAGGCCCCCGAAGAAATATCACAATGCTGGGCTTGTATAAGAAGTAATGGGTTGTGGAAAGCACGAAAAGTTACAAAGATCGTTTGGTACCCACGACCTTGGACGACTACAAATTTTCCTCTTGAACGGCAAGGGGAAAGACAGTACCATGAATTTATTTATTAACATGAATATATATCTGCATTGACTAGTTAAACTACATATTCAGGGATGGGAGGGGCTTAGTTTGCGTGACGTCAGAGACTTTCCGGCGGTTTGTTTTTAAAGCTAAAGCTCTCGTTATGCGAAAGGCTAATTATGCTTGTAAATTGATCAAGTACCGCATTAATTTACCTCCAACAGCAGAAAAAAAACCATCATCATCAATTCTCACGATTTCAAATGTTAGTAGTTTATTAATTTTATTTGCAACCTTTACATTCATTTTCTTAATGGCCAAGGCCTAGCACTTTACCAACAGTTTTCAGTTTCAGGAAAAACATTGCAGGCAGTTATTTTTTGTTTAAAAGATCAAAATCACCTTCGGGCATCGTGTTGAGATATTTATTCACGTATTGGCGATCATTTTTAATATTCAGTTGACGCAGTTTGGTAAACCTAACTGAAAATTGTATCCCTCATACAGTTTTGTTAAACTGGTCGTCTGCTGTTCGAACTTCCAGGTGTCTCGATTTTGATTGGCTACCGCGATGACGTTAAACGCGTATGTAATAGAAAGATCCCTCCCATCCCTGAATAACATGATAGAAAGGCTAATGATACACATGTATATTCATGTTAATAAATAAATTCATGACAGTACTCTTTAAGGCTAGTTAATTCCAGTCCTCTATATAATTCACCTTCCATGGTTTATTGACTAAATTTTTCCAAGGATATCGCATGAGGAACTAAACACTTTTCGTCGTTAGCTGAAAGGCAACCGGAATCGCTCTACTTTCACCGTCTCATTTTGTATCTCTCTTTGTCATAGGCAACACCTTTTACTTTTAAGCATGTCAGTTTTGTTATTACGACAGTACACAAAATGGACGCTCTAACAAATTTTATGTACCCAAAGTGAACTTTCTTCTATTTCAACAAGAATACAACTTGACGCTATTTTCACACTCAAGTTTAAAAGTGTGTTAAGAATGGTTCGTTTCGTTGTTTTAAACGTAAGTGTTTATGTGAAAGACATTTTGTCAAAGAACCAGGGCTCGAAAAAACCCGGGTTTATTAAAACAAAAAACCCAGCCGGCCAGCCCACCTGATTTCATAGGGTTTTTCTGGGTTTTAATGGTTTTTTGGGGGTTTGTTTTGGGTTTGTTATATTCAGCAGTTGCTTGCATTATAAAAATTGTCATTCAAAAGTCACTGCTTAGTGAAAAAGTCTTAAAATATTTCATAAAAATATTCAGCGCTATTACCCAAAATATCCGTTTTTGACAACAGCGGTTTAGCAATACAGTGTTGAGTAATAGATCTGTTGAGCGATTCTTAAAACAGCTTTATGAGATAAACATAAGTTCATAAGACATGTTCCATAAGTTTTTCACTGGTTAGTGAGAACTTGCCATGAATTGACGTAGGTGAAACGTCATAGATTTTCGTAAAGCGACGCCTGGTGAGGTACTGTCAAAGGCTTAGCACAGACTAAGTAGAAAGATGGGCTGCAAAACCGAGTGTAGTCAATTCTCGCTTGTCGTTCTCGAACTAGCTCTCAGTAAGTCTCTTGCATTATGAAGTGGAAGTAGTGCCATATCTTATAAACTTATCATCAAACTGAAAGGCGACTATGTTTAATCAGCTGGTTCATGACATGAACTCTTCTGCCCTTGTCAATGTTAAACGATTACTATCCGTAATAGGTTCAACACTTAAAATGCTTAATTTATAGATTTGTTATAAATCTACTCTAAGCCTTGGAGTAATGGATTTCCTACAAAGCTACAACTATATATATTTTGACCTCGGGTCTTAGCATTGATTTTCTCGTGTAACTATCCCACATTTTTAATTGAATTCTCAAACACTCACGCAGTCCCAGGAGCACTGAATCGGTTATCACGAATAACTCTATGACGTTGCTTAAACTGGTAGGATGAAAGAGCTAAGGTAAAAGCAAAAGTGTATAGTTATAAAAACCGAAAGTACACTTCGTTGAAACTTGCTTTTGCCGTGTGATATGGGAAGCCCCAACTCCTTTATCCCTGAATAGTGTCGACCAGACTTAGAAATAGCACACGTCCACTGGTCCAAAACCAGTTTATTAATTGCTTGGACTAGTTTTTTAATTCAAAAAGTGGGGGTTACTGGTCCTCGGGACCAGTTCATTAATTGCAAATCTATAGGAGAACAAAGGCTGGGACCACTCCGGAGACCAGTTTTTTATTTAGGACACTAGGGGGGTCACTGGTCCCAAGGACTAGTTTAAAAATTATCCTTATTTCTAAGTCTGTTGTCGACCCCTCTCTGCGTACGGTTGCCTTCTAGACCGTGGTACAGAGAACAAGCCGTGAAGGCTCATGAAGTTGCAGATGCTAGCTCTAGCACCAAAAATTAACGTTCCTTTAAAAAACTAAATCAATTTCGGAATCATCAAACTTCAAGTCCAACTTTTTCCATTTTCCATAATTATCTAGAATCCTCCTTGGATAATAATAAAGAAATTCGATGCAACAGTGGTGTTTACCGGTTATCTAAGGGAACTTTATGACTACATTGTCCACTCATTGAACCTGAGGTAAGTATTTAAACACTATTCAGTATTTAGCTTTCATTAATGGAGCCCACTGATTAGTATGATTCATTCCAGCGTCACATTAGTGGCATCTCGTGATGGGAAAACAGGCTCGCAAAAAGATGGCAATTGGACTGGAGCCTTAGGAATGATGCTTCGAAATGTAAAAACACTTAAATCATAACAATAGTTCATAAGATATGATCCATAAGTTTTTCACTGGTTATTGAGAGCTTGTCATGAAGTGAAGTAGGTCATGGATTATCGCCTGGTGAGCAGGGCCGGATTAACCACTAGGCAAGTTAGGCAATTGCCTAGGGCCCGGATATCTGAGGGACCCGTTATCAGCTAGTTTTAAAAAATTGAGAAAATGAAAAACTAAAAAATATATTCCCCCCTCTTTCTCTACCGAAAAATAACGTCACTGACACCATGGAAAAGCCATGTGAGATGTAACGGCAGCTTTATGTTGAAAAACCCGTTACCCAAAAACATTAAGGCAATTTATAAAGGAAGAAAGAAAAAGACGAAAAGAAACTTGAAAATTCAATGGAAATGCATTTTGAGAAGTCGCAATCCTCGGAGAAAGAAATTTCATTTTGAATTCGTGTTGTTACTGACCGTCATTAAACACTGGTGTTGCATAGTATGATTCCTTGATAAGCTTTATTCAGGGTGGTCGTGCGAATTTGAAATATTTTAAATAATTGGTCAGCTGACAAAAGAGATAATTTACAAAAGTAATGAAGAAAGGGGAAAAAATACGTAAACGGTTCTTTGCCGAAGGCGAAGGAAAGAACAAGGCGACCCAAGGGTTGGACTCGTAATAGTAGCCACATCATACCGTACTTGACAGAAAATTTGAGTGGATAGACCTCGATGCGCTACCTTAACTGTTTTAAAATGATTACTTCATTTTTTTACTTCTTTTATAATTATAATAGTGTGACACGAACGGAAAACGTGAGTACCCCCACGATGAGCATCCATTAACAGTGGTTAAACGAAATGCCCATAAATGCCCGTTAAAAGAAGTACAGAAAATGAGAGTGAATAACCCCTCGATGCCCTAACAAAAATAATAACCCTTAATCCTCACTTTAATAAATTTACTTACGTTATAATTGTAATATTTAGGGCCACAAGCTAGTACTTTCTTTTAAAATTCTTCTCGATTTGTGGAGAAATACACGTAACTTCTAATAATAAACATCTCCTTAAGACCGTTCTAAATATAACGTCGGAATATACTTCCTTTTGCTTTTTAAAAATTCCCCTCGATTTCTTTGGATTTTGAAATAGGGAAGCGGGATTGAAAGCGTGAAATCCTTATTGCCGACGGGTGACAGGAAATTTTAAGGGAGTATTAAACCTTCCATTTTAATTAAGATAACACCATAATCCTCTTTCTCGTTTAAAGATGTCGAGCAATCGTAAAACACAATGCAAAATGCTTAACCTTACTGGTACAATTAAATGCAATGCTTACTATCAGGGGTAAATAACGAAAGGAGTTAGAGACGCTAGCTTCCGTAGTGTAGAATACAGTGGGACCTTGAAACGTCATAGAATTTGTAACTAACGTAGTGCCATCTTTGGAACTGTATTGTAAATAAGACCAGAACCTTAAAGGTTTTGCCTTAAAATCTCGCGCCGCAAGGTATTCTGGGTAAAGTAAAATGGCGGGTGTCGATGTTGTGAAGTCGTCTCAAAAATCAACCCAATATAATTATTATATTCAATCGCGAGTAAACAGCGATTTAAAGAAGAAAGATAAGTCAACAATTTGCAATTTGAAGCCGAAGAAATCCTCAAAATGTGATCAAACTTGTTTTGTTGTAAGTTCGCGGTTACAGAGTCGGCTCAGTGAGCCAAGGCTTAGTGGTAACTGTGGGATCTGGATCATCGACTGTATCTGTGACTAAAGAAATTAAAACAACTAAAACTGTATTGAAGGATGCAAAAACGACATTTAATTCCATTTCATTATCGAATAAGGAAGTTGCATGTTTCTAATTCAAATGCACCTTAATGAATAAACTTTACTACTAAGCCTAATTGTCACTCAGTCGTAAGCAGACGAACACTAGCAGACGAATATTAGCAGACAGGAGAAAATCGATATCCCAGCATGCCTTTCGAATCTTTCCTGCCACGCTATTGGTTGGAAAATATCATACTTATTTTGAATTATAGGCGGCGCGACCGAGGCGTTTTCTCTTTTCTTTGTCTACGTTTGAAAGTCCCACTGTATTCTACACTACGGAAGCTAGCGTCTCTAACTCCTTTCGTTATTTACCCCTGTTACTATTATAATCCCATCTTCTTAAAATACACGAACGTAAAAATCACATCACCAAAATTCTGTCCCATTCACTCTCCCTTAAATGACGAACGAAAAATTCTATACTGCCAAACGCGCTACTCTTTCACGTCTACTGGTACTAGTACTAGTACGAGGACGAGTACAACAGGGCAGGCCAAACTAAGAGCCTCATCGTTGATGTACATCATACGATGTGGCTAAAAACGATGATAACACACCGAGTGGACGGGAAGCTTTCAAAATAAAAGCGTTTTACGTCTGGTGTGACAATCTAATGACAAATACTAAAAAACAATCTAAAGTTAACAAGGACACTGATGAAAAGTTCAAACCTATTTGTAACATTAATGCCTCCGATGAATCTTTCTCTGGAGATTTCCAAGAATTGGCAGAAACGTATTGCAATGATTTAAATTTTGACGAGCTTGAAAACGAACTGCTACATTTCAAGCATTTCGTGAAGAATGAAGAAAGCAAAAACCCAGAATTCTTTCATTCCTTCAATCGTACCAATAATATCATTTCAACTTTTCCAAACTTAGAAATTGTTTTGAGAATTTACTTGTGTTTGCAATGCAAGAGGCGAGAGATCCTTTTCAGCTTTAAAAAGAGTGAAAAACTACTTAAGAACCACATGAGCCCAGGAAAAATTAAGTTCTTTATCTTTGATATATATTGAAAAGGATTTACTAAACGACTTCATAGACTATGAACAGATAATTTTTAAATTTCTTGAGTTAGAAAGAAAGGAATTTAACTATTGATTTCAAAAAGAAATTTAAATATGCAGTCAAGTGTTAAGTAAAAAAAATATAAAAAATAGTTTGTCTCTTAGATTCTCTTAAACTGGTCTGTTGGGGGGCTGGGGGCCCGGAACTAAGGCCTTGCTTAGGGCCCAAAATCTTGCTAATCCGGCCCTGCTGGTGAGGCGCTGTCAAAGGCTTAGTAATAGAGATTAAACAGGAAGATGGACTGTAAAATTAACCGAGTTTAGTCTGCAATTTTCGCTTGTCGTTCTCGAACTACCTCTCAGCAGGGATAGATGTAATTTTAGAAAGGGGAATGGAGAACGGTTAGTATTTACTTCAATCCGACTCGTAGCCCAGTATAGAGCCCCTCCCTCCAACATGTAACGAAAATTTTAAATTACCTTATTTGCTCACTTAAACTACGTTTTCGGGAACGGTGAAAAATACTTAATTCCTTTTTGCCTCTGTCTCTATAACCCGCCTTTTCTTTCATACTCCCCTCCCGTCCCGAGGAAGGGGGTCCGGGAATTTGACGCGTGCCCAGATTACTCTGTTCTCCATTCCTACTTCTAAAATTAAATCCATTCCTGCTCTCAGTAAGTCTCTAGCATTACGATCCAGTATAGGAAATGTCAAACTTATGGAAAATATCTTATAAACTTATGGTAAAATTTGATACTTAAAATTAAGCAACAGTTAATTCTTAAGTTATCTGGATTTTAACAACTGATTTTTGTAAAGGAAACGGATGTTATATTTCAAGCCGTAGTTCTTAATCGTGAACGCTTCGATGTGGGGGAATTTTCATCATTGCTAGCAACGACTCATTATACTGTACTGTCTAGCAGAAACAAAGAAGGCGAAGCCACGCAATTTTTTTCAATAAAAACAGTCAATCGCGGAGTAAGTAAATAAACCTAATAATAGGATAAAAGTGCCACTCTTTTATTGTCTAGTTCTTTAGTGTTATCACTGGAGAGACAAGAGATGGCAGTAGTTTTATTTCAACTAATACTTTACTAACAGTGATAAGTTTGTAATGTGCGCGCTATTCTCAGGGAACTAGGCATAACACAAATATTCCAGCTGTACTAATATTCAGATAAAACAATGATGTGTTTTTCTTATTTTGATAGGTTTGGCTGATAGCATTCAGTTTATTGGCTCTTGTTTCGGTGATTTTCTATTATACAGACAGTATTGATAATGCTCTAAGTAAAACCAAAACAAAGTTACAACGATTCAGATGGTGGAAATACATATTTGCTTTTTCTAACGTCTTCATTTTAAAAGGTTAAAAATAACTTTGTTCTTTGTCAAATTACATCCCGAAATATTTCATTGGGAAATAAATTATGGATTAGGCCTAACAAATAACCTCTCAAGAAAGTGGGCCTACGGTAAATTCTGATAGCAAAAGTACAAGGATTTCACCCAAAATACTTAATGGATTTTCATTTGAATGTATTCAGTTCTTTACAAAGCTATATAATTACCTCTCCGAGTGACCATGACGCCATGGAGAGGTATTACAATGGTCGTCTATGTCTGTGTTTGTCACCTCGTTCGCAGTTGGCAAATCGTATAGCAAACGCGGTCCGAATATTGCATATAGTGACCATATACCACGTGGTATATGCAATATCCAGACCGCGTTTGCAGTTCACAGAAAACAATATTGGCTTCTACTCCGTTACCATCGTTAGGGTTAAGATGTAAGCGGAGATCCACTAGGGTTACGAAAAACGTGTAGTCTTACAATGGCAAGGCTTCAACTAATGATTCACGCAATTACGGCATTTCTTATCATTTACTGTGAATCAATCGCCTTATACCCTAACTTTACAAAAGTTGTGAAAAAAGGTGTTCGCTAGAATTCAAACGGAAACAATAGCTGCATGTATAAGGTAAATTACAGACGATTAAAATAATTAATATCAATTATATTTATTTAATTATTTAAGAAAAACCTCTTAATTGGGTAGATAGCCTTCTCCTTGACTCGGAGAGGTTTATTTCGGTTTCCCAACTTGTTAATATACTAGTACATTTTGTATTTTAGCAATACCACTTACAAAGAGAGCGCGTACACTCGGACGACGGTTACTCTTATTTACTTGGATGTTTGGCTTTGTTTTATTTGTCAGCGTTGTAAGCAGTTCAATCGTATCACGTTTAGCAGTAACAAGTGACGACCACAAAATTGATAAACTTACCGATATTATTAAATATAAGGAAATTCGACCGTTGGTCAGAAAAGGATCATTTATCGCCCGTTATATTCAGGTAAAATTATATAAATTTTTTTACAATCTTACTCGGATTTACTAAACCAGTGTTCCCTAAGTTTGTTTTATCTGACACAACCATATGTAATTATTTTTCAATTAAGAACGAAAATGTTTGTTGAAAATATGATTTTATATCAAGAGCAAATAGAGCGCCTCGTTTTAGGGGTTAGATTTTTACCGCTTTAGCCTCACGAAGGATAGCCTCTTCTCCAGTCTGGGAAATAAGGATATTTTCTAAACTAGTCCTTGGGACCAGCGACCCCCTAGTGTCCTAAATAATAAAATAGTCTCTTGACAGGTCCTCACTTTTGTTTTCCTATAGATTTGCAATTAATAAACTGGTCCTGAGGACCAATAGCCCCCACTTTTGGAATTAAAAAACTAGTCCAAGCAATTAATAAACTGGTTTTGGACCAGAGGAAGTGTGCTATTTCCCAGACTGCTCTTCACAGCTTTTAGAGAGAGAAAAACGGTTCCCGTAAAGCATGCAGACTACGGCCTTGGAGGCGGCGGACGGGAGCTGCTTTCCAAAAACACAATGCCTAACCTCTAGCATCCTGATTGGCTACTTGAAGTTTTAGGAGGTAGAGGAAGGAGGTACATAGCAGGGCTTAAGTTAAATTTTGATCCAAGTTTTAATACTCTTCTATTTTCTCTTGTTAATATTCTGTATGGTCACTCGACTCCTAGTAACCGTTATAATAAATAATTATCTGTATAGGCTGAATAATGACTTTATGAATTACCACTAGGCCTAGACGTTTCTGAGTAAAATATTACGTTAATTTTGTCTCTGAAGCCAATTTTAAATTTTTGCCTCGAAATTTTGAAATTGATTTCAAAAACCAACAATTACATTTCAGAGTTCAAAAGACGCGACAACAGGAGAAGTTTGGCAACAGATCATTAAACGAAAGGGAGAAATCCCTGTCCAAACCATGAGTTCACAAAGTCACATCGAAGACGTTCTAAAACGAAAATCGGTTGTCATTTCAAGCGAAGAAAGAATTGCTGAAATTATGAACGCTTTTTGCACTAATGATTCAAATTTTTATGTTGCGAAAGAAAATTTTCTTAAAGTTCTTATAGCCTTAGTCGTTAATAGGAAACTATCATCAAACTTCAGAGAAAACTTAAATCTGAGGTAAAAGATCCGAAATAGTTAAGAAGGCGAGGAACAAATGATATATGCATGCAAGCAGCCATGGATATGTATAAACGCTACGAATTACGGATTCAAAACTAGGTCTTAAGCTGACGATACACTCGCTCTAAATTGAGTCGGAAGTAGCTAGGTCTCATGGGCTAAAGGAACTCAAGGAGAATGTATGGGAGAGAGACTCTGAGACTGAGTCAGACAAAATGCACAAAGTAATCCCCAGTTCCTTAAACGGTACTGTGCCGTTCCCCGGTTACCATGGTTACCGCTACCCTCTAACGGCAAGAGAGTGTGCATTTCTTGCGCCCCCTTGCTCTAGCCTTCACGAGCCTTGTTTTACCGACGACTTGCGGTATCTGCCTCGTTTTCTTTTTTTACCTCCCCTCTTTATAGAACGAGTCTCCCCTCTTATACATCCTTCTTGAGGGGCAATAGCTCTCTGGAGAATCCTCTGTGGTGAGTTTGAAATTTCGCCCATGCGCAATGAATTTTCCTATCCCTCATAAGGTTGGGTGGGTTGGAAGTCTTAATTTTTTTCTGCTGAAAGGAAAAGTATACGGTAAAAGATGGAAATCCATAATACATTCATATTTATAATTATTATACGTATCCATTATGTAACAATGAACTTGAGTGGTTACGATCGTTAACTAGGATTAGTGGTCGGCATTTGGATAGGATAATATCTGTTTGTTTTATCTTTATCCATAATTTGAAATTATCCACGAGAAGTCTATGCTTAATGCAATGTAATCACGAATCTGATTATTATCCATGGATAACTGATTAACCAAAATTCTGTGGATTATCTTGTCCAAACGCCGACCACTAACTAGGATGATTTACTATACTTAATAATTAATAACTAACACAGTCTGACAAATTCAACAGAATTCAAAGGTACGTTGACACAGCCTTGATGAAAAAGGCTTGGCAAGGTCCAACTATTCAGATCAGTTGCGAAGATACAACATCCGTAGGAGAAGGAAACAAACCTTTAAACCTTCGAGACATAGCGCTTGGTTTTCGACTTTGGTTCAGCGGCTTATTGATATCCATATTTTTCATACTTTTTGAAACCATACGCGGTTTACTCTGATGGAGCAACCAGTGTTGATACGGTTAATGGTATTGTGTATGAGAATGTATTATTTTCGTGTTTCTTGTACAGAATTAGAAAACACGCCCAAATGTATTGCCTGTAGAATAAGCCAAATTGAAATCTCTTAAGCCTTCTCGCTTTAATAATTAGCTGAGATCAGATTGAACTAAACAAACAAAGAGTTTATCATCAAAACACATGAAAATATTCAAAATTATTAACTCTTTTTCAAAGTTTCGATTACACGTTTCTTTTTGATCTAAAGATTTCATATAATATTTATGAAAGCGTGTATTTAGAGCTTTAACTATTGGAGTCGAAATAAAAAGGTTGAAATTGAGGGGATAGTTTAATGTGGAAATAAATGTGTGAGAATTTGAGGTCAAAATTTTCATTTATACCAAGGATAGATTTAATTTTAGAAGTAGGAATGGAGAAGAGTAATGTGGGCGCGCGTCAAAGTCCCGGACCCCCTTCCACGGGACGGAGGGGGTATGAAAGAAGAGGCGGGTCATAGCGACAGAGGTAAAAGGAATTACGCATTTTTCGCCGTCCCCGTCAGCAACGTCATCATAACGTTGTTTAAGTGAGCAAATAAGTTAATTTAAACTTTTCGTTACGTGTTGGAGGGAGGGGCTCTAAAATAAAAGTATAATTTACATTTTTGGGTATTTACATAACATCTTGGTACTGTACAAAATAATACTCCAAAAGTGCTTGTTGTTCTTTCACGTCAATAGTGTCAATGGTTTTGACATTATTGTCCTTATCGATGGGGACTTCTTGCAGGACCATCATTCCGTTAGTGTAAATACCTTTGGTCTCAACCGTGGCGTTAAATTTGCTCATGGTCCCAATTATTTGTTTAGGGTAAGCGAAGGCAAATCCGGCCAATAAGTCGCAAAATGATAAACCATCCGTATTCAATGCCCGAAAGGCCTCTGCTCCTTGGTGAGTGTAATCCTTGAATATCTTGCCGTATCTCGTTTTAGACATTATGATTTCGTCATATACGTCCTAAAGATTTAATAAAATGATTCCGTAAGTTCGTAAGATATGTTCCATAAGTTTGTCACTGGCTACTGATGAGAGCTTGTCATGAAGTGACGTAGGTCATAGATTCGAGGTAAAGCGACGCTTGGTGAGGCGCTGTCAAAGGCTAAGTACAGAATAAATAGGAAGATGGACTGCAAAATCCAGGGTAGTCAATTCCCGCGTTGTTCTCGAACTAGCGCTCAGTTAGTCTCTAGCATTACTAAGTATGTGTAGTGTCATACTTATGGGAACATATCTTATGAACCTATGTATTATCAAGGGCAAATAAAAATAAGATAAAGTGACAAAGCATAGAGAGCGTTCGCGAAAATCATATAATTCACTTTGCAACGCTAGTCTAAAAAATATTCTAGCCTTCAAATGCATCTAAAGTCAGAAGTGGCTGTTTTCGTCTGACACAAATTAAAGGATAGTTCTGATTGGCTGAGCAAAGATGGAGCTAGAGTGAAAGTGAAACTTCAAGTGCGTCACAAAGATGCAAGTAGATCCTAGGGAAGGCCTTCATTCACTTCATTGCCTCACTTTTGTTTATTTCTATTTCTTTGCGTTACAATCCACACTGCCGGGCTCTGTTCACCAAATAGATAGTTTACACACATGGAGGATTCATACCATTTACACCAGGGGGTAGGGCTACCTGGAGGACAAAAACCTTCTTTAGTCCTCCAGGTAGCCTGGCCACCTGGTGTAAATGGTATGAATTGTCCATGTGTGCCAACCATCTATATGAAATGCGCATGCATACGTACGAACGGTATTCCATTATTCAGACAAGTTTCCCAAGGATAAATTTCAGTCATGAACGGGTTCTTCAATAATACAACTTCGGCTGCTTTTGGGTCACATGCGAAGTTAAACTCGGCTCCGGATGGCCTGTCATCAAAAACATTCCCTCGACCTAATGACAAAAACGTGCAATAAAATTTTGATGAAAACTATTTTCAAAATAATTAACTTGGTTTCTTAGCAATATTAGTAACTTTAAAAATACATTATTCGACGGTGTTTATACCTATTGGCTTCTAGTTTTGAAAAATAACAGTTAAGTGGTCGCCTGAAATCTTGTTTTATTCCCAAACAAAACTTCATTGCGTTAAATACTTATTGTAATTGTTGTTACCATAAGTTTATAAGACATGTTCCATAAGTTTGCCAGTGGTTACTGAGAGCTTGCCATGAAGTGACACCGAGGGGTCCGACGCTCCTTCAAATCTCGTACAGTAGAAGATTTTAAATCTTCAAATCTTAAAAATCTTCAAATCTTTCAAATCAAAGAAAATCTTTCAAATCCCAGGAAATCTTTCAAATCCCAGAAAATCTTTCAAATCTTAGGAAATCTTTCAAATCCCAGGAAATCTTTCAAATCCCAGAAAATCTTTCAAATCCCAGAAAATCTTTCAAATCCCAGAAAATCTTTCAAATCCCAGAAAATCTTTCAAATCCCAGAAAATCTTTCAAATCAAAGAAAATCTTTCAAATCCCAGAAAATCTTTCAAATCCCAGAAAATCTTTCAAATCCCAGAAAATCTTTCAAATCCAAGAAAATCTTTCAAATCCCAGAAAATCTTTCAAATCCAAGAAAATCTTTCAAATCCCAGAAAATCTTTCAAATCCCAGAAAATCTTTCAAATCCCAGAAAATCTTTCAAATCCCAGAAAATCTTTCAAATCCAAGGAAATCTTTCAAATCCCAGAAAATCTTTCAAATCTCAGAAAATCTTTCAAATCCAAGAAAATCTTTCAAATCCAAGGAAATCTTTCAAATCCCAGAAAATCTTTCAAATCCCAGAAAATCTTTTAATCCTTGATAAAGCTTTCCAATCTCACAACTTCCATAAATTTTAAAAATCCATAAAAAAAATAAATCGAAAAATTCCCAATCTTTCAATCTTCAACCCATATACTCCCATAGTCTTTCATTCTTCAAATCAACGTTCAAATCATTCTCAAGTTTTAAATCCACACAGACAGTTATCCCACGTGACTGCTAAATTTCTTGAAGCGTTCTCATAGCTGACTACATAAAGCCCGTATGTTCCCGGGGTTTAAGCAGCGATGAACGGAGTGCTTCCCTCCCGCGAAATGACTTCATAGACTCTTCCATAACTTCCATTCCCATTCCCCATTTTGGACGATACCAAATTGACTGTTTTTAAAGGGGTGATTACTAGTATCGCACGAGAAAAAGTTATATATGGCATGTTTTCAAAAGAGTTGTTTAAAATAACTAATCCTACCGAAAAAAGGTCTTAAAATTAATATTATCATATTGCTCTCAAATTCTTATCCCAAAACAAATCTTCAAATCCTCTAATAAATCTTCAAATTATCGAATCCCTAGACAATTTTTTAAATCTATATCTATATAAATCCTTACTGACTGAATGATAGACTGATAATCAAGGCTCAGCCCAAACCGCTTGCCCTAGAAGGCTGAAAATTTGTAGGAACGCTACTCATAAGTAGTAGGCGCGTACTAAGAAAGATTCAAATTTGCCACCATCCTAATAAATGGGGCCTAGAAATGTAAAAAAAAACTTCTCTACCAACAGAGTCCGCGCGTTTCAACGGATTTTACAAATATTTAGTACACTGGTTTCCTTTATGATAAACTTATGCTTTAACCTATAGACGGACTGAAAGGTCTTTCGGGTGCTGTTTTTTGCCATCTTTTTAAATAGCGGCCAAAAAGTTCAAAACCTTTCTTTATGGAATAATGTCAGTATGAAAAGCAATAAAAAAATGTCCCGACGGGCTGACGGGCAACGCCGAGTGCCTAATTTGCTCCTACGGTGCTACAAAAATATTAGTCATCAGTAAAATATACCCACTCTTTATATCGTTTTGGTTCTTATTACACGCTAGTCCTTAATAAATCTTCAAATCCGTAATAAATTTTCAAATCCTTAATAAATCTTCAAATTCGTAATGGATTTTGAAATCCTTAATAAATCTTCAAACCCTTAATAAATCTTCAAATTCGTAATGAATTTTGAAATCCTTAATAAGTCTTCAAACCCTTAATAAATCTTCAAATTCGTAATGAATTTTGAAATCCTTAATAAATCTGCAAACCCTTAATTAATCTGCAAACCCTTAATTAATCTGCAAACCCTTAATAAATCTGCAAACCCTTAATAAATCTGCAAACCCTTAATTAATCTGCAAACCCTTAATTAATCTGCAAACCCTTAATAAATCTGCAAACCCTTAATTAATCTGCAAACCCTTAATTAATCTGCAAACCCTTAATTAATCTTCAAATCCCCAAAAGTCTTCAAATCCTTAATAAATCATCGAATCCTGAACAAATTATCGAATCCTGAACAAATCTTCGAATCCTGAACAAATCTTCGAATCCTGAACAAATCTTCGAATCCTGAACAAATCTTCGAATCCTGAACAAATCTTCGAATCCTGAACAAATCTTCGAATCCTGAACAAATCTTCGAATCCTGAACAAATCTTCGAATCCTGAACAAATCTTCGAATCCTGAACAAATCTTTAAATCCTTAACAAATCTTTAAATCCTTAACAAATCTTTAAATCCTTAACAAATCTTTAAATCCTTAACAAATCTTTAAATCCTTAACAAATCTTTAAATCCTTAACAAATCTTTAAATCCTTAACAAATCTTTAAATCCTTAACAAATCTTTAAATCCTTAACAAATCTTTAAATCCTTAACAAATCTTTAAATCCTTAACAAATCTTTAAATCCTTAACAAATCTTTAAATCCTTAACAAATCTTTAAATCCTTAACAAATCTTTAAATCCTTAACAAATCTTTAAATCCTTAACAAATCTTCAAATCCTTAACAAATCTTCAAATCCTTAACAAATCTTTAAATCCTTAACAAATCTCCAATCCGTAACAAATCACAAATCAAAGAAATTTGCATAGATTTCAAATCTCGTACACATTTTTAACGAGTGACGGACCCCTCGAGTGACACAGTGAAACGTCATAGACTCTCGGAAAGCGACTCCTGGTGAGACTCGGTCAAAGGCTTAGTACAGACTAAACAGGAAGATTTACTGCAAAATCGAGTGAAATGACGTAGGTTAAACGTCACAGATAGGCGGAAAGCGACTCATGGTGAGACACCATCAAAGGCTTAGTAAAGCCAAGAAGCGAATAAGTATTCGCGCGCCATAGTCCCAGTCCCCCTTTCAAAATACAAGGGGTGACGTAATAGGAGGCCGGGCTATTTCGCCTCTCCTCAGTCGGAAAATATGACTGTAATTTTCGTCATTCGCGTCACGCTGACGTGAGTTCTCAAGAACCAATGAGACGCTGCTGGTTGTAATTTAGAGGCGGGGATTAACTCCGGACCTACGTTTGGACTGGAGATATAGCTGGAAATGTGGCGAATTTATACCTTCTTCCTAGTAAACTAGATATCACTTCTTGGTAAAGCAGACTAAGTAGGAAGACGGATTGCAAAACCGAGTGTAGTCAATTCTCGCTTGGCGTTCTTGAACTAGCGCTCAGTAAGTCTCTAGCATTACGAAGTTTAGGTAGTGTCTACTTATGGGAACATATCTTATAAACTTATGTTGTTACTTAACTTAAGTGTACGAAAATACTACAGCAAGAGTATTAAGATAGAACCTACCGTAAATATTACCACCCAAAACGAATACATTTTTAATTTTTTTCAAAAATTCGGGATCGTTGCGCATTGCCAAAGCCAAATTTGTTAGAGGTCCGAAAGCAAGTATGGTCAATTTTCCAGGATTGTCGTTGGCCATTTTGACCATGGCTTCGTGAGCCTTCATAGACGTATCGTAGGTATAATTACCAATTGGGTAAATGGCCGATGATCCGCCAATACCGTCCACTCCATAAAGGTCAAAACGTGGCACTTCTTGAAACGGGGGTTCAATAGCGGTTTCAGCACCATAAAATACTGGAACCTAATGGCGATCGGGAGCGTATCAAATTAAAGGAAAAAGTGTTACGTAACGTTATACCTTAAAAGAACGGCCTTTTTCAAAATATAGAAGGAATTAAATATTTAAAATTGAATAAATGATCACTTATTTCAAAATAATTAGCATTTATTGAGTCTTAAAAACGAGGACTACTACGCCATCCGCCATTGGTTTAGTTGTGTCTGCTAAATCGAACCACTTACCCCTAAAAGGATAGTTGAATTCTTACAGGCTGAGACAGGAAAGGGTAAGAGGTTCGATTTAGTTTACGCCACTAAACCAATGGTGGATTTTTTTCCTAGTTTTTAAAAGAATAATTAAATGCTAATTATTTTGTAATAATTTATTTTGTAATAATAATTTATTTATATTAATATTTAATTCCTCTTATATTTAGAAAAGTGCCGTTCTTTTAAGGTATAATGTTATGCTACCTGAATATTTCCTTTAATGAATGATCTCTTGGATATAATTTTAAGAAAATACTTTCAAACTTGCCTTCAAATTAAGAAAATTGGCTGTTCGCAGTGCGTTTGCTCCACTTACACTCGCAGAGGAAATTCCAAATACGACCGTCAGGGCCTTGATTTGAATATGAGGTACTAAGGACAGGAGCACAAGAGCCAAACTATCGTCAAGAGCGAAATCGGCGTCAATGATAATTTCTTGCTGTTCTGTTACTCAAAAATGGTCAAAAAGATAAAGTATAGTTTTCCAACTACAATTTCCACCAAAGCCGAAAAGGAATAACAGAAAGTATTTTGGCATCAGGAAAGTTAATGAAAAAAGCCCTAGTGGTTGTCGCGTACGCTATCCTTAAGGCCTCTTTTTCAGAGATTTTAATTCACTTGACAATTGATAAAAATTTCGTGTCTGTCCTCTTAAAGTGGGTTCAAGGGTTCCGTGCGAGACCAAAACGAATTTCAATTAATAGACCCAACCAACAAATCTTTTGAAACAGTCCCCAATATTTTACAAAAGCGAAACTAACCATCCAGCATATTCTGATGTAGGGTGATACTAATTTACGTAATTTTTTTTGCTACCGATTTTTGCTAACTCAGCATAACTCTCAGAATTTTTCAGAAAATTAAACGGCGTCTGCTTATTATAAGGTAAGTCTTTGAAAAAAACATAAATGGATATGAATTAAGTGTTTATTGTCAATTAAAATAAAAGTTGCAGAGAAAATAATAGAAAGGCGACTTCCCACAATATATTAAAGTAAATTAAAATTAAATTTAAAGTAAAAATGAGACTAAACCGATAAAATTATTTATAGAAATACATAACAAAATTAAGGATGGTCTTATTAAACACTTCATAAAATTACTTTTCGCAGATAAATGACCAGGAAACATTAGAACTCCATTTTTAATTTATACTTAATTGTTCCCTAGCGTTTTTACTCGTTTGTTCGTTAAATTAAGAGCTGGTATAACGAATTTCTTCTTGTTAACCTTTTTCCTTTGAGTGCTTGAGGGGGAAGTGTACTGGTAGGGGACATTTAGGGAAAGGGAAGGTATCACAATACAATTTTAAAACGGTTCATAAAATTTGTTTTTTCCAAGATTGTGTAAGGAAAACTTCATATGTATAATTTATAACTGAATCGTTCCCAAACGTTTTAACTCGATTGCGCGCCAAAATTACACCTGGCATAACGATCAACGCTTTTTCCCTGTACAAATACCAGGAAAAGTTTAAAAATATAATTATTAATTAATATTTAATGGTTTCCATTCCAAGCGTTTTTACTCGTTTGCTCAGGATGTTCAGCGGAAGTCGTAGCGCAGTTGGTAGCGTACTATGCTAGTAAGCCACACCGCGAATCCCGGTTCGAAACTCGGCGTGGAAAGTGTTAATTATGTGAAAGTCGTTGTCTCTCTTAAATGGTACAGCGCGATTTGGTATATTGAAGTATTTATTTTTAACTAAGTCAATTTTAACTTAATATTTATCTTAAAATCGTTGTATTAGTTATTCAGCAAAAATATATATTAGAGTTTGGAGTTTACCTTGAAAAGAAAGGAGATGAATAAATTAACAAGTTGGGAAAGCCAAAATATTACCTCTCCGAGTGGAGATGACTATCACTACCCCTTAAACAACCTAAATATATGCATCTATCGCTTTTTTTAATTCTTTGCAAGTGCAGGAATTCAATTTTAAAATAGTCAATTGTTCAAGCCTTTTCAATATCTCTCAATTGCTGGGGAAACTCTACTGTCTTGCTATACCTCAACCGTATTCTTAGTCTACCAGTATGATTTGTAACATTTGTCCATATCAAAGCTGAATCATACATCGCCACACAAAAAGCAAATGTCCCCAAAACATGGAAGCCACAACCCAATCACACATAAGCTAGGCTCGTACTTGTTCATCGCTTTCGATGATTTCACTAATATTAGCATTAACATTTTGTACATTATTGGGTTCCTTATTAATAGATATGCCTACGCCTACAGTACTTTCAATAGAACATTTATTTAATGCATTATCTTTCGTACGATCATGGCCAACTGGCCTCGTGGTAGGACCAACATTTTGCGTGCTAGAACCTGTTCCAGAAACAGCCTTTTTTTCCGCGGCTAACGCTCTTCTCCTTTCATTTTCTCGTTTCCTAAATTCAGGATCTGACCTTTTTGCCCTCATTCTTTCCCTTGCCTTTCGTTTTCTGATTTCCTCTTTACTTAAATTATTATCTTCCTCCATTTACTTATTAATCAGTTAAATACTCACAAAGGTTGGCAAAATCAATCTCCTTCAGTAATACGTAAGGCTTAATTATATTATTTGCCGAACAAAATTAATCGAGCAAATTTAACACTTAACTTCTTCCTTCGAAATTCTATCAAAGAATGAATCAACTGTTTAAAAAAAGGTTTTTTTCGCGAATAGGGCGCTATCATACCAACAGCAATTCCGTCATATTTAAAAAATATACATTGCCAACACTTTTTTCAAATAAAAAATGATAAAAGTGCGTAAAAAAGGTCTTTCACAAATAGGCCTAGGGGGCGTATAAACTAAACAGCAACAACGCTCTACAGCTACACTAATCTTACACAAACAAGGAGTACTATAAACCCACTACTGGAAGCGGTATTTTTATTCAAACGTAAAACAATTTCGCTTAAGCTTAACATCTCTAGACATCGGTAAAAATGTCTCTATCACTCCTAGGTAACTGTATGCACAGGATTTTACGACATTATAACTCAAATTCATCTGATTATGTTTTAACAAGGTTAAATCTAACTGGGAGTAAGATGAAAGGAGTAGAAGCTTATCTGTCTTAGGAAATATGAAATTTTATCTTAACAGTTCGTTAAATCATAAGTTTATAACGAAAAAACGCGGAAGGGGAAAACGAGCAGACAACAGCGATTTTTGGGGATAGAAGGTTAAGAGCGCCATCTGTCGTCCGTGCCAAAGTTGAACTTCCACTCGAAACGCAATGAGAAAGTGGATAAAATAATGCCATCAGCTATTTAACTGCGTCGATATATTTAACGACTTGACCCATGACATGCCCATAACACTGGCTTCTATGAATCCTATATATTCTTGGATGCTAGGAAACTTGGTAGACGTAACAGTCTGTACCAAGTACCCAAGCATCCTTCAATAAACGCCTGGCAACATTGTGGTACGCATGGTACAACTAAAAAATAGGATGTGTATCTATCTTTCCAGTCACTCCAAGTCGTTAAGCCCTCATTACAGAGGATTTGAAACACTATCGTAATTCCAAGTGTCTCGAATCTCTACGTTCCTGTCCATTATGAACAGTGCTGAGAGAATGATACATCAGAAAGAGCCATTCAAATCGAATTGCCGAAAATATTATCCATATTTTCATTTCATATAACAAAGAAAATAAATTATTATGGATACAGGAGGCAATGTAGGAAATATAACGCAATGCACGGGCCTTGATAGATAGAGGAGGCAATGTAGGAAACATAACGCAATGCACGGGCCTTGATAGATATAGGAGGCAATGATTTAACGACTTCGGTACTTGGGTTTATCTTTAATATTTAAATAAATATAATTATTTTTAATTATTTTAATCGCCAGTAAATAACTTTAAAAATAGTTAAATCGTTTAAAATAAAGTTGTTCATAATATCTTTCGAAACTTTGCTAATATTGACGTTTAAAGTGAAGGGTACCCTTCTTGCCCGCTTTCTTCAAATTTTGGGGTATATATACGTTTCGATTCCATTATAATAATAGATAAAAACGCATTCGCGTGAACCTTTGGTGGAAGCCCTGCCATTGGGAGGCTAGACGTTTCTCGTAACCCTAGCTGATCGCCGCGTATATCTTAAAACCAAATAATAGATAAAAACGCATTCGCGTGAACCGATGGTGGAAGCCCTGCCATTGGGAGGCTAGACGTTTCTCGTAACCCTAGCCGCTCGCCGCGTATATCTTGAAACCAAACGATGACGGTGGAAAAGAAGCCAGAATGTACTGACCGGCGTCCATGTGGAATGGACAAAAGACCTGAAGATGGTGGTGCATAGAAGCTGGTGTCAATGTGGAATTGACGAAGAACAGAAGATGGTGGTGCATAGAAGCTGGTGTCAATGTGGAATTGACGAAGAACAGAAGATGGTGGTGCTAGGAAGCCAGCAAGTACAGACTAGTGTCCATGTGGGATGGACAAAGAACAGATGATGGTGGTGCATTGAAGCTGGAGTCAAGGTGAAATTGACGAAGAACAGAAGTTGGTGGTGCTTGGAAGCAAGCACGTACAGACTAGTGTCCATGTGGGATGGACAAAGACTGGCAGATTGTGGTCCTTAGAAGCCAGTTAGTAAAGACTGGTGTTGGTAGATGAATGACCAAATTTCCGTGAACCGCGAACGCGTTCCGGAAATCGGGTATTTGTTTGCTCCGATTTGGAAACTGCGAACGCGGTCACGTGGGGTCTGACAGACAGACAGACACACACACAGACACACAGACAGACACGGCCGGTGTAATACCTCTCACGTGACATACGTCACTCGGAGAGGTAAAAAAAGAACAAGCCAATCGTTGTATCTGTAAAACTCTATTTTCAATAAAGATTGTTAATTATATACCAAGAAATTGTTTAATTCATTGAAACCTTCTTAAATATAGAATTTCTTCGTAGAAGTATATAGGTTTTAAGCAACGAAACGATATTTAAAACATTAAAAATTTCTTTATTTTCATTTTGATAGTTAATGCCCTATCACAATACATTCATTGAATTGGGTAAAGTTTAATTTTTAAAGATCTCACTATGTTGTTGTCGTATTTAGGATTTTTTTTAAAGAAAATTTAGTATTTCTTAACTGGCTTGCCTCCGTAACCTCCTCCAATAGATCCTCCGCCCAAAGAGCCACCTCCTCGGGTTGGGCCACCAGATCCTCCATAAGAACCTCCTCTGATTGGGCCACCAATGCCAGATCCTCCGTGACCACCTCCGATTCCACCACTAGAATGACTAGATCCTCCAAAGGAACCTCCTCTGATTGGGCCACCAATTCCAGATCCTCCGTGACCACCTCCGATTCCACCACTAGATCCTCCGAAGGAACCTCCTCTGATTGGACCACCTCCGATTCCTCCGTGGCCACCTCCGATTCCAGATCCGCCTCCATAACCACCTCCACCTAATGCTCCACCGCTACCTCCTCGGATTCCACCTCCACCAATGGTTCCACGGCTACCGCCTCCATATCCACCTCGATTTCCACCTCGCTTTTCAATATCATCGGCGAAGCTCAAAGCAACGCAGAGAGATACGGCCAAAGCAGCAATCTGCAAGTAACAAAGAATTAAGTTTATTTAGAAAAAAAAAAATATTTTCTATATACTTAAAATCTAAGTTCAAGTTAAGTTGTTTTCTATGTACTTTTGGTAGTACCTCTACGGCTCAGCTATTTATAAATAGTCCATTTTAGCAGAAGTGAGATGAGACTAGAAATGAAGGGCTCTAGCATTGGTAATAGATCCTGGCATTAGTGAACAAATTTGAGGATTTTAGGCCGCTTCAATCGTGCCTACGCTAGAGAGAAAAGAATTGGTCGAGTTCCAAAAAAATTTCTTACCCCCTTCCCCTCAACCTAAACGGCGAAACACGGACGCGGGTGCTTGAATCTAGTTCGGCCATCTACCACCGCGAGCGTCTCACGTTTTTGGAGGGGAAATTCTGAAACCGCCACTAGAGGGCCAACCGTCGGTGTGTTATCAAGAATATTCACTTTCGCCGAGTGAAGAATTTGGTAAGCTCAGTACTTCAAGTCTCATCTCACTTCTGATTTTAGCAATGAAGCGCGCTGACTTACAGTTTTAAACTTATGATTATTTGTTAAAGGTATAGAAAGTGTGAACAGGGCTACCAGTAATTTGTCAGAGCATCTCTGCGGGTTTCGAACTGAACTAACAAGCTTTTCAATCCTTTGTACATAGAAGTTGAATTGCACAACTGGCAATTGCTAAAACAATATAATAATTTCAACTTACCAAAATCTTAACCATCTTCGAGTTTATTTTGTGCGAGTTTAGAAAACTTTTAGCTTGTGAATCTTGAAGAATCGAGAAGTTTGTGATAATGCCAGTTGAGAATGGAGCCGTATTTATACGAAAATCTTATACCTGTCCCAACGTTAACTATAATTTCAAGTTTCTTTTGGTCCGAACCTTTTCTAGAAACATGAAAATTTACAATGAAGTGTAAAAAAAAATAAATCGATTTCCAGGTAGACCTACGAATATTCAAAACAAAATTTAAGGGGGTTTTAATGAGTTACCCTTGAAAATCTAAGAAAACTCGTTAACTTCCCTCCCTTTCTCCCCGTCTCTCACTTAAACCCTTGACGTCTCAAGAAAATATCTAAGAATAAAGATTGCGTATCGTTGCGGAGTACCTTTTCGTGGTAACACGCTTTGTAATTATAAACAGGTTTTGAAGGATTGGACTCGCAATATCAATGGAAACTTTAAGGAATCATCATAGATTAGGGTTCAATTATGGGATAATAAGAATTACTTAGGATAATGTGGAGAAAGGATATTTTTTATTCTAATTGTTTTCAAGTAATATAAACTTAATTTGAGCAGAGAGAATTTATAATAGGGAGAAGCAAACTGAGGAATATTATGTAGCTCAGAAATCACGTGATCAACAAAGCTGGCCAGGTCTATTTCCGGTGTAATTTTTTTGTGGCCCCTCCCTCTAGGGAGGTTCTAGAATGTTTTGGGAGGGTCTTTAAAGAAGATGCACACTACCTTTTTAGGGATAGGGAAACGTCCGACTTAAAATAACTTCAAATGGCGCCAGTCGCACTCGAAATCGCGAACCCTATTGGGTAATTGTACAACCAATACTGATTGAGGACAAACTTTAAAATTAAAGGAGTGTCATGTGACCGGAAATTTACTTGGCCACTTTTAGCGTCGCAGCCTACTTGTTTGAGCTACATTGTATTTAGCACTGTCAAGGGCAAGAGCTTCACTCCCTATTATAAATTCTCTCTGATTTGAGTGCCCGGTTTAATAAGAGACACCTGAAAATTTTCAACCTATATCTAGCATATTTCAAGTTTATTTGTTATCATAAGTTCATAAGATGTGTTGCATAAGTATTTACTGGTTACTGAGAGCTTGTCAAAAATTGTCGTAGGTAAAACGTCTTGGATTCTCGTAAAGTGACGCCATGGTGAGGCTCTGTCAAATGCTTAATACAGATTTATTAGAAACTATACGGATTGCAAAACCGAGTGTAGTCAATTCTCGCGTTGTTCTGGAACTAGCTCTCCGTATCTATGGGAAGTTTTTGCATTTTTTTCGATGAATTTCAATTTTGTTTTTTCTAGCTTACTAACTAAACGTAGTAGTAGGGCGGTGGTAACTTAGTAAGCTAACTTACCACCGCCCTTGTTTAGCTGGTAAAAACAAAAAAAATTGAAATTCATCGAAAAAATGCCCACTGGAACCCCTCCACCCTGGGACACCACCCACTAGAACCCCTCCACCCAGGAACGCCACCCACTAGAACCCCTCCACCCAGGGACACCACCCAATAGACTCCTCCCTGCATGGAGACCTCCCACTAGTGCACTTTCCCCCAGGGACACCTTCCACTAGAACCCCTCCCTCCAGGGATACCTTCCACTAGAACCCCTCCCCCCAGGGATACCTTCCACTAGAACCCCTCCCCCCAGGGATACCTTCCACTAGAATCCCTCCCCCAGGGATACCTTCCACTAGAATCCCTCCCCCCAGGGACACCTTCCACTAGAACCCTTACCCTTTTGGGTACTCTTGCGAGAAGCCGAGACCTTCATCCCTCTCTTTGGTTGACGCGGAGCTATAGCCATCTATGTAGGGTTAGCAAAAAGTTAAACGTTTTGACTAGTGTAATTTTGGCGAGAAAACGAGTGAAAACGCTTGGGAACGATTAAATATCACTTATAAATTATATATTTGAAGTTTTTTGAGAAAGTGTTGGGAAAAACCATCTTTATGCAATGTTTCAATTTTGGTTTGTAATACCTCCCTTCACCTAAAGTTCCCCTACGTGTTCACTTCCCCTTCAAGCATTGAAAAAATTGGTTAGCAAAAATAAAATCGTTATTCCAGCTCATAATTAAGCGAGCAAACGAGTAAAAACTCTTGGAAACCATTAAATATTAATTAATAATTATATTTTTAAAGTTATCTGGTATTTGTACTGGGAAAAAGCGTTGATCGTTATGCCAGGTGTAATTTTGGCGAGCAAACGAGTAAAAACGTTTGGGAACGATTCAGTTATAAATTATACATATGAAGTTTTCCTTACACAATCTTGGAAAAAACTAATTTTATGAACCGTTTTAATATTGTATTGAGATACCTTCCCTTTCCCTAAATGTCCCCTACCAGTACACTTCCCCCTCAAGCACTCAAAGAAAAAAGGTTAACAAGAAGAAATTCGTTATACCAGCTCTTAATTTAACGAACAAACGAGTAAAAACGCTAGGGAACAGTTAAGTATAAATTAACAAGTCGGCCCAAGGGCTCGTAATAGCAGCCACATCGTTATCTATTTATTTAGCACACAAAAAGAAAAAAATTCAAACACCCTAAAAAAATCAGAAGTGTCCGACCCCTCAGATAAAAATTCAAAAGTATCGACCCCACACATAGAGAGGTACCCTCCCCCTTTCCCCGACACTTTAGAGATAAACTAAAGGATGAAAACTCGAATTTCTTATCGAGTCTCTATGGCTCAGTGGTAGCGTGTCTTGCTGCTGCGCTAACGACCCGGGTTCAATTCCCGGGTGCGATGTGAAAAAAATTTAATTAAAATAAAATCTGTAACTGACCTCAGTTACCCCTATTGGTGGGTTGAGATACTATCGAGTTCCTTTTAAGCTAAAATCTGACGATAACGAAGCGAAAACTTCGGCCACAGCTACTACTACTACTACTACTATTCCGACTCGGGTCAAACTAAGAGCCTATCGTACACTACGATGTGGCTAAAAATGGAATTTCTGCTAAAAGTAGTTTTATGAAGTGTTTTGTAAGACCATCCTAATTTTGTTTATGTATTTCTATTAGAGATGGCCGATACCAGGCTTAACCCGATACCGATCGATACCGGTACCAACATGAACCGATACCGATCGATACCGATATTTACTCACTATGATCCAAAACCCGATACTTCAACCGATACCGATATGGTATCGGTTCATCCCTAGAGTAGTAGGCGCGTACTAAGAAAGATTTTCGCTTATTAGTTGTTAGATAAACTAAATTCAGGTACTTTTTATATAAATGTGAACTCGTCACGATTGAAATTCATAGAAATGAGATATTATCACCATCATTACGTTACTAAAAGACCTAAAAATGTCATGTAGCGCCATAAAACGCACTTTAAACGAGTATCGGTTTAGTATCGGTATCGAACCAACCGATCCGATACTATCGGGAAACCCCGAGTATCGGTGCCGATACCGATATGGTATCGGTACCGGTTCATCCCGAATTTCTATAAATAATTTTATCGGTTTAGTCGCATTTTTAGTTAATTTAACTTTAAATTACTTTAATATATTGTGGGAAGTCGCCTTTCTATTATTTTTTCTGCAACCGCAACTTTTATTTTAATTGACAATAAACGCTTAATTCATATTCATTTATGATTTTTCAAAGGCTTATCTTATAATAAGCAGACGCCGTCTAATTTTCTGAAAAATTCTGAGAGTTATGCTGAGTTAGCAAAAATCGGTAGCAAAAAGAATTAGGTAAATTTGTATCACCCTACATCAGAATATGCTGGATGGTTAGGTTCGGTTTTGTAAAATAGAGGGGACGGTTTGCGGGCATAGTGCTTTCTGGTATAGGAGATCCAGCATTTGTTTTAGATACATTATTTGATTCGTATGGTTTTTAAAAATTATACTTTAGTGGGGTGCGCAATATAGTTTCATTAATATTATTTGTGACGTTAATAGAAATTAAGGGGATACACGATTGTGTTTCAGCAATGTTTTTAAGTTGTGCGATTTATTTTAATAATACCAGAAGTATGATGAGACCAGAAGTACTGAGCTAACCAAATTCTTCACTTGGCGAAAGTGAATATTCTTGATAACACACCAACGGTTGGCCCTCTGGTAGCGGTTTTCCCTCCAAAACGTGAGACGCTCGTGTCGGTAGACGGCCGAACTATATTCAAGCACCCGTGTCCGTCTTCGGCTGCTTTAGGTTGAGGGGAAGGGGGTTAGAAATGTTTTTGGAACTCGATCAATTTTTTCTCTCTAGTGTAGGCGCGATGGGAGTGGCATAAAATCCTCAAATTTGTTCACTAGTGCCAGGATATACTACCAATGCTAGAGCTCTTTACTTCTAGTCTCATCTTACTTCTGATAATACCTTTGGGAGATCAACTATATGGGGGGCACGTGAGCCGTGTGAAATTAGTATTAAGGCCCAGCCCATTGGCCATCTTGTTTTATATTTTCAAAAATAACAATAAAATATTCACCATATTCTGATTCCTGTGTCTGAAAGTCTTGGTAGTAAGCAGCCTAAGAAAAATGTATGGTACTGTACACGTATAACCGTTTTGAGATAAAAACTGCAAAGGCCCGCGTTAACATTGATTTTTTTCTTACCGTGGTAACACATATTGATGTTATGAAACACAAAATCCACAAGGGCGTTCTATCAGATCCCATTTTTCCAGCGTACTTATAGGCCACTGTTTTAAGCTAGTAAATGCTTGGGAAATTGAACAGCACATTTTTTAGGTAGAGGCTTTGGATGGGAAAGGTGTTATATGAAAAACTAGTTCAGCGAACTCTTGTTAAAAAGCATTGGCGGACTGAAAGCGCCCTATTCAAACGCTAGTGGGCGTGGTGGCTAATCCAATTACTTTGAAAGATCCGATTACGATTACTAGTTAAGCCAGGGATAAATGAGGAGAGATGGGTTGGAAATGATGATGGGCGACTTGCGGCACCGAAACTCTCCCAATGTACCTCGCGCACGCCCCTACCCTTCGGAAAAGGCTAGGCTTCCACCAAAAGTTCACGCAATTCAAACGCCAACAATAGCTATGTTTAAATTAATTTAGGAATAACGTTTCTTAAAACGACTTAACTAGAATTAAGGTAAATTACTAACAATTAAAATAATTAATATCAATTATATTTATTTCATCATTTAAGAATTGAGTAGATAGCCCTGGTCTCGACTCGGAGAGGTTTATTTTGGTTTCCCAACTTGTTACCTCTCCTAGAGACGATGACGTCAAGGAGAGGTATTATACTGGAAGTATCTGTGTGTGCGAGTGTATATCATCGTGTTCGCAGCTGGAAAATCGAAGCAATCGTGTTCGCAGATAGCAATTTTTGGCTTCTACTCCATTATCATCGATGAGATTAAGAAATAAGTGACGAGAAACGTCTAGCCTTCCAATTGCAAGACTTCCACCAAAGGTTCACGCAATTGAGCGTTTTGTTATAATTTGTTGTGAATCAATCGCCTTATATACCCTAAATTTCCAAAAAGTGTCAAAGAGGCATACGCTAGAATTCTAAAGTCAACAATAGCTATGGTAAGTTACTGACTTTTTAAAGAATTAATATCAATTATATCAAAAGGAGATGATCTAAAAGGACATAGCTTTCCAGCCTAGGAATGAAGGTATTGTGTGTCAGGTTCTCTCTAACGAACGTCTCATCTCGAGTGTTCCTAAAACTTGATATCCCAAGGCTAGACCGAATGTATTTACTGTAGAGTAAATGGTAGTTGAACACCCAAAGTTTTTCTCTACTAACGTTTTTTCTCGGCGCCAACTAACATCAGCCGCGGAAAGCTGGGTCTCACTAAAAAAATTCCACCCCCCTTGCTTGAACTTACTCGGATAAATAAATGAACCCCGCCTGTTTAACTTCACTCTCCACCGCTGTGGAGCGCTGCTTCAAAAGCTCTTTCTCGGTCGTGGCAGATATTTTAGAAATTTTATCTATCCATTCACGCGAGCTCCGTTGGGAACTTTAAAAAGCTTAACGTCAGAACTTTCAGACACAGAGGCTACGGCAAAAAATCTTACATAGGAACTTGGTGTAAGATTATTCTACTTGTGATTATATTTATTCAATTATTTAAGAAAAAACTCTTAATTGGGTAGATAGCCCTTGTCTCGACTTGGAGAGGTTTATTATGGTTTCCCAACTTGTTCCATTTTTTTAATCTGGTAAACTGGCAATTTGACTAAGATTCAAATTTTTGTTCTACATTTACTCGAAAATATCTCTCAACGATTGCGTTTTATCAAAAGACGACTGTTATAATTATATAGCCTCTTGGAATTATTATCTTAGGCCTAATTATTTAATCTTAAATTTAATGGTTTTTAAGGAGATTTGATAAACGATCTTATGGCATTTTGATATTGATTTTTTATAGTTGTTATTCTCAAAGTCTCTGAGAAGAGGTTCACTTTCCGATTTAATCTCAACGATTCGATTCATTAATTAATGTCTAGGTTGAGAGTTTAGATTCTTTTAAAATTTTAAAAATGTGAACATTGAGCTAATAATGTTTAGAAAGGTTATATATTTTCTAATATTTTTAATATTATTTGCTTCGATTGTTTAAATCTTTAAATCTCAATTAGTTGTTTTAATATCGATTATATTTTTTAAATCTCGAATAAATTATATTAAATCTCGAATAAATTATATTAAATCTCGAATAAATTATGTTAAATCTCGAATAAATTATGTTAAATCTCGAATAAATTATATTAAATCTCGAATAAATTATATTAAACTTCGAATAAATTATATTAAATCTCGAATAAATTATATTAAATCTCGAACAAATTATATTAAATCTCGAATAAATTATATTAAATCTCGAATAAATTATATTAAATCTCGAATAAATTATATTAAATCTCGAATAAATTATATTAAATCTCGAATAAATTATATTAAATCTCGAATAAATTATATTAAATCTCGAATAAATTATATTAAATCTCGAATAAATTATATTAAATCTCGAATAAATTATATTAAATCTCGAATAAATTATATTAAATCTCGAATAAATTATATTAAATCTCGAATAAATTATATTAAATCTCGAATAAATTATATTAAATCTCGAATAAATTATATTAAATCTCGAATAAATTATATTAAATCTCGAATAAATTATATTAAATCTCGAATAAATTATATTAAATCTCGAATAAATTATATTAAATCTCGAATAAATTATATTAAATCTCGAATAAATTATATTAAATCTCGAATAAATTATATTAAATCTCGAATAAATTATATTAAATCTCGAATAAATTATATTAAATCTCGAATAAATTATATTAAATCTCGAATAAATTATATTAAATCTCGAATAAATTATATTAAATCTCGAATAAATTATATTAAATCTCGAATAAATTATATTAAATCTCGAATAAATTATATTAAATCTCGAATAAATTATATTAAATCTCGAATAAATTATATTAAATCTCGAATAAATTATATCAAATCTCGATTATATCGTTCAAATCTCGATAATATAATTTAAATCCCAATAATATAATTTAAATCTCGATAATATAATTTAAATTCCAATAATATAATTTAAATCTCGATAATATAATTTAAATTTCGATAATATAATTTAAATCTCGATAATATAATTTAAATTTCGATAATATAATTTAAATCTCGATAATATAATTTAAATCTCGATAATATAATTTAAATCTCGATAATATAATTTAAATCTCGATAATATAATTTAAATCTCGATAATATAATTTAAATCTCGATAATATAATTTAAATCTCGATAATATAATTTAAATCTCGATAATATAATTTAAATCTCGATAATATAATCTAAATCTCGATCAGATAATTTAAATCTTGATTTGATTAATCCGTAATTATTCAGATCTAATAATTTTACTTTTTTATAACAAATCCTAATAGTTAGTGATCATCCCCTCGATTTAACATTTATGTTTTGTTATCAGCTTTCCCGGGATTTTATTATGCATGTATTATCTACTAGTATTGTAAGTATTAAATTTCTTTAAGAAAACATTTTTTCAAAAACTCCTCCGAAATATTTTTTCCGCATCAAGTATGGCGTTTCGTTATTCAGCTCTATGTAGATGAACACGTTCAGAAAACCACATGTGTTGATTCGAGAAGTGTCAAGGACTTTTAATGTGTTGGATTTAACCAGCTAACTAAAAACCATACTGTTTTTGAAAATATTTTGAAAACATTCTACGTTTGTCGTTCGAATGAAGCGCGGTGAAAAGCCAGTAAAAATTGTTCAAGTTCATTAATATTTGGCCTAATATTCTTCATTTTCAAATGGTGTCAATAATTATGGACCACTTTTGTCAATCTGTGTTCTGGGTAAGTCACTTAATTGTTCATCACTTTGGCTTGTTTGTGACTATATCTTTAGAAAAGTTTTAAATTAAAAGGTCAGGTTAGATAGAATTATACCTTAAATGATCGACCTTTTTTTAAATATAAAAGGAAAAATATTAAAAAATAAATGATCTCTTATTTCAAAATAATTAGTACATTTATTTAGTCTTAAAAATAATCAAGGACTACTGCGCCATCCGCCATTGGTTTAGTGGCATCTGCTAAATCGAACCTCTTACTCCTATGGGATTGGTTGAATTCTCACAGGCTGAAATAGATAAGGGTAAGGTAGGGGGTAAGAGGTTTTATTATTTTCGGAAGAGGAAGTGGTGTACTGTTGTCCGGAATCCTGACTTTGTTTTGGCTCATTTTAACCCTAACGAAAACGATCACATTGAGATCCATTGTCATGAAATACTATTTACAAGTTAGTTATGGTTTTACTGGACGTTTTATAATAGTATCATAAGTTTATAAGATAAGTTCCATAAGTATGACACTTAGTAATGCTAGAGACTCAGAGCTCGAGCTTGTTCGGGAACGAGAAGCGAGAATTGAAGTCCTACACTCGGTGGTTAATTTTGCAGGACTGCATCTTCCTTTTTAGTCTGTACTAAGCCTTTGACAGCGCTTCACCAGGCGTCGCTTTACAAGAATCTACGATATTTCAGCTACGTCATTTGATGGCAAGCTCTCAGTAACCAGTGACAAACTTATGGAACACACCTTATGAACTAGTTTATGTAATATGAAGAAGATATAAAAATATGTAAATTTTTCAGAATGACAAAGATGATTATTTCGGATTGATTATTGAGTCGACAATTTACCCTTTAGTTGTGGTTACCTTCGTTCTACACACAATGACCGACACCGCTCCGAACCACGAAAATCATAAACTTGCAATGGATGTCAAGAAGGTACAAATCTAAACTTTTTAATATTAGTTTTATAAAAAAAGATAATGGTATTATTAAGTCTTTAACGTAAATTATTTTAAAAGTTGAGGAATTCAAGTGAACATGATGCATCGTTTTGCTCACGCTTAGTGCATTCATGGCTAACAAGGTATGTCCATTACTCTCAACATAAGTATGTTCCATAAGTTTGTCGCTGGTTACTGAAAGCTTGTCATAAAGTGACGTAGGTGAAACGTCATAGACTCTCGTAAAGAGACGCCTATTGAGGCGTTGTCAAAGGCTTAGTACAGACTAAACAGGAAAGCGAGTGTAGCCAATCAATTCTCGCTTGTCGTTCTCGAACTAGCTCTCAGTAAGTCTCAAGCATTAAGAAGTATAGGTAGTACCGTACTCTTGGAAACTATCTTATAAAACTATGCTCTTATATACTGGCCATTGTTCAAGTTATGAAGCCATAATGATTGTATTTGGTGCTTATATTTCAACTAACACTTTTAATCGAATTTTAGCGCCCTGTGGAAAGGCTGGAAGAAAAACCTGAAGCCAGAGGACGTGTACGACCTAAATCACTCAGAGCAAGCGGAGACGGTCTCGAGCATATTCGAAAAACACTGGAAACCCTATGCTGAGACCAAAAGTGACGTCGATGATGAACAAAGAGAGACCAGAGCTCGAAGCAAGTCCATCACTTGGCTCTTGTTGAGAACAGTTGGGCCTTGTTTGATTGCTGGAGTATCCATTCAAGTTCTGTCGGACATAGTGTCTTTCGCCCCTCCGCTGTTGATAGGGTAATTATTTGTACCTATTTTTTATTTATATGATGAAAGTATAACGTTGAAAGACATTATTTATGATTCTTATGAAAAGAAAAATAAAACTCAAAGTTGTACCGGTTCATCCCTATTTATGAAAAGAAAAATAAAACTCAACGTAAATTGAAGGGAAAAAACTAGGCTGTATCGACAATCTAGAGTAGTCAATATAGTCATGTCAGTTAGGACAATTTGGTCTCGTCAATGATCTCACTTATTTGATTTCACCTAGGCCCTATATGTGAATTAGGGCTCGTAACAATAAGTTCAAGGGAAAATTTACTCTCATGATAGAATAAGTTTATAAGATATGTTCCTATAAGTATGACATTACTTATACTTACTGAGAGTTAGTTCGAGAACGACTAGAGGATTGACAACACGCGATTTTGCAGTCCATCTTCCTATTAAGTCTGTACTAAGCATTTGACAGCGGCTCGCCAGTCGTCGCTTTCTATCTATGACGTTTCACCTACATCACTTCGTGTCAAGTTCTCACTAACCAGTAACAAACTTAAGGAACATATCTTATGAACTGAACTTATTACGATAGTTATATCTAGGGAGGATTTCCTCTCGCGATAGTAAAATCTAGGAACAATATTGTCTCTTAATATTTAATTATAGCCAATGAAAGTATTATGGCTATAGTGGCGCTCAAGTGAGTGAGATAGAAAACTTAATAAAGTACAATTTTCCGAATTTCTGTGAACACGTTTGCTCCGATTTCCCAAATACGAACGTGGTGACAGACAAAGACGCTGCAATCTCAGTTACTAATCTGAGCTCCAATTATTTTAACTTTGGTGAAAAACCTTTCTCTAGTCCGAGCTAACAACATTACTGGCACATGTTTTCAGTTGCATTATTGATTATTCTACAAGCGAAGATCCTGTCTGGAAGGGGATTTTCTACACTTGCCTTTACGGTATGGCCGGTGTTGTGCAATCCCTATTGCAAGAAGGCAGCGCTATTTTCCACATTAGACTAGGACTGAGACTCAAATCTGCCACAATGAACGTTCTTTACAAAAAGGTAAGTTAATATTTCGTGATAACAAGACGATATTTGATGAGTTTTCGTCGAATTAGACATTCCGGTTGACGAACAGTGATCGGCGAAACCTGACCATGGGTGAAATACTTAACACGATGTACGTCGACACGAACAGATTCCAAATTCTGTCGCCGCAACTGAATCTCTTGTGGTCGGTCCCAGTACAACTGATTCTGTGTTTCGCCTTCATGTATAAAGAACTGGGCTATTCCGCCTTTGCAGGCATCGTACCTATTGTCGTTTTTGTTCCTCTTAGCTCAATCTGCACCAAAAAATACAAACTATTACAGGTAAAGGTTATTTCACAGTAAAATTATCTTCTTGAAAACGAAGAGTTGCCTTGTTTAACTACTTCATTTTGCTCTTATGGGGGCGTATATTAACATAAATTAAAGAACCAGCACCGGTGGAATTCTCTGAAAGATAGTTTTCAATGATTTTGTTTATTAGATTGAGCTGATGAAGCTAAAGGACAACAGGATGAAAATGATGAGTGAAATCTTGAACGGAATGCGGGTCTTGAAGTTGTACGCTTGGGAAAAATCATTCCAACGGATCGTCCTTGACATAAGGGACAAAGAAATCACAATCATGAAAAAACAATCCTTCTTCCACGGAATAACCTTTTTCATAAGCAGCGTGACACCAGCTTTGGTACGTAAATAAACGTTTAACCGGAAGTTTATTAATACGTCCGTAAGTTCATAAGATATGTTCCATAACTTCGTCACTGGTTACTGAGAGATTGTCAGGAAGTGATGTAGGTGAAACGTCATAGATTCTCGTAAAGCGACGCCTGGTGAGACGCTGTCAAAGGATTAGTACAGAATAAATAGCTAGGAAGATGAAGTGAAAAACAGAGTGTATTCAATTCTCGCTTGTCGTTCTCGAACTAGCTCGAGCTGTAGTCTCTAGTATTACGAAGTATAGGAAGTGACGTCATACTTATGGAACATACCTTATAAACTTATGATACGTCTGATACCAGGGTGCATCCTTGTCGACACACATCGCGTCTTCATGCAATAAACTTTCGCTGTGACGAAAAACGTCATGACATCATGTGAGGTGATAACGATGTAAATCGACTGAGAGCATTCATGAAACAAGGATGCACGGTGTTATACAGTATGATTATCACGGAAACCCATTTTACACGGATCTGGTTTATACAACTTAATTCGTCTCTATCAAAGATATAGTATTTCTAGTATTAACTTAAGTTCTCACAGATATTTTCTAAAAATACAGATTACTTCACCGTGTTTTGCTATGTACGTATTAATTGACGAAGATAACGTTCTCACTATGAGGAAAGCTTTCGTATCTTGGCAGTTGATACGATTGTTATCCATGTCAATGTTTACTTTTCCGGATTTAATAAACACGCTAGTTTTGGTAAGATCAATTTCGAGAAATATGAAGGGAGGATCACATAGTAACTCCAGTACTTATTGTCACTTGATTCATCTGAAAGGTTTAATAAAATCTTTCTCCAGAACCAAAAACTCTGAAGTTTAAAAAATAAATTTAAACATCTGATGACATCAGTGATAATGTTGAATATTATATATCATTCCATTTGTCGACTTGATACTCTAAACGTTAGTTTTGTAATTATCATAACAGAATGTTGCTTCGTATTTTCAAACAGTTTTACAAAGGAATCAGTGACGATTGAATTGTTGATCCTCCCTTTAGTAAGAGCATATCTTAGTGATTGAAACCCACGTAATGATTCCTTACAGACGCACGTCTCAGTGAGAAGAATTGCTAGCTTGTTAAGTCTTCGAGAAACCAAGGATTACGTGGAGATGACACCTAGCGACGCCAAATATGGTAATTTAAATTGTAACACTGCAAAGCGAGATAGATCTCTACAGAAGTGAGATGAGACCAGAAGTACTGAGCTAACCAAATTCTTCACTTGGCGAAAGTGAATATTCTTGATAAGACACCAACGGTTGGCCCTCTGGTAGCGGTTTCTGAGTTTTCCCTCCAAAACGTGAGACGCTCGCGTTGGTAGACGGCCGAACTAGATTCCAGCACCCGCGTCCGTGTTCGGCCGCTTTAGGTTGAGGGGAAGGAAGGGGGTAGGAAATGTTTTTGGAACTCGACCAATTTTTTTTCTCAGTAATGTAGGCGCGTGGGAAGCGGCATATAATCCTCAAATTTGTTCACTAGTGCCAGGATCTACTTTCAATGCTAGAGCCCTTCACTTCTAGTCTCATCTCACTTCTGATCTCTATGTGAAGATATGTAAGCTCAGATCTGATAGCACAGAAAGAAAGTTTTTTTTCTTCTAAACCATTAGCAGTAATTCAGGTCTATGTGTATAAAAATACCCTTCTAATGTATTCGACTAAGTAGCAAACCAATTTAGGGCACACTTATCTTAACACATATATTAATACATTTTTGTGTAAATTTCAGCAATCGAGATTAGCAACGGAATATTTAATTGGAACCTAGAAGAGCCAGAAGCATCTCTGAAGGACATCAATATAAAAGTGCCCCGTGGCTCATTGGTGGCCGTGGTGGGTCCGGTGGGTTGTGGCAAGTCTTCGCTCTTGTCAGCTTTGGCTTCCGAGATGGAGAAGGTAGAGGGAGAAGTGAGAGTGGCCGGCAGTGTGGGATACGTCACCCAACAACCCTGGATCCAGAACACCTCACTTAAAAAGAATATACTCTTCGTTGACGACCTGGAGGAGGATAGATACAACAACGTCATACGCGCATGCGCGCTGCAACCGGATCTCGACCAGCTACCCGCTGATGACGAAACCGAGATCGGAGAAAGGGTATGTATCAATGGAAAAATGTTGTGGAACGCAACAAAAGTTTTGAACACAAATCGAGAGAGTTTCATTCATTGAAGGCCCCTCTCCTTTAGCCTATGTTAATTCACTTACTACTTTAAACTTTATAAAGGGTATCAACTTGAGCGGTGGTCAAAAACAAAGAGTCAACGTAGCCAGAGCAATTTATCGCAAGGACGATGTCTATCTCTTGGATGACCCATTGAGTATGGTTGACTCACACGTGGCCAAACATCTTTTCAACGAAGTCATTGGGCCAAAAGGCTTACTTAGAAATAAAGTAAGTAATGACAGTAAAATACTTTAAATATTAGAGATTTGAGTGACTAATAGAGCATTGATAATGGGAAATTTCTTCTTTGTTCCACAGACGAGAGTTTTGGTGACACACAACTTGAGCTTCATACGAGAGGTGGACGAGATCTACTTCATGAACAACGGCAGAATCGTCGAGAGGGGAACTTATGACGAAATCATGAACCGTCAGGGAATGGCCAGAGATTATTTCGCACAACACATGATCGATGAGGACAAAGAAAACCCGTCGTAAGTAAACGGGGATCTATCCACAGGCAGTATAATGGGGCTCTTAATTCACGAATCCCGTAAAGCTATTGATAATAACATATGTTCCATAAGTTTGTCACTGGTTACTGATACTTGTCATGAAGTGACGTAGGTGAAACGTCATAGATTCTCGTAGAGCGACGCCTTGTGAGGCGTTGTTAAAGGCTTAGTAATGCAGACTAAATAGGGATATGGACTAGCTGCAAAACCGAGTGTAGTCAATTCTCGCTTTTCTTTCTATACTATCTCTCAGAAAGTCTCTAGCATACTTATGGAACATATCTTATAAACTTGTGGAGTCCTTCTGTGGACTACCTCCATGTTGTGATATTGCCAGCAATATGATTGCCAAGTTGAACACGACATTTTAATTTAATAATACTGGTAATGCCTGTTGCAGTAAGTTGAAGACTGAAGTTGAACTATTTCAACTTTCATCTAAAGGAAGAGTCTCAGACAAAGATGACGCGAAACTTACAACAAAAGAGAAGCTCAAAGAAGGAAAGGTACGCACTTATAAGGCTTGTCCAGACTGACACATTTTGCGCGTTCGCATCAACGCCTCGCTTGTTTGCAAGATGGCACTACTGTCCACATTGGGTTTTCTCTACTTCACGTCCACACCCTGCGAAGATTCAAATTTCCCGCGACTAGGCCAAGAACTTCGCGCCTTTGCGAGAAAAGCACCAATCACAGACGAGAGGAAGGGTCGGCTGTGAAGGAAGTAGATTAGTTTAGTTTTTGTCACTTTTACACAATGGCGGAAGTAGCGTGCAGCTCAGTGACACAGTCGAGTCACTATTAATAAATATGGACAAAGTAAATGGCGCAGCGATGCTCAAATTTCATTGGCTCTCAGAAGAGGAAAAGCAAAATATTTGCGTGTATACGAACAGTAGCGCAAATGTTTTTCGTTATCCTTTGCGAAGATGCGAATAGACGAAGGCGCGAACAAGCGAGTGCGAGCCCAATGTGGACAACAGGACAAAGCTTAATTCTTCTCACATTTCTTCTTGATTTCCAGATATCCGCATCACAATTTAGAAAATACTTTAAAGCCTATGGGATAATATGGTGTGTAATCTTGGCTGTAACAACTACCGGTACTGCAGTCCTTAATTTGGCGTCTGTGTACTGGCTGTCACTATGGTGCGCGGACACCAAAGAAGATGCGATAGCGAACCCAGAATTAAAGACAACACGCATAGTTGTCTTATTCATTCTTGGTCTAAGCCAAGCCATGACGGCATTTGCGACAGTAATAATCAACTTTTTTCCTTGCCTGCGAGCGGCAAACTGCTTACACGAGAAAATGCTTGAGAGCGTATCTCGTTCGCCGATGTCTTTCTTTGACACAACCCCCATTGGAAGGATACTCAATCGTTTCTCGCAAGACATTGACGCCCTCGATCAGCAATTGCCTCCAGTGTTAAGACAAACCGTTCGGGGTTTGATATATTTAGTTCTTTTGACGTTGGTAAATGCAACTTTCTTACCACTGTTCATAATTCCCTGCGTTGCTGTAGTGGTTGGATACTTTTTACTTCAGGTAATTACTCTCTCCGTACCATGCACTAAATTTAGTGAGGGTTGTTCCGTTTCCTACATTAACGTAGCCGCAGCGGTTGTTCATTTAGTCTTAAAACACGTGGCAAGTGGTTTTAGCTTCAGAGCTTGGCAAAAATTTTAACCATTGCGTTTGACTTCTAAGCTCAACCCACACGCTCAATAATTTGCGCAAAAAAGTGTGGCCGTTGTTTTAGTTACAAAATATTAAAAAAACGTAATCCAGACTAACATTTGTGCAAAGTTCAAGTTTTTTTATTAAATGGAAAATCATTTGCAGTCAATTTTGGACAATATTTGTGTAAAAAAATTAACATTGAGCAAGTCCTATAAAATTGTAAAGTTTTTTTTCTAAATATTGGGCATTCAACATTCTGATGGATTTTGATTTGCACAATTAGTGAAATGTCTTAGGAATAATCTATAAGATGACGAATTTTATAGATGTCCCAAATTTAGTTCGTGCAAAGCATTGAGCGTGTAAAGACCGCATTAGAATTAATGCCTAAAAACATCGAAAAAAAAATTAAAATAGGGCAAGATTATCGATATTTTCAAGCCTAAACTTTCCTCGACAAATAAAAACTAACAATTATTTAAAGTTTTAACCGATTAAAGAGTCGCGGCATTGAAATATTTTATGCCAAAAAGTATTTGCCCACCTCAGGGCTAATTTGCTCATAATATTGCCTGCAATATCTCTTGCAGCGTTTCTTGATGTCGAGTAATCGTCAATTGAAGCGGATTACAAGTTTGAGGAATTCCTTTTTGTTTTCGCACGTGGGAGGATCAGTGGCTGGCAGCACTGTCATAAAAACAGGCCACGCGAGAGAATACTTCGAAGCTTACTTTCTGAAACTGATCGACGAATGCACTTCGGCTAATTATATGATGAACATGGCACAAAGGTTTAGAACTTACTTAAACTTGGGGTTTGCTCATTTATCGAACACTTTTAAGTTCCATTATGAAAAGTTCCTTTTTGTCACGACAGGACAGCTTTTCAGCTACTACACTGCATTTTAACCTTTAGCATAAGATATGTTCCATAAGTATGACACCACGTATACTTCGTAATGCTAAAGACTTACTAGTTCGAGAACGACAAGCGAGAATTAATTAATTCTCGGTTAATTTTGCAGTCCATCTTCTCCTATTTAGTCTGTACTAAGCCATTGACAGCGCCTCACCAGGCGCCGCTTTACGAGAATTTTGAGGATTAACCTACGTCACTTTATGACAAGCTCTCAGTAACCAATGACAAACTTATGGAACATATCTTATGAACGAACACAGAACAAAGAGTGAATTACAATAGAAATTGCAACTTCTTGTTCGAGCAGTCGATCAAACCTCTTTGGGCGACAGAATCGTTTGCCAAGTCAATAAAATGCAATTTCAATTTAGATGGCTGACGGTGCGATACAATCTCTTGGGCAATTGCTTAATGTTCTGCACTGCACTTTTCATTACATTGAGCAAAGGATCCCTGTCAACTGAATTTGTAGGAATGATCTTGTCTAATGTTGATAGGGTAAATATGCTACAAATGATGAACAAGTTATTGATAACTAGATTTTCTACAAACCCTGGCATATTTTTTTTCTTCTCAGCTTTTGCAATTAGTTAAAACCTTTGTCGCTGCAACTACTGGTATGGAAACCAATACCATCTCCATAGAAAGGGTGAACGAATACTGCCATCTGGAGTCAGAGGCCAAATGGGAGAACCCTGAATCTCAACCTCCAGCTGGCTGGCCTCAACGAGGAAAAATCATATTTCGAGACTACAGCACCAGATATCGTGAAGGATTGGATTTGGTCTTGAAGGACATAGATGTCACGATTGAGGCCGGAGAAAAAGTGGGCGTTGTGGGACGGACAGGTGCGTGAAAGTCTTCGCTGACGCTGGCGCTCTTCCGTCTGATCGAGGGAGTGAGTGGTCAGATCGTAATAGACGGCGTGGAGGTGGAGAGGCTGGGTTTGTCGGATTTGCGATCGCGGTTGACCATCATCCCTCAAGATCCTGTCCTTTTCTCGGGCACACTCAGACTCAACCTAGATCCTTTCGGTCAACAAGATGACACGCAACTGTGGGCAGCCTTGGAACACTCGCACCTGAAATCCTTCGTGGCCTCGCTCGAGCAGGGACTGGATCACCCCGTGGCCGAAGGAGGACAGAATCTTAGCGTTGGACAGCGACAGTTGGTCTGCTTGGCTCGAGCCTTGTTGAGGAACACCAAGATCCTCATTTTGGACGAAGCCACTGCCTCTGTCGACATGGACACCGACAAGCTTATTCAAGAGACCATTAGGAAGGAATTCGTCGCTTCCACCGTCATTACCATAGCGCATCGAATAAATACCATCTTAGACTACGATAAGTACGTTTAATGAGAAATAACTAATGCTGTAAAGTGATGGCCTAATTTGTCATTAAACTCTTCGCAGGGTGATGTTTCTAGATAAGGGCCGAATTGTTGAGTTCGACTCTCCACAAGTTCTCTTGAAAAATGATCAATCATTGTTCTACGATTTGGCCAAAGATGCCAAACTTCTCTAGATCATTTATCTTTCATTTTACGGTTCATAGAGATAATTTCTAGTCTAGGTTAAAACTAAGATCATTAAACACAGTGTTTAATGGTCTTAGGTTAAAACGTATAGTTTTAACCTAATATTGTATAGTATGTATTTATTTATCATATTGTATAGTATGTATTTCATAGTTAGAAAAAACCATCAAAAAAATGTCAGAACTGATTCAAATTGATATTAAATTATTCGCGTAAATTTTTCCATATTTAATTCTCGTTCTGTTTTATGATTTGGGTAAAATTTGAGAGGATATGACCTGAAAAGCAAACCGTACGTACATTATTATGTATTAAACAAGTTGGGAAATCCAAAACTTTACCTCTCCGAGTCGAGACTAACACTACCCACATATTTTCCTGAATATGCAAATATTGATAGCAAATGCAGGCGTCAAAATTAAAATAATAAATTATTCAAGCTTTACAAAAAACCATGGTTGGAAAATTGGAGTATATAAGGCGGCCAGTTCCCAATAAATAATAAAAAAAGCGCATTGCGTGACCCATCGGAGGAAATTCCGTCATTAGGAGGCTTTTATCGTAATCCTAGCCGATCGCCGTTTATACCTTAACCATTTCGATGATAATGGAGTTTATAAGGTATGTTCCATAAGTATGACACTTCATTTACTTTGTAATGCTAGAGACTTACAGCTCGAGCTAGTTCCAGAACGACAAGCGAGAATTGACAACACTTGGTTCATTTTGCAGTCCATTTTCCTATTTAATCTGTACTAAGCCTTTGACAGCAGCGCCTCACCAGACGTCGCTTTACGAGAATCTATGACCTACGTCACTTCATGACAAGCTCTTAGTAACCAGTGACAAAGTTATGGAGCATATCTTATAAACTTATGTTATGAGGAATAGACAGAACACCAGTGGATGGTGGTGTTGTTAGGTGCCAACAAATATAGACTAGTGGTATAGACGGAAGACTGGTTTGTGGTGTTTTTGTAAGACGCCAATAACTGAACACTGTGTCTAAGTGGTACTAACGGAAACCTCGTTTACGGAAATTTTTGGAGGAATACTAGCCCGTGCTAAATCAATGGATAAGTAATTATTGGTGCTTAAGTGAATTAGATGACGTAGAGTTTTCCAAACCTGTGATTTGCGAACTCGGTCCAGAAATTGCGAACACATTTGGTAACTGCGAACGTGGTGACAGACAGACACACACAAAACCGCCCAGTGTTATACCTCTCCGTGACAAATGTCACTCGGAGAGGTAAAAATGCAACAGATGTGAATATGAACTAGATGTACGTGCGTGTTTTTAAGTATGTCGTCACCTAGCTGTACCATGGCTGTACCTATTACTGATAGCGAGACGCAAACTTTCGCTCTAATGTTTAGTGTAAATCGTTTTAGAATTCAAAAAGGCGTAATAAAGTTTTAATAAACCTAGACGATATTAATATTAATTTTAATTTATATTAATTTTTTAAATCAAAATGGATATTAAGACATTTAAATTTATATTTGTAATTGCAGTAGTAGTTAACTCAGCGCGTGCGGCTAAAGTAGGAGCAGGTAAGTTTTGATTAACTTAAAGGAAAAGGACAGGTTAGATAACATTATACCTTAAAACAACGGACTTTTTCTAAATTTAAAAAGAAAAAATAAAGGATCCCTTATTACAAAATAATTAGCATTTAATTAGTCTTAAAAAATATCAAGGACTATTGCGCCACTATTGGTTTTATGGCGTCTGCTTTGGTTGTTGAAATTTTAAGGGTACTATTTCTTTAATTCTAAATAATTATTTATGAATTTAAACTTGAAGGTTGCACTCTTGATTCTGATTGCAAAAGTGTTTGCAATTATCAAATGGGGACTTCCTCTTGCATGACCAACACCGAGGGCTATACCGGTTGCCCTGTTCGAGATGATGGATTTGTGTTCACAGATTGCAAATGTACGAGTTGTGAATAAATATTTAAATTTTAGATGGTATTGTAAACTTTAATTGCAAATCGATTTAAAATAAAACTTTGAGTTATTCACACATTGGGGAAATTCTGTAAATTTTTTTAGTAACTTAACGTAAGTGGTAGCATAGGTTTATAAGATGTGTTCCATAAATATGACACTACCTATAATTCTTACTGAGAGCTAGTTCGAGAACGACAAGTGAGATTTGACTACACTCGGTTTTGCACTCCATCTTTCTAACCCGTTGACAGTGCTTCACCAGGGATCGCTTTACAAGAATCTATGACGTTTCACCTACGTCGCTTCATGACAATCTTATGGAACATATCTTATGATCTTATGGTTTTATATAAACAAACTTTAAGAAACGTACACGTAATCTGCGAATGTTTTACGGTGCAGCAGTTAACTACATGTTAATGTTTATGTTAGGATCTCACGTCTATTGTAGGTATTGTTTCTAGGGTTTGTTCTTACGACAGCGCTAGGTAGGCCTAGTAGGTGTTCTTGGTAAGGAAAATTTCGAACATTTACCTTTACCCACAATATTGTCTATTTTTACTTCGAGAATAGTGTTCGTAGGGCTTTGGCAAGTGCGTGGAGCCCTCAACTTAGCGTGTGATTTGCCGTGCACTCATATAAAAATTAAGAGCATTTGTTCTCTCACGAAACACGAACCTCCACTTAAACTCTTTCGGCCTCTACTTTAAGATATTCAATAATAAACAGGGAAAAACTCTTGAATACTAGTGATTTTATTCACCCTCTAACTCACGACTTCCTAAATCATAAGTTTATGAGATGTCTTCCATAAGTATGACACTATCTATACTTCGTAATGCTAGAGACTTCTTACAACTCGAGCTAATTCGAGAACGACAAGTGAGAATTGAAGTCCTACACTCGGTGGTTAATTTTGCAGCACTTCCATCTTCCTATTTAGTCTACATTACTAAGCCTTTGACATCGACTCAAGAGGAGTCACTTTACTTCGAATCTATGACGTACTTCTATCACTTCATGACAAGCTCCAGTTTGTAACCAGCGACAAACTTATGGAAGATATCTTATGCACTATGGTTAATGCAAACACTAGAAATCGCCGATTGTTTAAGTGTAACCTACATATTATCGAGTATATAAGTGTGATTTGCGCTCTATTGTCGCCTGTCGAAACCTATTAACAAAAAACCATATCGAAAGGACCACTGTTTCTATTTTGGTGTACATTAGGAGGCTGGCTTGGTAGAAACGGCGAAGCGTCACAAATCCTTTTTCCAATCATTGGTTTAGGTGTAAGTTGAAGATTTTGTCTAATCTTTTGGTCATTGTCCGTTAAGCTGTAATATTTTAAAATTATTTAGAAAGTGACATTCAAACCCAGTTAGGTTTAATTATACTCTTAAAAGGAGGGTAAGTGGAAAATCAAGTGATTTTTATCGATTCTTCCGCTAATTATAAGACCAGTCTGCATAGTGAAACATTCAGGTAATATCTCCAAATGATTTTAAAATTCAAATTAGGTTCAGATATCATAGATAATCTGAAATTAGCACCTACAACCAATCGTGTAACGCCCTGTCTTCTTCTCAAGCCTTGATTGTCTAATCGCGGGAGATTTTTATAAAATTGGTCTGGCATAAATTAAGGGCAATTTTGAGTCAGAATGCTCTATGACATTTTGCCACAAGGGGTCACTGTTTTCGAATTATGATTTTAAGTGTTTTATGAATCATCCCTTAACTAAATAAGCATTGTATTGCAAAATACTCCAATCTTAACTTGAAAACAGTGGCCCGGATATTTTCGACTTAAATTTGCCCTGAGAACATCCCACTTAATCTATGGCAGACTTATAGAATCATGGTGGGTTCATCATTATCAATACTTCTCTTCGCGAGAAGTGTAAGACAAAGCTGGGTAAGTGTAACGTCATTCTTCCCAACATCATTGCCAACATTTATAGAGCAAAATTACTAAACCGAATCACATACGCTATAAATAGTTCCCTCATCATTATTTTATTAGCGTTTAATTATTTTCTAAGTTGGATTTTTGTCCCACGTCAAGACAATCAAGGTTTGTGTGTTGATTACTGGGTATTTAGTGTCAAATAATTATAAAATTCACCTTACGGTGCGATGCCCATCTGAAATTTGATGAGCAGGAAAGCAAACAAAAAGGGTGAGCTGGGAAGAATGACGTTACATAACTAAAGTATTAAGAGGATACAGATTGTCACCCTTCTTCTATTATCCCCTTCTGTTATCACTATTAAATAGCAATGCTAAAATCATTCAAACTTGTCTTGATTCACATTTTTTTAAAGAATAACGTGCATTTTGGCAAATATCAAATCAGTTATTAACCTAATTCTTCTAGCGAAAGATAACAATGGACCAAGCTCCGGTTGTTCGATTTGCACTTACTGCAGTAAGTTTTTGAAAGTGTTACGCTTTCGCCTTATCGAAATCTAGCCAATATTATTTAAGTTGAAAGTTGATGTAATTTTCAGATCCCTCTTTGGTGCACCCCACAAGATAATGGAGGTCTTCTGGAAATAGAGGGTGCATTTCATAATGTTTATCACACAATAATAGAACGATGCAATTTAACGTAAGTATAAAACTTACCTAGTCGGTGTCCTCATCTGCCCTTTTACAAGATAATGGTTAGTGTTCACCTCAAATCTTTACGATGCAAAAATAAATATTTACCTCTCCGAGTGACGATGACTTCACGTAGAGGTATTACACTGGACGTATCTGTGTGTGTGTCTGTTACCGCGGTCGTAGTTGACACATCGAAGTAAACGTATTCGCAATATTCGGACCGAGTTCGCAGTTCACAGAAATAAAAATTGGCTTCTACTCCATTATAATCGATCGTTAGGGTTAAGGTGTACGCGGTGATCGGCTAGGGTTAAGAGAAACGCTTAGCCTCCCAACGCAGGGCTTCCACCAAAGATACACGCAATTGCGGTTATTCTTATCATTCATTGTGAATCAATCGCCTTACATACCCTAATTTTCCAAAAATACGCTTGAGGCATACGCTTGAATTCAAACGTCAACAATAGCTATGTTTAATATTATTTTAGGAATAACGTTTCTTAAAACGACTTAACTATAATTAAGGTAAATTAATGACGGTTTAAATAATTAATATCAATTATATTTATTTAATAATTTAGCAAAAACCTCTTAAGTAGGTAGATAGCCCTCATCTTGACTCGGAGAGGTTTATTTTGGTTTCCCAACTTGTTTTAGTGTTTACTATTGTTAACGCACTTTTTCCAAATATATAGTGTTCTTTACGAAGACGTGGCTTTGACTGAGAAAGACATAGATTATGGTAGAGTGACGGGTCCTAACGAGGGAACTGGTATGCTTGGATTTCTAGTTAAAAATGTAAGTATGACGCGGAAAACAACGAATTATGGAATACCTGATTGATTACAAGGATGTTGTTACGCGTAGATTTCGGACATAAGTCTGTACACCGCACCACCAGATTATCAGGCTTTTGAGTACGTGCAATACTCAACTCCAAATTACAGGTCAATATGGACGATAATCAGCATGCAACCAATCGAGGAAATTACTAATACATTTGAAGCGTTGCGCATTTTTCATTCTAGTGTAAGTGGAGTGCTTGAAAATGGTTTAATATTTACTTTTGAGGTTATCGGATATATGGAGAAACAATTAATAATTCTAACATTAAATTATGAAAATACTTCCATTGATATACACCTACTTCGAATCTTTAACTTGGCATTTTCTGGGCTTTTCTGCTTGAACTAAAGGGGAGGAGATGTAGAAATAGTGAATCCCTGACGTCACACCAAAAGTATTTGTACTTAGATGCAAAGTGACATTGACGTAGCTATCGACTTATCTACGTCGAACCTGAATGTAAATAAGTTATCTTCGCGTTGTTAGAACGAGTAAACCTTGGGTGAATAGCCAATAAAACGCTAGGAATGAGGAGAGGGCGGTTTAACGAAGTTTTAAGCCCTTCCCCTTATCTTCAACCAGATATTCTTAGGGAGTCATAAGGCCTCTTATTAAGTTTCCAAGTAGATTTACTCTTTTTCAAAAGTATTTCCGTGGTTTCTTTCACCCGAAATATTTCAATAATTCAAAATACGCTATCGAATTAGAATGAAAATAAGTAGGACCTTGCGCAAGATAACTTAATTAATAAAAAAATCGTTGCTGTTAAAATTAATTAAGTAATCGAAGACAATCTCAACATAATATAGTTTCCCATGAGAAGATACCCTTGCAGGCTCCAAAATTGGGAAACTTTACCAACTTTCATAGGCCATATTTCAACGACAAAACTTACGACCTGATCTCATTTTCTATAATGCAATTGTCTTATTTGGACGATACTATTCATCCAAATGAAAAATTTTAAAGTTTTCCCGAAACTTCCTTATTTCACGTCTAGATTTCATTTTCCAAAAATGTTGCGGGTGATAAATTTACACAATAATCCATATTGGTTCTTTTTATTTTAGACATGGATCGCGATCCTTTTTGCATTGCTATTAGTAGCGTTGTACGTTTACTTGCGAAATTACATAATGCGCCTTAGAACAAAGAGAAACAACTTTCTCAAGGAATTTATCGATGTCTTGGGTATTGCTTTCTTACAAGGTAAGTCTTGATAAAAATTAATGAATGTACACTCTAAGAAATTGGAGTGTACTTTAACACCTTTAAAAGTAGTTTATATGGGTCCAAATTTGACACCGTTACAGGTGTTCATTTACACCCCTAAAAGGGTTTAATAACACTTATTTGAGCAATTGGTGGCAAAGATAAGTATAAAATTGTGCAACAGAGGTGCAGTTTAACACCTTTTTAACTCTTATATCGCACTGAAAGTGAATTTTTACTCTCATATTAGTGTTGTGCAACTCCTTAAAGGGTGCGGCATAGCACCTTTAAGAGTGTCGCGTAACATCTTTAAGAGTGTCGCGTAACACCTTTAAGAGCGTCGCGTAACACCTTTAAGAGTGGGAGATCTTTTGGTAGGATAGTAGTAGAAATTCTAATACTTTTCCTAGACTTAAGTGCAAAACCGATGACGTAAAAAACACTATAGTAGCTACATTTTAACCACTCAAATATCGAGTATGGTTTTCCTGTTTAATTAAATTTTGATTATCCGCCATTCCGCAGTATTATTACCAATTAATGCTATATTCATAGCATTGAGAGAACTTCATCACCTGAGGAAAGTTCTCACATGCAGACCTATACCTCGTTAAGCGAGGGTTGTTGCATATAAAGTCATTATTACGGGTATATAAACTTCTGAAAAAGGCAGAAAGTTTTTAATTGGTACAAATGCATAGGGTGTTAAATTGGTTTTGGAGGCTATAATATTCAACCAGTAGATATAGACGTTCTTGTTAAATTTAATAATCTCTTTTCACTAAGAGTTTTTCGAGCACCAGAAACGCGTTTAATCTAATTTGCACTACAGATTTTACAAAAAAAAATCCATTTAGTACTCTAATTTTCCTCAAAATAATGATAAAACATGTCACAAAAGCAAGTGCCCCACTTTGGCTTCTCAAGCTGGCCCTACTGTGAGGCCAGTACCTAACCTAGTCTCGTTTTTTAAGAGTATCGCTTAACACCTGTAAGAGTGTCGCCTAACACGCTTAGCATAGTTTTATGAAGGTACAACCTCGCCAGATTACCAATTTCTTTGTTAATTTTATCTAAAGGATAAAACTGATTTCTTTCATGAATATCATCTTTAAAAAAGGTTTAACAATTACGTTTTTCAACAATTTTTTACAGTTTGTATTGACTTTAATATTAAACCATTAATGAAAATGAAAGACCTTATTTAAGAAACCCGCAGTATTATAATTTTTCATGATTAATTTCGAACGGTGTTTTAATAGTGTTATTTTACACCGAATTTACACTTTAAATTGGCCCCTAAAAAGTCAAGGTAATAAAACTCTCTTGTGGGTGTTTTTACGGTGTTTACACCGTTCTAACACGTTTTTAACACTTCCATTTCTTAGAGTGTACTTTTTGCTGATTGTTGTATTTCTTCTTCATAAAATTTTGCATGACAATTTTCACTGACCTTGGTTTTAAAAATGCGAACACTAAAGTAATTTATGAAAACTTCGATAAAACTAACGTTTTCTGGCGCACAAATTTCTAGAATACAATTTGAAAAACGTCTCGTCATCGATGATAATAAGGACGATTTGGATGATGTGGTTTTTTTCGTTCTTCACGATTGGAGCTATGTTTTCAGGAAGCCTTCTATCAAAGTTGACTTTACCGAACACCTTACGATATTTCGACCGCCTCGAAGACATACTATTAAAACCCGAAGTGAGCCCGAGATTGCCCAGAGATACCAGTATTCACTACTTTTTCATGGGAAGTATAAAATGCAATCATATTAACATTTATATTCATATTTATTTAATTATTTAAGTGGGTCTCGACTTGGAGAGGTTTATTTTTTTTTCCCACAGAACACGACATTACGGCTGTATCAAAATGTTTACAAACAAATAGAGAGAACCCAAGGACTCTTCGATTACGCGGAACTCGACCCCACAGAAGAATTGGCTCAAATGCAAGCTTCGAAACAAGTGTTCATTTCTGATTTGGAAACCATTAAAATGCTTTTCCATCTCTTGGACGAATGCAGCACGCCCGGTCAGCATTTTCACTTATCAAAGGAAGACGTTATTGTGGAGCATTATCATTTTATGATTCGGAGGGGATTTAATCCAGAATTGGCAAATGCATTTAAGCAATTGTTCGTAAATAATTTCCTTTTTAACCAAAGTGTTACTAATTCCGTAAGTTTATAAGATATGTTCCATAAGTGTGACATTATCTATACTTCTTAATGCTAGAGACTACAGCTCGAGCTAGTTCGAGAACGACAAGCGAGAATTGACTACACTCGGTTAGTTTTGCAGTCCATCTTTCTATTTAGCCTGTACTAGGCCTTTGACAGCACCTCCCCAGGCGTCGCTTTACGAGAATCCTACGTCACTTAATGACAAGCTCTCAGTTACCAGTGACAAAGTTATTGAACATATCTGAACTTTCGCTAATTCTATATTGTATTTCACATTTTCCGCTGCATACTAATCACTTTCAATTTACGATTTTTCTATATTTAAAAGTTCGTCCATGTTTCTTTACTTTCTAAAATCCCTAACAATCCTGTTGTGCTTTTTAAACTTTCGCGTGAAAACACTTAGATCACTTGGCATCATAAGCTCATGAGATATGTTCAATAAGTTTGTCACTGGTTACCGAGAGCATGTCATGAAGTAACGTAGGTCAGATACTCATAAAGCGACGCCTGGTGAGGCGCTGCTATCAAAGGCTTAGTACAGACTAAATAGGAAGATGGACTGCAAAACCGAGTGTAGTCTGCAATTCTCGCTTGTCGTTCTCGAACTAGCTCTCATTAAGTCTCTAGCATTACGAAGTATAGGTTGTATCATACTTATGGAACATATCTTATAAACTTATGGTGGAAGTATAAAAATGAGAGATCGGGGTGGGTATGAGTTTGCCATAAAGTTAACATGTGGTATAATGCGCAATGGAAATTGTTCCCATTTTCCCCAAAACCCATGATTCCCAAAAAGAATATTTCGCCCAAAACTTTTTATTCCCCTTTTGCCCAAGCCCGGGCATGTACTGGCGATGTCCGGTCGGTGATTGTAAAAATCGAGTAATAGAGGTCATGAAGGAGCGAGTGGTAGCGAGGCCTTTGGATTCTGTTGGTAAAGTGAGTACGCAGGACATAACTAGGTTAGGATTGGTTTGGTTGGGTTTTGTTAGGTTAGGTTAGGTTAAGTTTTGTTAGGTTGGGTTGTATTCATTCAGATTGTTTTGTTGAAACTTCTAAAAAATGTATGACAGCCGATGTTTCAGTCTTTGGAAAAAATATTTTAGGACAAATGAGTTTTGGAGAAATGGGTATTGGGGAAACTGTTTTTGGGGGAAATGAAGAAGAATCAAATTAACATTACTCACAGGGCCGGATTAACCACTAGGCAAGTTAGGCAATTGCCTAGGGCCCGGATATCTGAGGGGCCCGTAATCAGCTAGTTTTAAAAAATTGAGAAAATGAAAAACTAAAAAATATATTTCCCCCTCTTTCTCTACCGAAAAATAACGTCACTGACACCATGGAAAAGCCATGTGAGATGTAACGGCAGCTTTATGTTGAAAAACCCGTTACCCAAAAACATTAAGGCAATTTATAAAGGAAGAAAGAAAAAGACGAAAAGAAACTTGAAAATTCAATGGAAATGCATTTTGAGAAGTCGCAATCCTCGGAGAAAGAAATTTCATTTTGAATTCGTGTTGTTACTGACCGTCATTAAACACTGGTGTTGCATAGTATGATTCCTTGATAAGCTTTGTTCAGGGTGGTCGTGCGAATTTGAAATATTTTAAATAATTGGTCAGCTGACAAAAGAGATAATTTACAAAAGTAATGAAGAAAGGGGAAAAAATACGTAAACGGTTCTTTGCCGAAGGCGAAGGAAAGAACAAGGCGACCCAAGGGTTGGACTCGTAATAGTAGCCACATCATACCGTACTTGACAGAAAATTTGAGTGGATAGACCTCGATGCGCTACCTTAACTGTTTTAAAATGATTACTTCATTTTTTTACTTCTTTTATAATTATAATAGTGTGACACGAACGGAAAACGTGAGTACCCCCACGATGAGCATCCATTAACAGTGGTTAAACGAAATGCCCATAAATGCCCGTTAAAAGAAGTACAGAAAATGAGAGTGAATAACCCCTCGATGCCCTAACAAAAATAATAACCCTTAATCCTCACTTTAATAAATTTACTTACGTTATAATTGTAATATTTAGGGCCACAAGCTAGTACTTTCTTTTAAAATTCTTCTCGATTTGTGGAGAAATACACGTAACTTCTAATAATAAACATCTCCTTAAGACCGTTCTAAATATAACGTCGGAATATACTTCCTTTTGCTTTTTAAAAATTCCCCTCGATTTCTTTGGATTTTGAAATAGGGAAGCGGGATTGAAAGCGTGAAATCCTTATTGCCGACGGGTGACAGGAAATTTTAAGGGAGTATTAAACCTTCCATTTTAATTAAGATAACACCATAATCCTCTTTCTCGTTTAAAGATGTCGAGCAATCGTAAAACACAATGCAAAATGCTTAACCTTACTGGTACAATTAAATGCAATGCTTACTATCAGGGGTAAATAACGAAAGGAGTTAGAGACGCTAGCTTCCGTAGTGTAGAATACAGTGGGACCTTGAAACGTCATAGAATTTGTAACTAACGTAGTGCCATCTTTGGAACTGTATTGTAAATAAGACCAGAACCTTAAAGGTTTTGCCTTAAAATCTCGCGCCGCAAGGTATTCTGGGTAAAGTAAAATGGCGGGTGTCGATGTTGTGAAGTCGTCTCAAAAATCAACCCAATATAATTATTATATTCAATCGCGAGTAAACAGCGATTTAAAGAAGAAAGATAAGTCAACAATTTGCAATTTGAAGCCGAAGAAATCCTCAAAATGTGATCAAACTTGTTTTGTTGTAAGTTCGCGGTTACAGAGTCGGCTCAGTGAGCCAAGGCTTAGTGGTAACTGTGGGATCTGGATCATCGACTGTATCTGTGACTAAAGAAATTAAAACAACTAAAACTGTATTGAAGGATGCAAAAACGACATTTAATTCCATTTCATTATCGAATAAGGAAGTTGCATGTTTCTAATTCAAATGCACCTTAATGAATAAACTTTACTACTAAGCCTAATTGTCACTCAGTCGTAAGCAGACGAACACTAGCAGACGAATATTAGCAGACAGGAGAAAATCGATATCCCAGCATGCCTTTCGAATCTTTCCTGCCACGCTATTGGTTGGAAAATATCATACTTATTTTGAATTATAGGCGGCGCGACCGAGGCGTTTTCTCTTTTCTTTGTCTACGTTTGAAAGTCCCACTGTATTCTACACTACGGAAGCTAGCGTCTCTAACTCCTTTCGTTATTTACCCCTGTTACTATTATAATCCCATCTTCTTAAAATACACGAACGAAAAAATCACATCACCAAAATTCTGTCCCATTCACTCTCCCTTAAATGACGAACGAAAAATTCTATACTGCCAAACGCGCTACTCTTTCACGTCTACTGGTACTAGTACTAGTACGAGGACGAGTACAACAGGGCAGGCCAAACTAAGAGCCTCATCGTTGATGTACATCATACGATGTGGCTAAAAACGATGATAACACACCGAGTGGACGGGAAGCTTTCAAAATAAAAGCGTTTTACGTCTGGTGTGACAATCTAATGACAAATACTAAAAAACAATCTAAAGTTAACAAGGACACTGATGAAAAGTTCAAACCTATTTGTAACATTAATGCCTCCGATGAATCTTTCTCTGGAGATTTCCAAGAATTGGCAGAAACGTATTGCAATGATTTAAATTTTGACGAGCTTGAAAACGAACTGCTACATTTCAAGCATTTCGTGAAGAATGAAGAAAGCAAAAACCCAGAATTCTTTCATTCCTTCAATCGTACCAATAATATCATTTCAACTTTTCCAAACTTAGAAATTGTTTTGAGAATTTACTTGTGTTTGCAATGCAAGAGGCGAGAGATCCTTTTCAGCTTTAACAAGATGGCCCCGGCCATATTATGCTTTGCGCACCCTCTATTGGCTAGAACTGGTATGGTTCCGGCAAATATTTTTGGCGGTATTCTCTTTTTCTTTATCAAATATCCTTTCGATTATGAACAAAATCAATTTAGTATGACTTTCGTTTAATATAAACATCACTGATCATTTTGACCTTAAAATAAATTCCATAACAAAAACAATTACAGTTGTTTTTATTTTATACAAACTTTTTTTGAATTAGTATTCACAATAAAATCTTTCTAGTGCGGTATTGCAAACCTAACAAAATTAGGCTGCTAATATACATAACTGGGAACTAAATTTATTCAATGAATGTACGTTTAAACCAATATACAGCCATCGCATAGAGTTAGCCCCCAGTCATGTTGTATTGAAACTTGATGCTATAGAAAATATAACCTAATGTGTAAAAATCATATATCAGCAGGTTTCCTTATCAAAATTGTTAGATTATTTTCTTACTAATTGAAATTAATTAAAAATTAGTAGTTGTACAGTTTTGAAATGCTTCCCTCGTTGGGGGGCCTTGATTCTCTAATTTATAAAAAAAATGTATTTGCAGTGTTGGCTCTATTACAAGTATAATGTATTGTTGATAAGGTAATAGTACTTGCTTTTTATGTTTAATTTCAATCTGGAACAGTGCTGATTTCGTTGTTTTATCTGGATTAATGTTGATGTTCCAGAATATACGTGGGCCTCTTTTTTCTAGTATCTGAAACTTAAAAAGGGTGTCTTTCTCAAGGATCCCAAGCCTTATATGGGTTTCTTACTCTAGGTTCCCAAGCCAAATAGGGGTTTCTTTTACTGGGTTCCCAAGCCCACTGTTGATCTTGACAGTTGTACGTAGTGCAATCTGGATATTGTATATCGAGTAGTTTGATCTGGATACCGTAGATCTCGTGGTTTCGTCCGGTTACCGTAGATCTCGTGGTTTCGTCCGGGTACCGTAGATCTCGCGGTTTCGTCCGGGTACCGTAGATCTCGCGGTTTCGTCCGGGTACCGTAGATCTCGCGGTTTCGTCCGGGTACCGTAGATCTCGCGGTTTCGTCCGGGTACCGTAGATCTCGCGGTTTCGTCCGGGTACCGTAGATCTCGTGGTTTCGTCCGGGTACCGTAGATCTCGTGGTTTCGTCCGGGTACCGTAGATCTCGTGGTTTCGTCCGGGTACCGTAGATCTCGTGGTTTCGTCCGGTTACCGTAGATCTCGTGGTTTCGTCCGGTTACCGTAGATCTCGTGGTTTCGTCCGGTTACCGTAGATCTCGTGGTTTCGTCCGGTTACGGTAGATCTCGTGGTTTCTTCCGGGTACGGTAGATCTCGTGGTTTCTTCCGGGTACCGCAGATCTCGTGGTTTCGTCCGGGTACCGCAGATCTCGTGGTTTCGTCCGGGTACCGTAGATCTCGTGGTTTCGTCCGGGTACCGTAGATCTCGTGGTTTCGTCCGGGTACCGTAGATCTCGTGGTTTCGTCCGGGTACCGTAGATCTCGTGGTTTCGTCCGGGTACCGTAGATCTCGTGGTTTCGTCCGGGTACCGTAGATCTCGTGGTTTCGTCCGGGTACCGTAGATCTCGTGGTTTCGTCCGGGTACCGTAGATCTCGTGGTTTCGTCCGGTTACCGTAGATCTCGTGGTTTCGTCCGGTTACCGTAGATCTCGTGGTTTCGTCCGGTTACCGTAGATCTCGTGGTTTCGTCCGGTTACCGTAGATCTCGTGGTTTCGTCCGGTTACCGTAGATCTCGTGGTTTCGTCCGGTTACGGTAGATCTCGTGGTTTCTTCCGGGTACGGCAGATTTCGTGGTTTCGTCCGGGTACCGTAGATCTCGTGGTTTCGTCCGGGTGCCGTAGATCTCGTGGTTTCGTCCGGGTGCCGTAGATCTCGTGGTTTCGTCCGGGTGCCGTAGATCTCGTGGTTTCGTCCGGGTGCCGTAGATCTCGTGGTTTCGTCCGGGTACCGTAGATCTCGTGGTTTCGTCCGGGTACCGTAGATCTCGTGGTTTCGTCCGGGTGCCGTAGATCTCGTGGTTTCGTCCGGGTGCCGTAGATCTCGTGGTTTCGTCCGGGTACCGTAGATCTCGTGGTTTCGTCCGGGTACCGTAGATCTCGTGGTTTCGTCCGGGTACCGTAGATCTCGTGGTTTCGTCTGGATGTCGTAGGTCTCGTAGTTTTGGTATAATCTGGATATTGTAAAACTTGCAGTATGATTATAACCTCAGATCATGTTCTAGCGCGAGGGCCTCTTTGTCTAGCCCAATATGGCTTTTTTAACTAGGTTGTGGGAACCTAGTTAAAAAAGCCATATTGGGCTAGAGAAAGAGGCCTAATATGGGTTTCTTTAACTATGGATTATAGAGACAACTGTTGATATTATAGCTTCTTCTAGAACAATGTTGATCTTCTAGTTTCATTCAGAACAATGTTGATCTTCTTGTTTCATCCAGAACAATGTTGATCTTCTTGTTTCATCCAGAACAATGTTGATCATTGACAATATGCAAAAATTGTTTTGAAAAGTCAGATGATTTCATAGATTCTAGGTTATTGAAAATGTAAACATATTCCTTTATGATAAGAATAGTAACATTCTCGATAAGTAGCGCTGAAAATGTTGGAAAATGCTTCATCGCCAAATGCTAAATCCAGTTGAGTACCACCATCAGTTGATTGCTTCAAGTTAAGACCTTGTAAGAGTTGAAACCCATTATCAGAGAAGAAATCAATTAGCTTCTTGGTTTCAAGAGATGATGTCTCAAGAAGGTTAATGTTGAAGTCACCAACAATGACGCTGGGAATATCATCATCATAATATTCCGCCACACATTTCCCAATACCATATATTATGTCGCGAATGTTGCAAGATGGGGAAAAGTAAACTGCTAGTACTGAAAGGCGTAAATCACCTAACGTTCCATCCATCCACAAGCATTCAATATGAGAGGTTATTGTTGGTTCGGCCGTGTATACACGAATCCTGGTGTTAGTTACATTTTCTTTCACATAAGCTGATACTCCATATGGTTTTCGTCGCGACTCACGAGGGAGGCGAATACCATTTAACTCCGAGAATCCAGGAAGTTTAAAATCATCCGTTTCTTTGGCCCAGGTTTCAACTAAGAATACCATATCTGATTCCATTATTTTCAGGTCTGAGGTCACATCTTTTAAATGACAATTTAAAGACTGTACATTATGTACATAAATAGATACTTTTTTATCCAAAAAAGGTAGAATTAACGGGCAATCTTTTCGTAGCCGCTCCATCTCTAAGGCAACAACGTCTTTATTTTTAATCACTGGTTTAGGCGCTGTGAACTTTCCCACGATGAACAAACCATTTGATGTCTTGGCTCTACTACAAGCGACGTATAATTGCGATCTTTTCATGGTTCGCTTTTGATTAAGATGAACAACTACTTGAGAGTAGGTGTCTCCTTGACTCTTGTGTACAGTAATAGCTTCGGCAATTACTAGAGGATATTGCTTTCTTGTTACGTAGATGTTCTTCTGTCCTGAACGTCTAGTGAAACTTCTGACAATCTTTTCAATGGGCGTCCATGATTCATTAATATTCTCGGCTGCCATTAATCCTTGCGCCTGCGCTCTAGTCTCTTTTCCAGTCTTTTCATCATTAAATTCAATCCAAACTCGAACAGGAACTTGCTCACCTTTTTGATTTTGGCCATACTGTATTTTTCTTAGCCTACCAGTTGCACCATTTACCAAACCATCGGCAGTGTTCAAATTGTTGGTGATCATGTACCTGATACCAACCATTAGAGTTAATTCTCTTGGTAAACCGCTGGTTTCTTGGGTTTTTAAGGTTTTGACGGCTTCTAGAATTCTTGCTTTTATTTCGTTGCTGGCATCACCAGTGGCCGAGTCAAATGAGACTGAGAATATCTTTTCAGCATTCCGTGAACATAACTTTAATTCATTGAACGCATTTACTTCATCATTTGTTGCAAACAAATGAAGGGATTCCAAAGGTTGGGGCCTTGAAATAGATATTTCCAGACTTCGAAACAAATCAACGTCAGCGGGTGTCATCTCTCCCATGGACATTCGATTTAAAGCCATTGCAAATATTTTGTCATCTTTCTGCCTCATAATTTCGCTAAGCTCATAGAGCTTAAATTCTTCCCACAGTGGACTTCCAATAAGCGCCGCATAGGGGTTATTCTTCTCCTTTAAGGGCATGAATGTGTAGTTATCCCCAACAGGGGGTAATTGGTTGTAGTCTCCCACGAGAATAACAGAAATACCACCAAAATGCTTTGAAGATCCGAAGATTTGTTGGGCTCTTAGATTAATATAATTGAATATTTTGGCTCCACACATAGATATTTCATCTATTATCAGAAGTTTCAAGCCTAAAAGAGAACATCTTTTTCTGTTCAAAGTGTCGTTGTCCATTGGGTTCATCTTGCCAGAAAATTGGTTAGTTGGCAAATTAAAGGCAGAGTGAAGAGTGACACCATCAATATTAAAAGCCGCTTTCCCGGTGAAAGCCGTTCTTAGAACAGATAATTGTGATGGATCGGCACCAGGCTTGTTTTTTTCATGCCTTGAAACGGCTTCAAAAATGGCTTGAATCAAAAGACTTTTTCCAACACCAGCACCGCCTGTTATCAGAATCCTCAAAGGTTGTCCTTGAGATGTTTTGAAATGATTAAGTACGTAGTAGAAAATCTCTCGCTGCTTCGAGTTAAGTTTTCGAAGCATGCTGTAATATTCTTCATTGTTGACCAGAGTAATTGTTGGAGTGAAGTTGGCAGCGCTTGTCTGTTGAATATCAGAAGTTATGTCACAAACGGCTTCTTGAAGAGAGTTGACGAAATATTGCGGATCATCCAATGAGAAACTTCTATCACGCTCGTTTTGATGTTCAATCATAGGTTGAATATTTTGAACGTCATTTGAGTGTTGGTTTTCTCTTACTTCTTGAATCATTTGGTCCAGATCCAGATCATCAACTTCACTTATAAATTCCCTTCTAGCTTCAGATATTTCCTGCTTATGGGCTTCGTAAATTTCTTCAACGTTAGCTTCCAGCAACTCGGTTTCCTCACAACGCCAAGGTAAAAATAACATCATTTCCACTCGACAGTAGTTTTTGAGATCTTTCACCATACTGTACTTTTTGAATCTGATTACTTTTGCCTGTATCCTTTTCCTGACGTATCCTGAAGAATCTTTCAGTTCGAGAGACGTTTCAACTGAAATCGTGTCATTTCCTTCATCTTCATCTTCGTTCAAATTTTGGGTTCTTCTATTGCGTTTGGTTCGGGAAAACTCATACCAGGAGGCGAAAGCGGCTAGACTGAGATTTTCCAAGTCATCCGGTCTCGCAATGTAGTGCTCGATGATGCCATCAGAAAAAACGTCAGTACTATCATCAGGCAATAATTCCAATTCCGATGGTCTTTTCAGAATGTGCACCCTTTCTTCCGGGGGTGAAGTATTGATGTAAATATGAGCACGACTGCTTCGACAAATTGGTATGGAAAGTAAGATGTAGCAGCATTCTTGAGCGCTAATTTCTTCACAGTGGATAAATTTATTAGCAATAACCTTTAATCTCTCTTTTATACCACTGCCTTTATTTTTTGCGTCTTTGATAGCTTCTCTAAGGAGCATTGACATACCCTTTTGGGTTTTACCAATGTACGAAACGATATACATGAGACAGGCGTACGGGTCTAAGACGTATTGGAGATCCATATTAGCGTTCCATAACTCCAAAATCTTCTTGTTGTATGGATTTATCCTAATTTCTTTTGGCGATCTTTTAAGAAGTACAGTGCACCTTCTAATTGGATAAGTTACAGCTGCAATATATTGCTCTTCCGTCATGTTCAGAGTCCCCAAAAATTCTTCAAATGTTTCCGGTGCAGTTTCAACTTTCAAATTCTCGATAGCTTTTCGCACCAATTTGCTTAAGCCTTCAACCTCTTCAACGCTTTCGTTTCCATCACGTTTTGAAGGGTCGTAAATAACGGTTCTTCCCATTGGCGGAAAAGGTATTCCAAAACGACACGATGACTGTCCACTATCATTCTTCTTACGACAGGTTTTGGAATGCTTGTGGGTTTGCAGCTTGACCAAGTTGTTCCATTTTTCACTTCCATCCCCTTTCGAGCAAGTAATGTTGGAATCAATGAATATGATAACCTCTTCCAGATTGGAGTTATCGGTTCTCAATTGTGGAGCGTTTTTATTCCAGAGGAGAATATGAGCGTGAGGTGATCCCCTCATTTGGAACTCTATTCTAATATAGTAATCATCAATGGTACCAATCGGTGACTCCTTGCTTCGTAGAAACTTGAAAAATTCTCTCAAACGATAATCAAAATATCGGCTGCAGGTGACAGGGTCCTCGTTGATAAGCTTAGCTCTCTCCATAAATCCCAAGGTTTTCACATATTCTTTCGCAGTTTCTCGAGGGTGCCCAGCAATGACGCACAAGGACTCCAAAAGCTCTTCCCATTTCGTCTCAGCCGCACTCAGAGTAAGGAACCATGTAGGATTACCAAGTTGGCGAACCATAGCCAGAAGATCTTTTTCACGCTGTTGTAAATAGCCAGGGGAAGATCTGACGCTTTCCAAAACTTTGTAACCATCATCGTGTTTCACCAGAGAATCCAAACTTCCAGGTGCTGTTAAGGCTCCCGCTGTGTATGATTGGCCAGCTTTGGACTTGGTTTTTCTCATGCAAATATTAGTAGCGCTCCGTAGTTTTGACGATACTAATTTAACGTAGGAATAAAATATTTTCGGAATACTAGACGCACAACGCCTATCGCTGCATCTAAATTCCCATTTTATTTGCTGTGTGTACGTTGCCTTAGGTGGAAGCCTCAAAGCTTGGCCAGCATAAATACCCGGGAAAGAAAGGTATTCGGAGTCCTCATCATAAAGAATAGATTGTGGTGTCTGCCCTTCTCCAGGAGCATAAGCTATACTTTCAATCTGAGGTGTAATTAGATCTTCAGACGAAAGCAATAGGGTATCTTTATTGCCATTATTTAATTGCGTTTCTTCACAAATTTCTTCCCATTCCTCGTCACTGTCAGGTACGTGTTGAGGTTCTGCAACGGCACTCTCTCGTGCATCTGTACCAATAGAGGGCGTGTGCTCTACTTGAGTTGGCATATCTTCTTCATTTAAAAGGAAATCAATGCTATTTGATTGACTGAATTCCAAAGCCAGGTCATCTGGAACTGTAACTTCATGTTTTAAATATAGTGGAGTTGTTATTAGGAACTTTAAGGCATCCATAATTTTTCTGGGACGAACTGTTTCAAACATATAGTGGTGTTGATATTCCTTCTTCCTCATGAGTTTAATTTGAACAACTTGAGTGTCAGTGGGACTCCTTGGTAAAATAGAAACCGAAGAGTCGATTGAAACTGGTACGTTTACGACATTACCGCGAATGCCTCTTTGCTGGTCAACTCCCAGTTTTCTTATCTGCATAAACGGTAATCGAGGTGAAACCATTCTACACTCCAGTTCTGTAAGATTTTTCAATTCCGGAGGTAAATCGGGAAAACAATAGCCATTTTCTTTAGCTAGTGGTGGTACTTTCTTTCGAGAAACATAGTTGAAGCAAGAACCACACAACAAAATATATGATGGAAGCTCTCTCTGATTTATTCCTTCAACCGATAAGTATTTAACCGACTCTGTTTTCTTAACAGAAGTACGGAAAAATAGTCCAGAACAGCATTCGCATTTATGATCTGGACCATCGCTTATATTTTGGAGGTAAGTGTTTTCATAATATTGCGGGTGTTGTTTCGTAATGGTCCAGTTGGCATTATTTCTACCAATCTCCAATTCAAAGATGTTTTCATGAAGTCTTCGAATCTGTCTTGTAGCGTTGTCCCTCCGGAGCTCAGCTTCTGCATAGATAGAGTTTTCACGTCTATGAAGTCTCGTCAAATTATCTCTCTGCAGTTCAGCTTGTCTATAGTCCTCATTTTCCCTTCTTAATTTTTTAGACTCTCTATCTCTTTCCAACTCAGAAAGAATATTATTGGGATTATTACGCTTTTTAGTACTTGTCACACTAACAACTGAAGAAGATCCATCATTTGTTGTGAGTTCTTGACTGGTTGACGGATGATCAAAATTTGTAATGTCTGCTCTTGTTGAATAAGGACCAAAAATGGTAGGGTTTCCGCTTGTACACGGGCCATCGAAAATGGTAGGGTTTCCGCTTGTAGAAGGGCCATCGAAAATGGTAGGGTTTCCGCTTGTAGAAGGGCCATCGAAAATGGTAGGGTTTCCGCTTGTAGAAGGGCCATCGAAAATGGTAGGGTTTCCGCTTGTAGAAGGGCCATCGAAAATGGTAGGGTTTCCGCTTGTAGAAGGGCCATCGAAAATGGTAGGGTTTCCGCTTGTAGAAGGGCCATCGAAAATGGTAGGGTTTCCGCTTGTAGAAGGGCCATCGAAAATGGTAGGGTTTCCGCTTGTATAAGGGCCATCGAAAATGGTAGGGTTTCCGCTTGTAGAAGGGCCATCGAAAATAGTAGGGTTTCCACTTGTAGAAGGGCCATCGAAAATGGTAGGGTTTCCACTTGTAGAAGGGCCATCGAAAATGGTAGGCATCAAACTGCTACTTTTCTTCTTTTTCTCAGCATATCTTTGACGAGAACGGGCGTTTTCTTTTTGTCTATATTCTGGATTTTGACGTAATTTTCTCATTCTTTCTTTCGACGTTTCATTGGCATTAGACGCCATTTCAAACTCTCAAATAGGTTTAATTTAAAATCAACAAAAATTAAGACCACACAAAAATAATACTTAGCTACAATAATTGATTAATTTATGTTGAAGTGAAACTTGCTTATAATATAGCATAATTTTTAAATCTAATTAAATAAACCTAGTAGAAATATTAACTTACAAAATAACAACTGGAAAATGTATAAATCTAGAAATTCAAAAATGTATGTAGGACTACTCAGTGGGAGAAATGTCTACAAAGGCTTAACAATGGAAGAGCTCCTGGGTCTCTTTACACCACAGGAGCAACAATTAAAGATAAATTAAAATATGGAAAAGGTGGTCTTGCTTAGATCACAAAAATAATACTTAGCTACAACAATTGATTATTTTCTTTTTGTAGTGAAACTTGCTTATTCAGCAAACCTTGAACAACGAGTAAACGATATATAACGGTTACTAGCAAAGGAGCTCAAAAGTATAGCCTACTCGATCACGCGCATCACGACGCAAGCTGCACGCGCTATAGATATAGCAGCTATAGCGCGAGCAGCGCAGCGTCCGTGAGCGCGGATTGAGTGGGCTATTATAGGAATAAAGGCGGGTTATCTACTTCAGATCTATGCTATATTTAGCGCCATCATGTCAGGGATAAGGGAGCCTAATTTTAAATGCATATGCCAAAGTTATTTTAAACTCTTTTGTTCATACATAAAATTTGAAATTGAAAAACTAAATTTAATATAGATTTAGCAATTAACAATTATTGCTTCCAAATTGTTGCTAAAATAGTATTGTACGTAGATGGCGCTACAATAGGGCTACCGTAGGGCTGGGAGTATCGAAGATTTTTGGTATCGATACCGGTATCGAGTACTGAATATTGTACTCGATACCGGGTATCGGTATCGGAGAAAAAAATACTCGATACCCAAAGTATCGAGTACTTTTTTTTAAAGCGCCACCTATGATAGATTTTGCGTATTTAATTATAATAAGCTTTGTAATTAGTTTTTATTGCTTGGAAAAGCATTGCTGCAATATTTTAACATTTAATTTAAATTCATTTAATCTAATTTTTAAGATGTAATTTATGTTTAGTTAGCGCTATTCACATAAATTTTCTGAAAGCTAGAATCCTTTTAAGTTTAATAAAACAGGTCGAAACGCGTCTAAGTTAAATTTCAGGTCATTTGTATCAATAGGACGAAGGAACTGGCCAAAAAACATACTTCCTCCTTTAGAACTTAATATTAATTTTCGGTTACTCCGAATTTTCTTCAAAAGTCGCGCTTATATATGTAAATCCAATTGTTTGATCGGGATTCTATAGCACGAGCAGGTTGCGTCGTTTTGTGCGCGATCGAATGGGCTATGGTTGAAGAAGCTACGTCTGACGTCAGTCTACTCTAGGGATGGAGTATAGAGACTAAACTATGTCGACGAGGGAAACATTCACGTGTTAAAATATAAAGCAAATGATTGGCCGCAAGTTTTAAAAAGAAACGTTCCTTCGATTCCAGGGGGAAAAGATAGGGGGATAAAGTACTCGATGCTTCGGATTTTTCGAAAGTACTCGATACCAGTATCGGATCCCAAAAACGGTACTCGATACCGGTATCGAAAGACTGAAGTACTCGATACCAAGTTGGCATCGAGTAGTATCGAACAGCCCTAGGGCTACGCCGGTAGGCATAGCCTCTGCAATCTGCAAGGAAGTGAGTTTGAAAATAAATGATAATTATCCTTTTTAGGCAAATTTAAACTTGAAATGATAATTTTTCATTGTTAAAATTTGTTACTGAAAAGTGAAAAGAACCATGGAAAGTGCTTGTGCTTCGTAAAATTTATTATTAGGCTTGTTTGAGTAAAGATTTTATTGCGAATGCCAATACTTAAAATTGAACATCAAATTATCATTTACACTTTAGCTTATCTAATCCCAAAACCTAAATTCCCAAATTAAATGTACAGGTATAGTTAACCTCAAAAATGTGTCTGTCTAGAAGCACTTGCAAGTTAATTTAATTAACTTACAATATAAATATATATTTATTTAATTCGAACACTTACAGAGATGGTAATATCATAAACTTGCTTAGTTACAGAGGTTTCCTTGATACACTCTCCAGAGACTACGGTATTAATTTCTTTTGGTTTACAAATCAAATATCTCTTACTTTAATAAATATCTCTTACTTTAATAATGTGTTTAGTTTTTATTATATTTCACGCTTTCCGACGAGTACAATTCCTAAAACAATTTTGTAAACCTTCTAATGCTAAAAACGCGACGTATTTTATAATTGTAGCGCTACCCGTTTTAAACTGCCTATCTACCCTTCGCGAATTTCCCGCCAAGAGATTTCAATTCTCGGCATGTATAGGCGCGCTACCATGGAAACGCGAGACTCCCGCCTCGTACAAAGTTCCCTCCTCCCTGCCCCAACTAAGCAAGACGCGAGAGGAACGCGCCGGCCGCCGACGTGAGAGAGATGCTAGGTTTAAGCAACATAACTCGAGCTTGTTAATATGACTAGACGGCCGAGAGCGTAAAGGCGTCAATCTGTGGAGTGAGAGCTCTGTGGATGGTGCGGGATCGAAACCCGGTCGAGGAGGAAAATAATTTCATAAATCAATAAAATTCTTTCACGTTGCAGAGCCACCTAAGTGTGATACTGAGTACTTTTTAAAAATTTCTGAATTCCGCACGGGAAAAAGAGGGGGGAAATGGGGGAAAAAGGCGCGCCCAGCCGTAAAAAATAGTCGGACTAAACCTTTGCACCATCCGATAGATGGCGCAAAGCAAAAAGAGTGAAAAACTACTTAAGAACCACATGAGCCCAGGAAAAATTAAGTTCTTTATCTTTGATATATATTGAAAAGGATTTACTAAACGACTTCATAGACTATGAACAGATAATTTTTAAATTTCTTGAGTTAGAAAGAAAGGAATTTAACTATTGATTTCAAAAAGAAATTTAAATATGCAGTCAAGTGTTAAGTAAAAAAAATATAAAAAATAGTTTGTCTCTTAGATTCTCTTAAACTGGTCTGTTGGGGGGCTGGGGGCCCGGAACTAAGGCCTTGCCTAGGGCCCAAAATCTTGCTAATCCGGCCCTGATTACTCAGTGTTATTTCTTATTTATTGATAGGGTGACGCGATACAACGAAGGAGGAATATTCGTGGAAGACATTCGACTACAGACGGCGGATAAGCCAAAGTGTAGCTTAGTTCTGAACGAAAAAGAATCTCGAACCACTGGAAGCGTATCCGCGTTAAACACTGAACATATCTACTTGCCTATGATGTTCCTTGTATTGGCATTCTTATTCTCAACAGTGTATTTCATTATGGAACTTACAATTTTCAAACCAAAGCGAAAGAGAGTTCAACACCGACGAAGGGAAAAGTTCAATATATGGAATTGATCTTCACGAGTTAGATAAAGAAGTCCCGAAGTGAAAAGTATATTTCATTGATGTGAAAAAATCAGAGGCAGTGAGAAAAAATAATATTGAATAACTTGGCGGGCACAGCAGATAATAAGATTGATGCTTTATTTGACATTCAGTGGTGAGCTCTGTCCATAAACTACTGATAAAACACGGTGCATATGGAAAAACTCATTCTTATTCAGTTATGAATAAAAATAGCAGGCTTTTTGCGGCGATACATTTTTACCTCTCCTAGTGAGGTATGATGAAAATATGTTTCGGTATTTCTATGCTTTTCTTGCAGTAGTTGTGTAGCCATAAAGATACTTTTCAGTTCAACAACACCCGCGCATGTAAAAAAGTTTGAAAAATACTCAATAAAACACATACTACAAGTTCAGTGAATTTCAATGTAGATTTGTCGTAATTAAAATAGCAAAAGTATTATTTGGGGTTTATTATAAAGGTAATTACTATGAACATAAGTTTATATGGTATGTAACATAAGTGTGACATTACCTATACGTCGTAATGATAGAAACTTACAGATCTAGTTCGAGAACGACAAGCGAGAATTGAAGTCCTACACTCGGTTAAAGGGTATGCGAATTTACAATTTCACATCATATTTTACCACGAAAGTGGTATTATGTTACACTTTCAAGTCTCTACTTTCAAAATATCAAGTTTTTAATATAGTGGAACCAAAGTTTCTATTTTTAAAATCCATTGAAAAGTCACGAAAACTCAATTTTGAAGTGTCAGCAATTTTGTCTTGTCGAGCTTGTTTGCCCGTTTTATGACATCACTATGACGTGACGAAAAAAGCGCGAGAATGCTATACGCGCAAGGTATACGCGTCTCGAGCTTCTCGCCAGTCTAAACTCTGGGTCTGATAGCAGAGAGAGTGGCACCATCTCACGTGAAAAATATCCTCAGTAACAGTGACAAACTTATGGTTTTGCATACACAAACTGTATGAAACGTGCATGTAATCTCCGAAAGGTATAACAGTTTGAAAGCGAAGTTTGGTGTAGCTTTACATGTTAAAGGGAGGGTGAAGAGGAAAATCAAGTGATTTTTTATCGATTCTTATTAGAGGTGTGCGGTTAACCGTTTCAATCGAATAATTCGATCGAATACCGAACCGAATAATTCGATTCGGTATTCGATAAGCCCATTTTCACTATTCGATTCGAATATCGAATACCGAACTGGCTATTCGGTTTAAGTTCGACTACCATAAATTTAGGTCCTTGGCACTAGAGAGACCTATAGCATCCCAATTTTATTTGTCCCCATCAAAAACTACCAGCAAGTGAATAGGAAAATTTTAAGAAATACTTGACCACCAATGAGGAGAGGTATTTTGAAATTTAGGAGCTTCTAAATGTTCTTCTCCTTGCTTTGTATTGACTATTGGCGAATATTAGTGTTACTACCCGATTAACCGCGAATAGTTGGCCTAGCATTCGCGAATATTAGGGTTAACTATTCGCGAATATTAGGGTTAACTATTCGCGATTAATCGGGAAGGGAAAAAATTACCAAGGCCCAACTATTCGGTATTCGATTTGAAATAAACTATTCGATTCGGTATTTGATAAGGAAAATTATTTGGTATTCGATAACCGGTTCGATACCCAAAAAGTGGTATTCGCACACCCCTAATTCTTATACTAATTATGAGACCAGTCTGCATAGTGAAACATCCAGAAAAAATATCCGAATGATTTTAAAATCCAAATTAGTTTGAGATTTTATAGATAATTTGAAATAAGCAGCTCCGACCAATCGCCTTCCTGTTAACATAATTCTCGTGGCACGCTCCATGCGAGATTTGAAAACCATTGCGCGCGCGATGTGACAATCGTGGTGCGAAATGTAGAACGTACAACGGGAATTTTGTAAACAGGAAGGGAATTGGTCGGAGGAGTTTATTTCTAATTTTCCTTAAAATGTGAACCTAATTTGAATTTTAAAATCATCTGGAGGAATTTCCTGAATGTTTCACTATGCGTACTGGTCTTATAATTTGTAGAAAAATCGATTAAAAATCACTTAATTATTTTTTCACCCTACCTTTAAAGGTTTTTGTTAAGATCTCACGTCTATTGGAGGTATTATTTCTCGTTTTGTTCTTACGACAGCTCTAGGTAGTTCTAGTAGGTGTTTTTCGAAAGGGAAATTTCGAAAGTATACCTTTACCCACATAGAGAAAGTTTTCGTAGTGCTTTGGCGAGTGCATAGAGTCCTCAACTTAGCGTGTGCAATGCCGTGCAACCATATAATTATATGTAAAAAATTAGAGCATTTATTCTCTCACGAAACACGAACCTCCACTTAAAGTGTTAGTGCCACGTTTTTTGAAAAGTGGCTAATTTTCGTTTTAAAACATCAATTGGGTTATAATAACAGTAGATCCAAAGTAAAAAGTCTTAAAGAAATTTATTCATTTTGTAATATGAAAAAGAAAATTGATATTTCACATACCTCATTAAGACGGAATAAATTATAAATATACCCCTGGTGACGTCATAAGAGGTTGACCAGCGCGAGACAGATTTCATTACGAGAGCTAAGCCTAGTTTTTAAACATCGCGCGCGAGACAGATTTCATTACGAGAGCTAAGCCTAGTTTTTAAACATCGCGCGCGCGTCTAATTCGATGACTTTGAAAGCGCCACCTATCAATAAAAAAATAGGACTTGCGGAGTCGCGCGTGCCGCGTGCTCACGCGCGCTCGAATCGTGACGTCACCAGGGGTACCGCGAAATTTAACTGTCAAAATAGTTTGAAAAATTCTGCGAGTAGGTTCCGAAAGCCGGGGTTTTAATAATATTTGAAAAATTATAATGCATTACATAAATAGATATTCTAAATCAGAAAGATTTGATCTTTCAGATGGGAATAAAACCTTTTAGTTTTAAAAATAGCGATTTTTGGTGACTCTAACACTTTAAACTCTTTATGCCTCTACTTTAAGATATTCAATAACAAACAAGAAAAAGCTCTGGAATAAGAGTGACTGTTTCACCTTCTGACTCGCTACTTCCTGAATCATTAATGTTCCACAAGTTTTGACACTACCTATACTTCTCAATGCTAGAGACTTAATGCTAGTTAGAGAACGCGACAAGCGACAATTGACTATACCCTAGGTTAATTATGCAGTAAATCTTCCTATTTAGTTTGTACTAAGAATATTTTACAAGCTCTCAGTAGCCAATGACAAACTTATGGAACATTTCTTATGAACTTATGGTAAATGAAAACACTAAAAGTCGCTGATTGGATAGCTGTAACCTACATTTTATCGAGCCTATTTGTTTTCTGTCTTAATCTATTAAGTTAAAACTATTTCGAAACTAACCACCTGAACTAAGCAAGCTCGGGCTCGTGACGAGTGAGCCGAGCCGAAACTTTGGCGGCTCGATTAATTAGCGAGCGAGCTTTACTAAGATCGAGCCGACAGACATCGAGCCACTAGGACTCGCGAGCTTAGCCACCGAAATAGTGCTTTCCTTTTAGTCTTTCTTCTTTCCACCAATAGCGTTCCGTTGAATTTTTACTTGAAATAAAGCGTGGGGAAATTTGCTTTCTCTCGTCTCTAACCGTGAGCCTATAGCTATTTGTTCTCTTTTTAACGAGCGGTTTTTACTGAACCACTACATTCCTAAACATGGGATAGCATTTCTAGTCGTTATCTAGTCTTACGTTGCTAGTAGCAATTTTTGTTAAACATATGAATGTTAACCGAGCCAGATCGGCTCGTGGTGCTCGTGTTACGTAGAGCCACCGTTTTTACCTCTAATTTTGACGTATCTGTGTGTGTGTCTGTCTGTCTGTTGTTACACCCCAGGGGACCGCGTTCGCAGTTGGCAAATCGGAGCAAATGTGTTCTCAATTTCCGGCCCGCATTTACAGTTCCCGGAAATTTGTATTCCACTTATAATGGCTATTACTCCATTGAATTTCTAGCATTACTATCCTCTGTTCATTTCTCAATCCCACAAGGACACCAGTCTGTACTTACTGACTTCTAAACACCACCATCATTCGGTCTTTTGTCCATTCCACATGGACACCAGTCTGTATTTACTGGCTTCTAAACACCACCATCATTCGGTCTTTTGTCCAAACATTGTTATTTAGGAATTTTCCCTTCTATAATTTACTAAAAATCTTCATCAAAAATAGAGAACTAGCTTGCGAGGACTCGAACCTGGAATCTTCTGCGTCGAATGCATACGCGTTACCCATTACGCCACACGCCCGTACTCCGTAATACAAAGAAAAACTTATCAAACATTGTATTTATAGGATTATTTATATTATGATTGATGCATAAAAGACCTTCTGTAAAAATAACAAGTTGGGAAAACAAAATAAACCTCTCCGAGCCGAGACGAATTTACTTTCCAAACACCGGTCCGCCAGCCAATGAGACAAACCGGAAATACATAGTTCTAACCGGCGAGATATTGCCATGATCATTTGTAAAGTTTAAAGCGTTTAATAATTTCCTTCGTATCCTCAATGATTCTAATGAGGACCTAATATCTATCACTTAAATGTGTATTTAACTTTCGGCTCACTCTGAACCGTTAAGACCTCCTATAAGAGGACATAAAACAAGGTCAATTCTGGTTAAAATCTAGGTTATCTTATCTCATAGACCCAGTCGTTTCAACACGTAGGGAGAAATGAAGTATTAACATCCTAATTATTTAATGAAGCTAAAAGTTACGTTTACACTATATATAAATGTAGTAAAGATGAATTAAAAAGTAAACACCAAATTTTAAATGTTAATATCAAAAGATGTTCTTGGAACATTGAGATGAAACAGAGCTTTATAGCTACACAATACTAAAAGAATCGTAATGCCGAAAAATATTTAAGTATTTCCATTTAATATTCTGCCAAAACGAAATGTTACCGTTTTGTAAGAGATCTTTTCATCCTACTCGCTTTATATTAACTTTGATAAGCGTGTAGTGTTTCGATTCAGATGCAATCTTCATTACTCGTTCTATATTAACTCTCACTTGTGTCAGTACATAGAAATAAGTTTATCTTAAATAATTAATTGAATATAAATGATATAATTATTTTAATCACCAGTATATAACTTTAAAAATAGTTAAATCGTTTAAAATAAAGTTGTTCCTATTATCTTTCGAAACTTTGCTAATATTGACGTTTAAAGTGAAGGGTACCCCTCTGGCCCGCTTTCTTCAAATTTTGGGATATATATACGATTCGTTTCCATTATAATAATAGATAAAAACGCATTCGCGTGAACCGATGGTGGAAGCCCTGCCATTGGGAGGCTAGACGTTTCTCGTAACCCTAGCCGATCGCCGCGTATATCTTGAGACCAATAATAGATAAAAACGCATTCGCGTGAAGCGATGGTGGAAGCCCTGCCATTGGGAGGCTAGACGTTTCTCGTAACCCTAGCCGATCGCCGCGTATATCTTGAAGCAAAACGGTGACGAAGGAAAATAAGCCGGAATGGACTGACTGGCGTCCATGTGGAATGGACAAAGACCTGAAGATGGTGGTGCATAGAAGCTGGTGTCAATGTGGAATTGACGAAGAACAGAAGATGGTGGTGCATAGAAGCTGGTGCAAGGTGAAATTGACGAAGATCAGAAGATGTTTGTGCTAGGAAGCTAGCAAGTACAGACTAGTGTCCATGTGGAGTGGACGAAAACCAAAGCTGGTGGTGTTGGAACTCAAGTAGAATAGCCAGAGGAGACAAACCCAAATTTCCGTGAACTGTCAATGCAGTCCGGAAATTGGGAACACGTTTGCTCCGATACGCAAACTGCGAACGCGGTCACGTGGGGTCTGACAGAAAGACAGACACACACACAGACACCATACGAGCGGTCACACCGGCGTAATTTGGATCGTTTCCAACCATGGATATCTGATTTAGAAAGCGGACTGGTATCGAAATCAAGTCGGAGGTTTGTTTTTGTTTTGTCAAATTTTCATTCCTTAATACTACCCGCTACTCACTAAAGAATGAACAAAACACAATAGAAAAGATAATTTGCTATTAGATGGTTCCCCAAGTCACTTTCCGAACCGGGAAATTTTGGCAGTGCCGCAAGCTTTATGGTCAACGGGTAAAATTATTCAGCTTCCAGAAGGGTTCTAGTGAAGTCATTTAACGTACCGAGGTCCAACGATCCAAGTATGGTGAGGAATACATAGTTATATAAAATCGTTAAGAGATAAGGATTTAGTTTTTTGTTTGATTGATCAGGTGTACTTTTTTCTGTTGTTTTATTAATTTCTTTTTTTTTTGTTCCTTTGCTTTTGAACAGCCAATGAAACGAGAGGAACGAAAAGAGGGCGGTCTAACAAATTTTTAAGCCAAGATTCCAAGAAGAAGATGTCAATCCTTTTTATGGTGCATAAATAGCTACGAGGAAGTCTGTAGTGTGGCACACTTTTGTAAGGTAAGTTTCTAAGCGACAAAGTTTAAGGGAAAAAGGAACTTGTTGTCGTACGAACCCTAAAGGTGCCGACTACCTCGTATCCGCAAAAGACTACTTACATGAAAACGACCTTACGCCAAAGCCTGAAAAAAACCTCAATTACTTCCCAAGAAATAGTCACAGAATTAAGTCCCGTTTAATCGCGGTCTGGCCGAGGAATGTTATATGAACATAATTGGCATTGTAATCCTAACTGTTACGTTTTGAAATGATCTGGTAATACTCTCTTTATTTCTAAGTTTAATACAAGACTGTCAGTTCAAGAGTGACTAGCTCAGGCTCTAGCTGCCGCTTATATCAACTCTAGGCCTAGCGGCGCATTCTATTATTTCCGGTTATGATCATGTGGTTTCTAGCATGTGACTTCCAGTAATACATAACACTAACATAGGGCGAGATTACGTGCTGATAAACATTCAATATCTCTAGGCCTATGGGTCATCTTCTATGGACAAAATATAATAATATATAATCTACAAGCCGTACCGTAAAGTTTCGAAAAATGTATGGCTCTGACATGTTGAGTGAATTAAGTAGCACTTTCGTATATTATTTAAGTTAAACATCTAGCTTTAAGCTAAAAACAGATGCTAAAAATTGAATTTCGATTTTCTCATATGCCCTCCAGTAAAACTGAAGAATTTAAGTCCATTTAATAGTTGCATCGTCCGTGTTACCATTGATTCTGCACAAAGGACAATTTTATTAGCGTAAACAAACTAGTTTCGCAACAATGGCGCCAGGCGTTATCTTTTAGCTCACAGTGTCAGTTATGACGTACGCGGTCACGCAGAAAAGTTACACCTAAAAAGCAGACTGACGGAAAAAGGAATCAATCTGTTGGTTTATTATGGATCATTTTGATGACGAGACACTGGTATTAATCTTCTTTAAAATTAATCTTAATAATAATTTACACACTATTAATGTTTTCCACACAGAATTGATACCCTTATTGTTTGTTTATGTAGAGTGTAATATAAGGATTAGTTGAAACAGGTCTGTGATTAAATGAATTCGTCATTTACATCGGTCAGGTATGAACGTAAGTTTATAAGGTATGTACCCCAAGTTTGACATTGGTTTTTGAGCCATGACTTAGAGCAACCGCTGGTGAGGCACGGTGAAAGGGTTTCTACCGAATTTGTTGGGAGGCACAGGGCAAAACTGTGTGTAGTCAGTTCTCAATAAATCTCTCTCATTCAAACTGTGAAGTGTCAATAGCCAAATGAAATTATTGTATTTTTTAAAAACCGTAAATTCAAATTTTGAGAATAAATTACCGTTCTGTCGGCAATTTCTTTTCACTAGTATACAGCCTTTTAAACCATTTTGAATTTTGAGAACTTTATACCCTGTTTAGGGAGGTTGAGGGAAAACTAAACTCCGAATTAAAGACAAGCTGATTTCTTATAAATCTCTGGCTGTTTATTATACTTAGTTTTGCTCAAAAAGGTTTTGATTCTGATCGCCAAAATTCGGAAATTGTTTGGTAATTTACAAAATTAAAATTGTAAAATTACGGTAAGATTTAAATCGGTGATTTACTGGTAAATTGTGGTCTTGCATTTCTAAGTGTCATACCTATGAATCATATCTCACATACTTATGAATTATAGAATGTGAAGCTCTATAGTACCGTGTTAAAAAAAAGTGAATTTTGTCTTTACATCAGTATAGATTAATAAAAACTGTCTTAGTGGAGAAAGACTAGAAAACGTAAACGATAAGAGAAGACAATGGAATGACCGAAGTACAGATTAAAGTTTTTCAGTTTAATGACATGATTATACCGTATATCTGGAGACATTTGTGTACAAATATTAGATTTATAATGAAATTTACGTTATCGGATCTATTTCTAACTTAATTAACACTAAAATTCTACGCTAATTTTAGGTTTACATGTGGGGACCTAAACTGTCTTCCTACCGTATATCTGGAGACATTTCGTTAATTTACACTTTCAAGATCAACGCACTGTTAAGTGGGGACGTTCATCTTGCGACATCTATATCTGAATTTTGAAATTAATCTGAAAATAAGGTCCCAGCTTACGCGGTGGAAATATTGTGTGTTTTTAGGTCCCCACATATAAATGTCTTGGGTTCTTTTTCCACAGCGAGTGTTTAATTATATGCTTTACGGCTCTCAACATATACACATTTAAATAATCGGGTTTAGTATTTATATTAGAAGAAAGCATCATGGTGCCCATAGAGGGTATACAGTAGAGGCGTGCTCAATTGGGCTTTTACAAACGCATGAAGGTTATATCTCTCCAAATTTTATACTCTTCATTTCCTGTTTTTCCTCATTGACTGATTTCCATGTGCATACTTATTGGATGTAAAATATCGTGTGCTTTAATGTATATTTGCAAAGCTTTGAATACTGCTACAATAACTCACAAATTTTAACTACTGCAATTGTTCATTAAAAAAGAGAAATAATTCCATATCTTGGTAAATAGGTTTTTAAGTAGTCCTCTTGACTCGGAGAGGTAACATTTTGGTTTTCCCAACTAGTTAATTTTGAAAATAATGGATGAAACCAGAGATCATAATAACCCCCCTCGATTCTGCTACTAATTATAATACCAAGCTGCATAGTGAAACATTCAGGAAATACAATCTCAGAATTAATGATTTTAAAATTCAAATTAGGTTCAGATTTCATAGATAATTTGAAATTAGCACCTACGACAGAGTGTCACCCTTCTTCGATTATCCCCTTCTGTTATCACTAATAAAAACAATGCTAAAATCATTCAAACTTGAATTGATTCACATTCTTTAAAGAATAACGTGCATTTTGTCAAATATCAAATCAGTTATAGAATAACCTAATTCTTCTAGCGAAAGATAACAATGGACCAAGCCACGGCTGTTCGATTTGCACTAACTGCAGTAAGTTTTGGAAAGTGTTATGCTTTCGCCTTATCGAAACAATCAATATTATTTAGTTGAAAGTTGATATAATTTTCAGATTCCGCTTTGGTGCACCCCACAAAATAATGAAGGCCTGCTCGAAATAGAGGGTGCATTTCGTAATGTTTATCACACAATAATAGAACGATTCAATTTAACGTAAGTATAAAATTATCTAGTCGCTGTCTTTGATCTGCCGTTTTACAAAATTATGGCGAGACCGCTCGACACCTCTAATAAGATGTCAAAAAAGATTTTTACTTCTCCGAGTGACGATGACGTCACGGAGAGATATTACATTTGACGTTTCTGTGTACCTGTCACCCCGTTCGCAAATCGGAGCAAACGTATTCGCAGATCACAGAAACCAGTATTGGCTTGTACTCTATTATCATCGTTACGCGGTGATCAGTTAAGGATACGGGAAACGTCTAGCCTCCCAATGTCAGGGCTTCCACCAAAGGTTAACGAAATTGCGTTATTTCTTATCCCGTTTCGGGAATCGGCCAAGTTATATACCCTAAATTTCCAGAAATTGGTAAAGAATTCGAACTTCAATAATAGCCATGATTAAAATGATTTTAGGGATAACTTTTCTTAAAACGACTTAACTAGAATTAAGGTAAACTACTGACGATTAAAATAATTAATATCAATTATATTTATTTAATTATTTAACAAAAAGTCGGAGAGGTATTTTTTGGTTTCCCAACTTGTTTTTGTGTTTCCTATTATTAACATACTTTTTCCAAACGTATAGTGTTCTTTTCGAAGATGTGGCTTTGACTGAGAAAGACATCGATTATGGTAGAGTGACGGGTCCTAACGAGGGAACTGGAATGCTTGGATATCTAGTTAAAAATGTAAGTATGAGGCGGAAAACAACGAATTATGGAATGCCTCATTGATAACAAGGATGTTGTTACGCATAGATTTCGGACATAACTCTGTACACCACACCACCAGACTATCAGGCTTTTGAGTACGTGCAATATTCGACTCCACATTACAGGTCAATATGGACGATAATCAGCATGCAACCAATCGAGGAAATTAGTAATACGTTTGAAGCGTTGCGCATTTTTCATTATAGTGTGAGTGGAGTGTAAATGGTTTAATATTTAGTTACTTTTTAGCCACATCGTAGTATACGATGAGGCTCTTAGTTTGACCCGAGCCGTCGTAGTAGTGGCCGGGGTTGTCGCTTCGTTATCGTTAGATTTTAGCTTAAAAGGAATTCGATAGTACCTCAAACCACCCATAGGGGTAACTGAGCTTGGTTAGAGATTTTATTTTAATTAAAATTTTTTCACGTCGTAGCCGGGATTCGAACCCGGGTCGTTCACGCAGCAGTAGGACGCTCTACCACCATACCACGAGGGCTTGACTAAAAGAGCGAGTTTTCTTCGTTTAATTTATCTCTAAAGGGTCGGGAATGAGGGAGGGCCCTATTTATTTCTGGGGTCGGATACTTATGTATTTTTGGGTTCGGATACTTCTGAATTTGTGTCTTTTGGTCTTTATATTTCTTTCCTTTATGTTTTCTGAATTTGTTTCTTTATGTTTTCTGAATTTGAATCCTTGGGGTTTTTGAATTTGTATCTTTGGGGTTTTTGAATTTGTATCTTTGGGGTTTCTGCATTGGTATCTTTCGGGTCGGATACTTTCGAATTTGTATCTTTCGGGTCGGATACTTCTGAATTGGTATCTTTCGGGTCGGATACTTTCGAATTTGTATCTTTCGGGTCGGATACTTCTGAATTGGTATCTTTCGGGTCGGATACTTTCGAATTTGTATCTTTCGGGTCGGATACTTCAGAATTGGTATCTTTCGGGTCGGATACTTCTGAATTGGTATCTTTCGGGTCGGATACTTCTGAATTTGTATCTTTGGGGTCGGATACTTCTGAATTTGTATCTTTGGGGTCGGATACTTCTGAATTTGTATCTTTCGGGTCGGATACTTCTGAATTTGTATCTTTCGGGTCGGATACTTCTGAATTTGTATCTTTGGGGTCGTATACTCCACCAGACTTCATTAAAGTGGAAGTGGCGACTTTAATTCTTTAAACAAGTAAAATAACCATTAATGATCTAAATTTTTAAAGCTAAATGGAAAGAAAGGTATAGCGGGCGCCGGCCTTGACTGGCTCTGCCTCTACCGGTATTACGGTTATCACTGTTTAGGGTAGGGCATCGAGGGGCTATTTACTCTGATTTTTATGTACGGTAAATCTAAATCATTTAAGCATTGCAAAAGATAGCGCTATTCACTCATTATGGTATGGTATAGAGGGGTAATCCACTCATTGGGGTAGGGTATAGAGGGGATATTCACTCGTATGATGTGGCTACTATTACGAGCCCTTGGGCCGTCTTGTTAGGTTATAGGATATATGGAGAAACAATTAATAATTCTAACATTAAATTATGAAAATACTTCCATTGATATTTGAATCTTTAACTTGCCATTTTCTGGGCTTTTCTGCTTGAACTAAGGGGGAGGAGATGTAGGAACAGTGAATCCCTGACGTCAACACCTATAGTATTTGTACTTAGAAGCAAAGTGACATTGACGTCACTACATAAGGATATTTTTTTTAGTAGTCAGCCTTACTAGTGAGCACCCTATCCCAATATTTTTAGTAGTCACTGACTAGTGAGACGCATGGTTTACGAATATTTGGGACATTTATTTTACTAGTCAAATTGACTAGTGAACCCCCAGATTTCGATTTATTTTAGTAGTCAAGGCATTTTTTAGTAGTCAAATGCCTTGACTAGTGCCTTATGTCATGCCCTGATTGACGTAGCTCCGCATCGAAGCCGCGGATGTAAACAAATTACCTTCGGGTTGTGAGCACGAGTAAACCTAGTTTGAATAGCCAATGAAACGCAAGGAATGAGTAATGGGCGGTTTAACAAAGTTTTAAGCCCTTACCCTTATCTTCAACTAGATATTAGTAGGGAATCTATGGCCTCTTAAAGTTTCCAAGTAGATATACTCTTTTTCAAAAGTCTTTCTCCGAAATATTTCAATAATTCAAAATTCGCTAATCGAAGACAATTTACGTGTAACATAGTTTCCCGTGAGAAGAGACCCCTGTAGGCTCCAAATTGGGAAACATTACCATGTAAGAAATGTGGCAACTAACAACCTTACTTCCTCAGCTCACTTGCCACATTGAAATTGTTTTATTTGGACGATACTTTCCATTCAAATGAAACATAAAGTTTTCCCGAAACTTCCCTATTTCACGTCTCGATTTCCATTTCCAAAAAAATGTTGCAATAATCCATGTTGGTTATTTTTATTTTAGGCATGGATCACAATCCTTTTTGCAATGCTATTAGTAGCGTTATACGTTTACTTACGAAATTACTTAATGCACCTTAGAACAAAAAGAAACAACTTTCTCAAGGAATTTATAGATGTCTTGGGTATTGCTTTTTTACAAGGTAAATCTTGATAAAAATTAAAAGAATGTACTTTTTCCTGATTGCTGTATTTCTTTTCTATAAAATTTTGTATGACAATGCTCACTGACCTTGTTTTTAAAAATGTGAATTTATAAAAACTTGCATGCAGCTTTCACAAAATTGAGTGGGCCTAGTGAACTTCTAGCCTCACGTTTCTAAATTTCCTCAAAGGTTTAATTTATGAAAGATTTTAAAAAACTAACGTTTTCTGGCGCACAAATTCTAGGATACAATTTGAAAAACGTCTCGTCGTCAATAGTGATAAGGACGATTTGGATGATGTGGTTTTTTTCGATCTTCACGATTGGAGCTATGTTTTCTGGAAGCCTTCTATCGAAATTGACTTTACCGAACACTTTACGATATTTCGACCGCCTCGAAGACATACTATCAAAACCTGACGTGAGCCCGAGATTGCCCAGAGATACCAGTATTCACTACTTTTTCATGGGAAGTATAAAATGCAATCATATTAACATTTATATTCATATTTATTTAATTATTTAAATGGGTCTCGACTTGGAGAGGTATATTATTGTTAAACAACTTGTTTTCTCTTTTTTTTTACAGAACACGACATTACGGCTGTATCAAAACGTTTACAAACAAATAGAGAAAACCCAAGGACTCTACGATTACGCGGAACTCGACCCTACAGATGAATTGGCTCAAATGCAAGCTTCGAAACAAGTGTTAATTACCGATTTGGATACAATAAAAATGCTTTTCCATCTCTTGGACGAATGCAGCACGCCCGGTCAGCATTTTCACTTATCAAAGGAAGACGTTATTGTGGAGCATAATCATTTTATGATTCGGAGGGGATTTAATCCAGAAATAGCAAATGCATTTATGCAACTGTTCGTATATAATTTCCTTTTTAATTAAAGTGTTACTAATTCCGTAAGTTTATAAGATATGTTCTATAATTGTGACACTACCTATACTTCGTAATGCTAGAGACTTACAGCTCGAGCTAGTTCGAGAACGACAAGCGAGTATTGCAGACTACACTAGTTTTGCAGTCCATCTTTCTATTTAGTCTGTACCAGGGATTGGTTTAATTTTAGAAATAGGAATGGAGAACGGTTAGTATTTACTTCAGCCCGACTCATAGCCCCTCCCTCCAACACGTAACGAAACGTTAAAATTATCTTATTGGCTCACTTAAACTACATTTTGATGACGTTGCTGACGGGGACGGCAATAAAATAAGTAATTCCTTTTTACCTCTGGCGCTATGACCCGCTTCTTCTTCCATACTCACCCCCGTCCCGTGGAAGTGGGTCCGGGACTTTGACGCGCACCCACTTTATACTCTGTTCTCCATTCCTACTTCTAAAATTAAATCTATCCCTGTCTGTACTAAGCCTTAGACAGCGCCTACCCAGGCCTCGCTTTACGGGAATCTATGTCCTACGTCACTTCATGACAAGCTATCCATACTTATGGAATATATCTTATAAACTTATGGTGGTAGTATATAAATGAGAGATCGGGGTGAGTATGAATTTGCCATAAAGATAACATGCACGCTATACTACACAATGGAAATTAAGATTAGGCCTACTCAGAGTTATTTCTTATTTATTGATAGGGTGACGCGATACAACGAAGGAGGAATATTCGTGGAAGACATTCGACTACAGACGGCAGATAAGCCTAAATGTAGCTTAGTTCTGAACGAGAAAGAATCTCGCACCACGGGAAGTGTATCCGCGTTAAACACTGAACATATCTACTTGCCCATGATGTTCCTTGTATTGGCATTCTTATTCTCGACAGTGTATTTCATTATGGAACTTACACTTTTCAAACCAAAGCGGAAGAGAGTTCAACACCGTCGAAGGAAGACCTTCAATATATGGAATTGATCTTCACGAGTTAGATAATGGTGTCCCAAAGTGAAAAAGGATATTTCATTGATGTGAAAAAATCAGAAGCAGTGAGAAAAAATAATATTGAATAACTTGGCGTGCACAGATAGTAAGATTGATGCTTTATATACTTGACATTCAGTGGTGAGCTCTATCTATAAACTACTGATAAAACACGATGCATATGGAAAAACTCATTCTTATTCAGTTATGAATAAAAATCGCAGGCTTTTTTTGGGACGATATACGTTTTTACCTCTCACAGTGAGGTATAATGAAAATATGTTTCGGTATTTCTATGCTTTTCTTGCAGTAGTTGTGTAGCTAAAAAGATTCCTTTAAATTCAACAACACCCGCGCATGTAATAAATAAAAGTTCGAAAAATGCTTAATAAAATCATACTCATAAGATGTGTTCCATAAGTTTGTCACTGATTACAAACTGGAGCTTGTCATGAAGTGAGTGAGGTAGGTCATAGATTCGAGGTAAAGCGACGCCTAGTTTTGGCGCTGTCAAAGGCTTAGAACAGACTAAATGTGAACTAGATGGACTGCAAAACCGAGTGTAGTCAATTCAGGCGTCGTTCTCGAACTAGCTCGAGTTGTCTCTAGCATTTCAAAGTGACAAACTTATGTTATAAGTGTTCTAATTTAAAATATCTGGGCTGTCATTAGCAAAACCTAACTGGATTTGAATTTCTTTTAAATCTGTGTATTCTTTCAACAGTGGAATGAAATGAAACTTCTCGACTATCCCTTTCGCCCTTCTTTTTCAAAACGTTTAGAGTTAGAAAAAGAAATTAGACAAAACATTTTGTCAAGCTTTATCACCGCTATTAAGAGAAATCAAATCTAATGATGTTGTTATACGCTGCAGAAGGGTTGCCAAAAAAAGTTAGTCTCTTTAAGAACCGTACTCTTATTGTGCACCATGAGTAGAGTGTTTTTTCTAAAAAAAATCAACATTTATACAACCATAGGTTTATGAAATATGTTCCATAAGTATGACACTTCGTAATGCTAGAGACTTACAGCTCGAGCTAGTTCGAGAACGACAAGCGAGAATTGTCTACTTCCGGTTTTGCAGTTCATCATCCTATTTGGTCTGTACTAAGCCTTTGACAGCGCCTGACCAGGCGTCGCTTTACCTCGAATCTATGTATGACCTACCTCACTCACTTCATGACAAGTTCTCAGTAACCAATGACAAACTTGTGGTGAACGTATCTTACAAACATGTGATACCACATAATACTTTTGTCTCTTGACAACCAAATAATGGCGTTCCAAGTTGGGCCTTACTTGAAGTAGTGGCTTATTGATGATCGCGTTTCAACAGATGAAAACTATTTTATCCGCTTTCAGAATCGGGTCTTATATAATTCTTTGTCGTTTAACGATTTGGGAAACATTTTGCCGTTAAGAGAGAGAGAGAGAGAGAGCGACGATCATTAGCGCTAATATCTCTTTTCTGGGATTAGAAACTGTCGGCTATCAGCCATACCGTACAGCAAGTACGTGTATATGTACGTGGTTTCAACTCTCCTATTTTAAGCTCTACGTTATTATGTAACACGACGCTTATAAGAACGGAGTTTTGCTTGGCCTTAGAATGTGCGGTTTAATGGGTTCGTTTTTGTCTGAAGCTCGTAATGGACATGCCGTGAATCATGAATTGATTCACTAACATGAATAGCCATAAGTTTATAAGATATGTTCCATAAGTTTATCACTGGTTACAAACTGGAGCTTGTCATGAAGTGACGTAGGTGAATCGTCATAGATTCTCGTAAAGCAACGCCTGGTGAGGCACTGTCAAAGTCTTAGTACAGACTAAATAGGAAGATGGACCACAAAACCGAGTGTAGTCGATTCTCGCTTGTCATTCTCGAACTGTAAGTCTCTAGAATTACGAAGTATAAGCATTGTCATACTAATGGTACATATCTTATATACTTATGATAAAACTAACTTAATGATTAAGAGCTATTGTTAGCCCTTGATTTGAAGAACAACCTGTGCCGATATGAACGATGCATGCTCACAGACATAAATTTGAAATACCTTCTTTCATTAAAGGTTATCATTTTCTATCAAAATAATACTAATATCAAAATCTCTTTGAGGTTTATCATTATGAATTTGTATTTGTTCGTACTCCTTTTGCTGAAACACGTAGTTCGTAATATTACTCAATTTAACGATTTTGTCTTGTTCTATCTGTAGCGGCAAAGACCATTACTTAACTGTATTTCTTTTCTCTTCCATTTATTTCTCTTAAAATAGCATCGGTTGGATTCTTTATCTAAAAGCGAGCAACAACAGAAAAGAAAGTCATTTCATTTTTTTCCAGGAAAGAATTATCTGTCGTCTGCTTTTCAGATAAAACCAACAGTTACTTAAAGGAATGGGTCAGATAACATAACATTATAGCTTAAAAAGAACGGCCTTTTTCTAAATATAAAAGGAAAAATATTAAAAAAAAATAAATGATCTCTTATTACAAAATAATTAGCGTTTAATTAGTCTTAAAAACAAGGGCTAATCTGCCGCCATTGATTGATTTAGCAGACGCCACTAAATCAATGGCGGCGTATAGACCGCGAACAATTTTTTTGTTCAAACATTACGTGTAATATGCGTCAAAAACACAGACTAAAATGTTATTCGAATAAGAAATATTGTTCAATTATTTGAATAACAATTTGAGCAATAAAATCTCACTCAATATATATGTTCAGTTTTTACGCAAATATTGTCCAAAATTAACCGAAAATAATGTTCCATTCTCTAAAAAATACTGTGGCATTGTTTTTGAACTTTGCACAAATGTTAGTCCGGATAACGTCTTTTTATACTTTGTAACTAAAACAACGGGCCCCACGTTTTTTGAGCATATTATTGAGCGTGCAGGTTGAGCTTAGAATTAAAACGTAATGTTTCAAATTTTTCAGTCGCAGTTGAAGTGCTCCAAGCTCTGAAGCTAAAACCATTTCCCACTAGTTGGGAGTGTGGCGCACTCCTGTAAGCCAAGTTTCTGGGCGACAAAGTTTGAGGGAATAAGCAGTAGCGTCGCTAGGGTTTGAAATTTGGGGGGGCTAAATCTGGGCAAACTATTTGAAAGTTATTATAAGAACTTATTATTAAAAATTTCATAACAGGTTCATTGGAAAATGTGTAGACCTTTAAAACTATCCGTAAATTTGTGTCCACATGAAATTATTCGTATTTTAAAGGAATGGTACACCCATAAACTTTTTGCTGTAATCCCTTTAATTACACCCAAAACCAAGATTTCGAGAGTTGAAAATTTTTTACATTAAGTATATTTTAAATTAAATCAGAAAAACTAATTGCATTGAGGACCTTATAGCGCCTGTATGGTGCTTTTCCGCAAAGCCAGAGAGAGTGTGATACGTCACTCTCATATATTAATTCAGTCCTCCATCTTATTGGCCGAGATAGGACAAGCTTCTACTAAAATGTAAACTCGACTATTACGCGGTTGAGCGCTAGACCGGCGACATGGTACGTTGGCAGCGCCCGTAGAGATACTATGGTAGAGCCCTAGTCAAGCCAGTAGACCGCCGTAGCCATGCAAGGCCTAGTACGCTAGCGAATCGTGGCATATCGTAACCATTTTGATGCACTATAAGGGTACTTACAGTGATCGGGAACAGGATAAAAACTAACCGCACACTTAGAGTTAACACTCTGACAGTCTTTTATAATACAACTTGGCATTTCGGCAATTAATTTTGATTCAAATTGATCAACGAAACGACTAACGAGAGCTAAACATACTTGAAGATGAAATTGTCAGACTCAAAAAAACCCCGACCTAGATTGTTCTGCTTGGAGTGCTAAAATCTCATTGGCTAAACCTTAATTTAAACCAGCCAGTCATCTGGCAGGTCTGGCCAAGCACGACAGTGAATTTTAGAGATAGGGGTTAATGGCGATGTCCATATAAAATTTTATTTTAATTATAAAATGAAAACTATCGCTAATAATTTAATTTCAGTAGTACCACTATCTTTATAAAAGTACTATTGAGCTAAGAGAAAAAAGAAAGTTTATGGGTGAACCATTCCTTTAAAGATATACAACCTTTTATTGATAAAGACTACGGAACCGATTATGAAGGATTTTCACTCCTCTTGGGTTTATTTTTAGTTTTGGTTAGCTCCCACTATTGGGACTCTCTTCGAAAGAACATGAAACATTTTACTTGTCTCCATCTGTTTTTTCTTCAAAATTTTACTGTTTGATATTTGAAATTTTTTTACATATTGCTACAGAACTTTAGGTTGCTAACAGTAGTTTTTTGGTAGGGTTTACGGATTATTTTGGGGGGGCTAAGTTTGGAATTTGGGGGGGCTATAGCCCCCCCCCCCCAAAAAAGGCCTAGCGACGCCACTGGGAATAAGGGACTTGTAACTAAAACAACGGACCCCACGTTTTTTGCCCGAATTATTGAGCGTGTAGGGGGAGCTTAATAATGGTGTAGATTTAACTTGAATGAGTCTAGCATAATTTTTGAACAAAACTGCGTTTGAACAAAGTCAGAAATGGAAGGAAAGCTTCGCTAGACTTCCCCACAATTATTGAACGATAGCTTGTGAAGGAAAAGGCGAGACAGATAATTTTCGCGAACAAGATTCAGGAGGGGTCTTTAAAAAAAGTACTGTGGGGGGCGTCGAGTGCCGTAGATAATGGAGCTGCCTATCTGTCATTGTTTTGACAATAAATGAAGCCAGGAAGTAATCTCCTCCCAGGACGTCGCCCGCCCTAGGTGGGACCAACCAGGACCAGATTGATAAACTCTCTTATTCTTCTCCCTCTGTTGGAAAAAGAGGATTGGGAGTGTTAACGCATGCCGATGCCTGGCTCATCCACATGACAATTTTTATACCAGTCAATAATGTGATGACTAGCTATTATCGTAAGTTCATAAGATATTTTCATTCCATAAGTTTGTCGCTCGTAACTTAGAAACTGGAGCTTGTCATGAAGTGAGGGAGGTAGGTTACAGATTCGAGGTAAAGCGACACCTGGTGAGGCGCTGTCAAAGGCTTAGTATACGAACTATATTGAAAGATGGACTGCAAAAGCGAGTGTTGGACTTCAATTCTCGCTTGTTGTTCTCGAACTATAGCTCCCAGTATGTCTCTAGCATTACGAAGTATAGGAAGTGTCATACTTACGGAACATACCTTATAAACTTATGCTATTTTTGAGTGAATATTGAAATAGCTTTACTACTTAAAACTTACTCAAATTTTCTATGATCAGTAATAATTCTGGTTGAGTTATATTTTTGTTTGAATTGATTGATTATAAACATTCGAACTTGTAAAAAAATAGAAATTTTATGGGAGTATACCATTACGATTAAAATTACCTATAATCGTATATTCGAAGTATCAAGCATATAATATTGTTTCACCATTTTTGCCCTTTTAATAGAATATTGATTCATCGTCCTCTAAAAATAGATTTACAATTTATATTCATTTAGTCAAGAGGACGAAGGACAGCCCACTATTTTGTAACAATATGTCTAATCTTTCACCGAGCATAATACATATAGGAAATACTTCACAGACAGTGTTGTAATATTTAGAGATTTTCAAGAATAAGAGGATTTGGAAATAAAGAAAGTGTTAGTGTATAGTTTACAAGAACCATAAGTTTATAAGATATGCTCAATAAATATGACACTTCCAAAATTTCGTAATGCTAGAGACTTACAGCTCGAGCTAGTTCGAGAATTGAAGTCCTAGACTCGGTGGTTAATTTTGCAGGACTTCCATCTTCCTATTTAGTCTGCATTACTAAGCCTTTGCCATCGCATTACGAGTATCTATGACGTTCCACCTAAGTCACTTCATGACAAGCTCATACATAGTCAACGGTGAAAACCTGGTCTCACTACGATTATAATTGCGACTTTTGAAACAATGCAATTTTTCATTTATTAAGAATTATGCAGTAGTGTAAGCCTAGTAGACTCATAAAGATTTTGTATTGGAGACTACAATGTACCTTTGAATTTTCCTCAGTGGCGTCGCTAGGCCTTTTATTGGGGGGGGGGGCTATAGCCTCCCCAAATTCCAAACTTAGCCCCCCCCCCCATCCCAAAATAATCCGTAAACCTTACCAAAAATTTTCTGTTAGCAACCTAAAATTCTGTAGCAATAAATAAAAAATTTTCAATATCAAACAGTAAAATTTTGAAGAAAAAAACAGATGGAGACAAGTAAAATGTTTCATGTTCTTTCGAAGGGAGTCCCAATAGTGTGAACTAAAAGAATAACAAAAATGGTGGTATTAATGTTGAATTATTGCACTTCGAAGGAACCCTCCCCAAATTTCCTAAATGGATCAGACTGATGGTCAGATCACGAAAGAAAGAGAGAACTAGAGAGAGACTGGGAACGGACGCTACTACAAATATTTCACTTCTCAGAACAGAACACCGTTGTTAAGGGAGAATAGTGGGAGTTTGCCTCAGTAGCAGTTGGACCAGCCGGCGAAACAGTTCTATAACTGCTCTCCCTCTCTAAGAGCTCAAAGTTATCTCTTCATTCTCTTCAGAATGTTCCACGATATTACGCGCACGTTGTTAAAAACACTTGGAGAGTTGTACTCTACGGTGCTCATTTTCTTATTTGGAATAATAGTTTAAAAATCTTCAAAAGACTTTTAGTATTACAAGCATCCACGTGCAAAGACGGGTGCTAAAATTACTATATTGGTGAGTTTATATTCCCGAATAGAAAGATTTTGCTTGCCGCCTTTCATATCTCTCTAGGGGCATAATGTAATTTCATTTATCACAAGTTCATAAGATATGTTCCATAAGTTTGTAGCTGGGTACTGAGAGCTTGTCATGAAGTGACGTAGATGAAACGTCATAGACTCTCTGGTGAGGCGCTAAATAGGAGAAGATGGACTGCAAAATTAACGGAGTATAGTCTGCAATTCTCGCTTGTCGTTCTCGAACTAGCTCGAGCTGTCTCTGACATTACGAAGTATAGTTTGTGTCATACTTACGGAACATATCTTATAAACCTTGACAAATGAAATTACATTATGCTTTTATGTAAAAAAGGTGCAAGAATTCAAATTGTGTTCATTTTTATCAACTTCGGATATTTTTATGGTTCGAGTTGATACATTATTATTCGGGACTTGACGGCTTGGGTTAAAGTTGGAAAGCTAATTTGTGTTTGTTCATAAATTCCTTCTTTTTTTGTGATGAAAAGTGCCAAAAAGTAAATTCAAAATTATCGTTCATCACGAATATATTTGAAGCTATAGTAGAATATGAATAGTGTATTGAATTTTGGATGAAATTTTGGATATATGTATCATAAGATATGTTCCATAAGTTTGTCACAATGACTCGATGTAGGTGAAACGTCATAGATTCTCGTAAAGCGACACCTGGTGAGACGCTGTCAAAGGCTTAATACAGACTAAATAGGAAGATGGACAGTAAAACCACGTGTATTCTCGCTTCCGTCGTTCTCGAATTAGCTCGAGCTGTAAGTCCCTAGCATGACAAAGTATATGTAGTGTCATACTTATGACAACATATCTTATAAACTTATGGTAGGATCGATGTGACTTTATAGTGAAGTTCATCGACCGTCTTGTTATTTCTAACTTTGCTTGTTCCTCGTAACGCCCATCAATTAGGGAGACGAATTAGAAAAGCCGGTAAATATTGCAAATTAGCGGTCTCATTTCCATTTTGAACATAAAAAGAACCAAGGAGAATGTACAAGAGGGGAGACTCGGAGTCAGACAAAATACACAAAGTAGTCCCCCGTTCCTAAAACAGTACTGTGCCAATGCCAGGTTACCATGGTTACCGCTACCTACTCACGGCAAGAGAATGTACCTTCTCACGCATGCGTTCCACCCTCCTTGCTCTAACCTCATGAGCTTGTTTATAATATTGAACATCCCTCGTGCGCCTTTACCAACGGCATGCGCGTCGAAGTTGCGCGCCACTGTACGTGGTATCTGCCTCGGTTTTTTACCTCTCCCCTTTCCAGATCGAGTCTCCCTTCTTATACATCCTCCTTGATGAAACGAACTCTGTTTCACCGCTCGGTATAATAAATTGAAACATGATTCTTGACAATGCAATACACTCCCCCTTCGTATGGGAATTTACTATCTCTTTCATTTGTAATTCATCGGATTTTGCTTTCCTCGTATCTAAATTTGCCAACGACCTAATTAGAATGAAATCAATACACAAGAGAGGCATACCGAATTAGATAACAGTAATCCATATTGTCGCGCTGGTCTCACGTAGCAAAACAAAGTACTCGCGAAAGCAAATGTCGCCAAACATCATCTAGTTTAATTATACTTAATGTATTTGTAAGTTGGATGAACTGAGATTGGAATTTTAGTTCAGATTTGTTTTATAATAATTTTATAATATAACATAAGTTTATAAGTTATGTTCCATAAGTCTGACACTTGCTATACTTCGTAATGCTAGAGACTTACAGCTCGAGCTAGTTCGAGAACGACAGGCTAGAATTGAAGACCTACACTCGGTTTTGAAAACCATCTTCCTATTTGATCTGTGCTAAGTTTTTGACAGCGCCTCACCAGGCGTCGCTTTACGAGAATCTATGACGTTTCACTTACATCACTTTATAACAAGCTCTCAGTAACCAGTGCAAAACCTTTGGAACTATGTTATGAACTTATGAAAGTATTACCAGTTATCCATCAATTATATTAGACTCTTTAACATTCAAAGAACTACATAAAACTCTAAATTAACATAAACTACCGAACAAAAACTTAACTATAATCATAAGTTCATATGATATGTTCCATAAGTTTGTCACTGGTTACTGAGAACTTAATATAAGGTAGGTCATAAATCCTAGTAAAACAACGCCTGGTGAGGTGCTGTCAAAGCCTTGGTGCAGACTAAATAGGAAGATGGAAGTCCTGCCAAATTGAGTGTAGTCAATTCTCGCTTGTCGTTCTCGAACTAGCTCGAGCTGTAAGCCTCCAGCATTACGAAATACAGGTAGTGTGGTCATACTTATGGAACATACCTTATAAACTTGTGCTATAATTTATATTTACCTTTGAAATGTTTCTTTTTACGATTTAGAGAATGTTGCTTTTTCTGACGAAGGAAGCTGCATCCTTGACGTTTCTTCTAGTGGACCTATTAGTGTTAATTCTGCTCTGCTTTTCGTCAGTTTGCAACGCGCTATGTCCCTTAAAGTGCATTTGCAACGAAAAGAAACTTGCAGTTTGGTGCAACGGGGCTGGGATTGACATCGTTCCGATAACGCTCAATCCTCAACTCGAAAAACTCTTTTTGACGAACAACCACATCAAGAATATTCTCGGAGCGTTTAACGTCTACAGAAAGTTGAAATACCTCGACATGTCGAACAATCGAGTATCTTCATTGGGTGCTAACAACTTTATCATGCAAAAGAATATGGAAGTTTTCCATATTAGGCATAATATGATAGATTCAATTCAAAATGGTTCTTTTTCTGGTAAATATTTTATCCTCTAATTTTTAAAAGATCCTGCGTTTTTGTTTACATTTTGATTATGTTCAAAAGTGGGATTATATTTATTAAATCACATCATAAGTTCATAAGATGTTCCATAAGTTTGTCGCTGGTCACTGAGACCTTGACACGAAGTGACGTAGGTGAAACGTCATAGAATCAGGGTAAAGCGACGCCTGGTGAGGCGCTGTCAAAGGCCTAGTACGGACTAAATAGGAAGATGGACTGTAAAATTAACCGAGTGTAGGACTTCAATTCTCGCTTGTCGTTCTCGAACTAGCTCGAGCTGTAAGTCTCTAGCATTACCAAGTATAGGAGGTGTCATACTTATGGAACATATTTTATAAACTTATTACATTGAACCTTTGATTCATATTGAACGTCTCTTGATCAATTGAAAGTAAAGATCAAAGGTGTTATTTTATGATTAAGTGTTTAACAACGCCTTAGTTTATTGTTTTAGGTTAACAGTCCTGTTTCTGTTTTAGGTTTAAATAAGGCTCGAATTCTAAATCTGCGGGAAAACCTGCTAAAAGAGATTAACAACGGTGCCCTAAGAAGTTTAGAAAACTTGGAAGATCTCGACATATCAAAGAACCGTTTACAAAGAGTTGAAGATCACGCCTTTCTCGGCTTGGATAATTTAAAAAGCCTGACTTTGCGAGACAATCTGTTAACTCATATTCCGGCCAAGTCATTCCAGGATATTCCCAAGCTAAAACTACTAGATTTAGGATTCAATTCTCTGAAGGTACAGTAAAACAGTGGAAGGCTTTTTGATGCTTATTGTTGGATGTAAAATAGGGGAGATATGCTTTACTGTTGCATTTTTAACACTTATTGAAGAGAGCAGTGAACATACTTTAAGCAAAGGGGTGTGCAAATACTGATTTTTTTACTAAGGCTCGAAATCAGTATCGTAATATCGGATAATATTCAAATAGCGAAAATTTTCAGGATTACTAAAACTATCCGATAATGGAAAATACCTAAAATTAATGGAAAATTTCTGGCAAGTCAATCTAAAGCTATTGAAAAGCGTTGTTATTCTCCATTAAAAGTGAATTAGTCGAATGAACAACTGACTTCAATATTTCCAAGGAGAATGCATAAGAGGGGAGACTCGGATTCAGACAAACTGCATGTAGTTCACCGTTCCTAAAGCGGTACTGTGCCGTTCCCGGTTACCATGGTTAGCGCTACCCCCTCACGGCAAGAGAGCGTAGGTTCTCGTGCATGCCTTCAAGCCTCCGTGCTCTAGCCAACAAGGGTATAAAGAGAGGGGAGTTGACTGAAGTGTTCTAGCTTTGAAAGTTTTCCTCTAAGCTTCCGGTGTGCGCGCCCATCTTTCTCTGACCTCTTTTTCGTAGCAATACGGTGAACCGGATGTTAGAAGGAAAATATAACAAGAAAATAAATAAAAAGAAAAGCGAGGACTCCTTTAATGCCTTGCCAAAGCTGCTAGCTTCAACTCCCACTCTTTATACCCTCTTTGCTCTAGCCTCAAGTGATAGCTTTCCAACAACGATCACGTGACGCTTGCGTGTCGAAGCTGCGCACCACTGCATGCGTATCTGCCTCGTTTTTTTAACCTCCCCCTTTCCAGAACTCTTCAACTCCCCTTCTTTATACCCTCTTTGCTCTAGCCTCAAGTGATAGCTTTCCAACAACGATCACGTGACGCTTGCGTGTCGAAGCTGCGCACCACTGCATGCGTATCTGCCTCGTTTTTTTAACCTCCCCCTTTCCAGAACTCTTCAACTCCCCTTCTTTATACCCTCTTTGCTCTAGGATCACGAGCTTCTTTCCAACAACGATCACGTGACGCGCGCCTATACCAACCACTGCATGCGGTATCGGCTTCGTTTTTTAACCTCCTCCATTCCAGAACGAGTCTCCCCTCTTATCCATCCTTCTGGTTAATTCATAGGACTAACTCTTTGCATAGTAACTTCTTTTATTAGTTTCTCTAATGAAATTTGTTAATGTTGTTTTCTAGAATATCCATTAAGGGAAGACTTGATTCCCTTTCGGTCCATTTAATTCCATCAGACATTCTTTACTTTTCCCTTTTTCTCTCTCTCCCTAAAAGGTTATATCGGCTCACTCCTTTCTTCACTTGACTGAACTGGAGGAATTGCGACTGGACGGATGCGAAATCCATACTATTAGATGGGGATCCTTCAAAAACATGATTAAGCTCAAAAATTTACACTTGCAAAATAACCTTTTAAATGAAGTACCATCAGTTGCGTTGGGTTCCTTATCGAACCTGCTACATTTGCGTATTGGGGAAAACAAGATTCAGGCAATTCAAGTCCTGGCGCTCAGGGGACTGTACTCGTTAAGAAGTCTATCGGTTGACGGCTCCCCGTACTTGTCTTCCGTTCATGAAGGGGCTTTCGCTGATAACTCTCAGTTAGAGAGAATCTCCCTTAATTACAACAAAGTGCTTTCCCATTTGGATTCCGGGGTTTTCCACGGTCTAAATAATCTCAAAGAAGTTCGCCTTCGTGGCAATAAAATGGTTACTATATCCCAAGAGCTGCTCGAATGGAATCGCCTCGAGACATTCGACGTCAGAGACAATCCCTTGGAATGCAATTGCAGTTTACTTTTTCTCAGGGACTATTATAGAAAATTAAATATGACTTATTTCCAAGATAAACAATCAGAATCAGACTTTACGAACGTTTTGTGTTACGAACCGCCCTTTCTAAGGGGCGTATTTTTAGTTGATTCAACCGAGGACGATCTCGGTTGTAACCGTCTATATTATATTCAGATTTGGGCAATGTCGGCCATTGGGACAGGATTTTTTATGGTGTCTTTGGTCATGGTGGTTATATGGTACCGAACTAATATGAATTCGCGTCTCAAAGCAAAGTACCAAGCCGACGAGAAGATCAAATCAAGCGTCATGAGTATTGAATACCCCGAGGAGAAGGTCGTCATGCCTTTAATGTTAAGTGGGGTATCAAAAACGAGAACTGCTACAATGGTATGAATAAGGCATTGTCAATGGTTTAACCTTATTTATGGGTACATGATAACTTTGACAATCCTTTATGTTTATCACACGATGTTGATAAAATGAAGAATACTGATATTCCTAACCCGAAGTACTAGCTTATAACAAGACTAGTTATAATTGTTAAATTAATAACATAATACTACTCCATCGTTGAAAGCTAGTAAATTTTAACCCCTTACGACCAATTTTTAACCTTTCCGAGTGATGATGACGTCACGGTGAGGTATTATACTGGACATGTCTGTGTGTCTGTCACCGTGTTCGCAGTTCCAAAAATTGTTTAAGAGGCATACTCTTGAATTCAAACGTCAACAATAGCTATGTTTACAATCTCTTGCCGATTTTAGGAATAACGTTTCTTAAAACGATTGAACTAGAATTAAGCTAAATTAATGACGATTAAAATAATTAATATCAATTATATTTACTTGATTTGTTAAGAAAACCCTCTTAAATGCGTTTCGACTCGGAGAGGTTTATTTTGGTTTCCCAAGTGGTCTTCATTTTCTTCGATTTGTAGAAATTATTCGAATTTTAATTTTTGTGAGTTCAAATATTTTTGACAATGTGTCATGAGACATTGAATTTTTCTGTTGACAAGATAAATAAGACCCTTAATTTTGATGAAAATTTCAACATTGGAGTCTATGTAAACGTCACTTAAAAAATCAATTTAAGAATTTAAATAAAAAAAGAAAACCGAATTAATGTAAAGAAAAAATTCGTAAATTGGGTAAAAAGATAACTAAGATTTGGTCCATTAATCAGTAAATAAAAATTATGTTGAAAAATAAACATTTATGGGCCTTGTCTCGTGATAATAATTACTTTAAAATCAATTACGTCTAATGAATCATGATATTCTATGATAATTATACTGGTATGCAAAATATACTGTGATATAGTCGTATTTTTTATTACTATAACCATAAATTTATAAGGTATGTTCCATAAGTATGAAACTACCTATACTTCGTAATGCTAATGCTAGAGAATTACTAAGAGACAGTTCGAGAAGGATGTGCGAGAATCGACTACACTCGGTTTTACAGACCATCGTCCTGTTTAGTCTCTACTAAGACTTTGACAGCGCCCCAGTCACCAGGCGTCGCTTTACCCAGAATCAATGACCAACGTTACTTCATAACAAGCTCCAGTTTGTAACCAGTGACAAACTTACGGAACATGTCTTATAAACTTATGCTATAATTTATATAAATGGTTATATTTTCATTGCTAAGTTTATATATAAAAGTTTCGATATTGATTTAGATGAATAGAAATATATCGTAGCGATGAATTTTAATTAACGTTTAAAATGACTAATTTTACGTAATAAATTAATTTAACTACTGTATGTATTTAATAAAATAATTTTAATTTTATAGTAGATTAAAATAAAAATTACTATCAACTGTGTTTGCTTTTTGAACACATAAAACCACAGTCATGCAGAAACTTCGGACTAATAAAATTCTTAATAAAATTCACAGCAAGATATCAGTTCCAGCTTGAGTTTTACACTGCGCATAGTGATTGCGCACTCCCAGCCTTATTTGTTTGAGAGAGAGCTACTGCTATCAGAAGTAAATAGATTATAAACAAGAAGTTAATATCTCCCCGGCATGGGCGCGTTATGAAAGTTGAGATTCCCGCTCCTATTCCGCGGCAGCGCACAAATGGCGTAGCACCTAGCGAACCACTTGACATGTACCTAACGTATCTAGTGTCGCGCCGCTCAGACAAAGTAGTGCGGGTTGTTGAAGGTTTAATCGACGCGCATGCGTTCTAAAGGTAATTTCAATCAGCTGTCTGCTGTAATTCTGTGACAGTATAGTCTAGGCCTAGTACAAAATCTGTGAAGACTACATGTGATTGCCTATGAATGTGATAAAATAGTAATATGAAAAATGGATAAGGAATATGATTATGACGAATTCGTGAAACAAAAAGATGAACGTAAAACAATACTACAATGTTGGGAGAGCCAAGGACGTTTGAAAACTTTTGTTTGCAACATGATGGAAGAGTATGCGGTATTATGGTATTAATCGTAGGTTTCAGATAAAAATTGCACTGGGTCGATACCGAAGGCGAAACTATAATCGTTTTTTACGCGGCATTATGAAACTAATTACAGTTTTAGACTTTAGTATTTTAATATAATTTACCATAATTCAGCAATTACCCGCACTACTACGGCTACCAATGATATTGCCCTAAATTTACTCCCATGATGCTCAGTAATTTGTACTGCTTTCCAATATCTCTTGTCGCTTCTATGACGTCATGCGAACATCCTATTGGTTACAAGCAAGCCACGTGATACTCGATACTCATTTTACATAGCATGCAGGCGGGAAGGTATGATTGACTTAAAGCTATTAACTTTTTGATATCTATTTACTTTTGTTGCTATGGTTTGTATTCGTTATCTTGGTTGGTTATGGTTGAGCTAAACTTACTATGCCGAAACGTTTTTATTTTGCGTACAACATTCATTTCCTCTACTTCTTGCACTAAAGCAACCTGGATCGCAGCCGATTGATTTTCCATAACTTCAAATGATATGTTCGAAAAGTATGGTTACTGAAAGCTTGTCACGAAGTGAGGTAGGTGAAACGTTATAGATTCAGGGTAAAGCGACGCCTGGTGAGGTGCTGTCAAAGGCTTTGTACAGACTAAATAGGAAGATGGGAGTCCTACAAAATTAACCACCGAGTTTAGTCATTTCTCGCGTCGTTATTCTCTAGCATTATGAAGAATAGGTAGTGTTATACTTATGGAACATATCTTATAAACTTATGGTTTTTCTGAATCATTTTTAATACCAGTCCCTCCAACGTAAAAATTGAAATAGCAACGTAGGGATTTACTAACTTCAAGTGCTAGAACCGATGCTTTAACTGGTGCCATCATTGACGTCAGCAATATTGGAATAAAATATCCAAAAGAACTTAAGAACCAATTATTATTAATTGCTTATAGGACTGTTGAGACAAGCGTGATAGCCTTAAACAATCTAGCTCAAAACTTCCCGTTCATTTTCGATAAAAGACCTGAGATAGCTAAGCTGTAGTAGGATTATGGATAACAGACGTTTGCACTTCATTTCACAAGAACCAGAAGTGAGATGAGACCAGAAGTACTGAGCTAGCCAAATTCTTCACGTTGGCGAAAGTGAATATTCTTGATAACACAAGAACGGTTGGCCCTCTAGTAGCGGTTTCAGATTTTCCCCTCCAAAACGTGAGACGCTCGCGGCGGTAGACGGCCGAACTAGATTCAAGCGCCCGCGTCCGTGTTCCGCCGTTTTCGGTTGAGGGGAAGGGGGTAGGAAATGTTTTTGGATCTCGACCAATTTTTTTTCAGTAGTGTAGGCGCGTGGGAAGCGGCATAAAATCCTCAAATTTGTTCACTAGTGCCAGGATCTACTATCAATGCTAGAGCCCTTCACTTCTAGTCTCATCTCACTTCTGCAAGAACCTATATGTGGTTACACTTAATTTATAAATGAAAATGGAAATCACCCGTGATTTTTCTCTCCTGCCAAAGTTGAAGATCATGCGATGCTATTTAGTCAAAACATTTATATGGTATAGATTTCTTGAACAATTTTTATCTATCTTCGTCTATCCTTGTATTAATCTTACTTAATAGCTTGCAAATACTATTTGCAAGCTATTAAGTAAGATTAATACAAAATTTAATAGGTGGCAGCAGAGTATGTCTATTGAACTACTTTACAAATCATTATAATAGGAGAAATTTTTATCAATATGGCAAAATATGAACACCAGTTTGTCAAAAATATATTTGTGCCTATAATACACTGATCTTCACCTATATTCTGTCGAAAATAGTTTGATCCATTTAGAGAAATCCTTGAAGTCTAGTTGTGCTTTGAGGAAAATTTAATTCCTGGCCTAGCAGTCGGTTAGAAACAATCTTGCAGGAGCTTAACATATAATAGAGAAATATAATAAGTCTCTTAAACCCCATACTTTTAGAAGTAATAAAAAAGTAGCTATTTTCGAATTCGATTGAAAATGGAATAAAGCAATCACTCCCATTCTTTCCTTGAAAAGAATGGCAGCTTTTCTCAAAGCAATACACGTATTATAACCGTTTTCGATTCAAGTCCCGGTTCGAACAGCCTAACAAAAGGCGACCCCACGTTTTTGCAATAGAGCAATGATAAGGGCGATGTATTGCGAATTTTTTCCATGGTTTCCATCTACCTGGGGTTGGCCAGAGAAGTGTGGTAGGACTTTTGTGAGAAACAAGTTGGGAAACCAAAATTAACCTCTCCGAGTCGAGACGAAGGCTATCGACCCAATTAAGAGGTTTATCTTCAATAATTAAATAAATATAATTGGTATTAATTATTTCGTTATTTACCTTAATTCTAGTTAAATCGTTATATAAAACGTTATTCCTAAAATCATTTTAAACATAGCTATTGTTAACGTTTGAATTCAAGCATATGCCTCTTTAACAATTTTTGGAAAATTAGGGTATATAAGGCGATTGATTCGCAGTAAATGATAAGAGAAGCTGCAATTGCTTGAACCTTTGGTTGAAGATCTGCCATTGGGAGGCTAAAGGTTTGTCGTAACCTTAGCCGATCGCCGCGTACATCTTAACCCTAACGATGATAATGGAGTAGGAGCCAGTATTGCCATCTGTGAACTGCGAACGCGGTTCGGGTATTGCGAATACTTTAACTCCAATTTGCTAATGGGAATACGTTTGCTCCAATTTGCCAACTGAGAACGCCGTGACAGACACACAGACATGTCCAGTGTAATACCTCTCCGTGACGTGATCGTCACAAGGAGAGGTAAAAATCGCTACAATATACCTTTAACCAAGAAAATTTACTGGGGCTTTAATGTTCTCGTCATCAAGTAGAATGAGAAAATTATAACGCCACACAAAGAAGACATCTCCATTGTTATAGCTCTATGAGTTTGAGTTTCACCCTTGATTTTGGTATTCCGGAAACGTTCTTTAAATTTTACCCAAAAATATATGACCCAATAAGAGGCCGGCTTATTTCGCCTTTCGGTTTATTTCCAAAATGTCTTACGAAGTATTCTCTACACGTAGGTAGTTGACCATTATTTTACAAAAGAAAGCTTTTAAAGGAAAAAGGCGTTAAAATAACCGGGTCCGCAACGTTTCTTTCCCTTAAGCAGAAGTGAGATGAGACCAGAAGTACTGAGCTAACCAAATTCTTCACTCGGCGAAAGTGAATATTCTTGATAACACAAGAACGGTTGGCCCTCTAGTAGCGGTTTCTGAATTTTCCCTCCAAAACGTGAGACGCTCGTGGCGGTAGACGGCCGAACTAGATTCAAGGAGCCGCGTCCGTGTTCGGCCGCTTTAGGTTGAGGGGAAGGGGGTAGGAAATTTTTTGGAATTCGACCAATTTTTTTCTCTCTAGTGTAGGCGCGATGGAAGCGACATAAAATCCTCAAATTTGTTCACTAGTGCCAGGATCTACTATCAATGCTAGAGCCCTTCACTTCTAGTCTCATCTCACTTCTGCCTTAAGGTTTAAGGTTTCAAAATTTATTAAAAAGCATCACGAAAAAAGAAAAGCTTTACTCCATAGACGTGTTGTAAGGGTGCAATAGATTTTTAGACACACATAACTTTGTTTTAGAGAAAGGAATGAATAGTGGTTCCAAGTTCAATACATACAACATTGGTAGGTGTACGTAAGTTACTCTTGTTACGGGCTAAACTAGAAATTTATGGATTCTAGCATAAGTTTATAAGATTTGTTCCATAAGTATGACACTACCTATAGTTCGTAATGCTAGAGACTTACAGCTCGAGCTAGTTCGAGAACCATGAAAGCGAGAATTGAAGTCCTACACTCGGTGGTTAAAGGAAAGCGCGGCTCCAAGTTCACCCCTAGCATTCTGACTAATCTTCTGCACACGAATTTTACCTTGCCAAAGGCAGGAACCAATCAGACCTAATGCATTAGTTCCCATTGGTTCCTGCCTTTGGCTTAACTAGCCTTCAGCAAGCTTAGCCACTGTGTAGCAGAAAAGCCATCTATAAGGGGCATCAACGGAGCCGCGCTTTCCTTTAATTTTGTAGTCCATCATCCTATTTAGTCTGTACTAAGCCTTTGACAGCGACTCACCGGGCGTCGCTTTACTAGAATTAATGACGCTTCACTTAAGTCACTTCATGACAAACTCTCAGTAACCAGTGACAAACTTATAGAACATATCTTATGAGCTTATATGGTATATTAGCACCATGGAAGAACTAGGCCATGCTAGCACTTGACAATTCGTGTTTTGCCAGAAGTTCTTGATCCATGTGGCTGAACACATCGCGAGTGGGTATTAATCTCGGTCAGACACATCGCTTTGCTTAATGATAACATGAAAGTTCCTTATACTTGCCACAAGAAAGAGAAAATGAGGAGTGGATTATTTTGATAGACAGATTTTAAGAGAAATGAGGGTTTAAATTGACACATTAAAGCGAACTAATATCATAATGATGGTTTTAAATCAAGTCAATTGATGCTAATCAACTAAATTGGTGTTGCATTCATTTCACTTCAGACACTGTCAACTCTCCTTACCCTTTAGGAATTATGATATTACACATAAGGCCACACAGGTTTAGAGAGCATCAAGTTCTAGCTACCTATTACACAATATTTCAAAGCTGAGATCAATACTGATGTTTGTTATTCTTTCTGTTGGCCTAATACTTCTTTTTGACGTAGTTTCTACGTATTTGCCTACGGCGCCTTTGCTTTCGTCTTTTCATCAATTCCATGACAAATTCAAGTACAAGTTCTCCGACGGTGATTGATGTGCATGTTAACATTATTTGAAAAGCAACAGAGAGTTCATGGAATGAAAGGGGCTTGGTTGCGTGTTCCTGATCTGAGTCCTCTCTGCCACAATATTTTGAGATTGATTTCCCTTTCAAATCCTTAGTCATTAATCCAGATTCAAAGTACCACGAAGTTCTAAATAACGATAAAGCTTAGTGTCAAATCAAATTGGTTCAATTCTACTGCAATGCATTGAAGTGGCAGTTCAAAAATACCCATTTAACCTAGGTCGGAGTTTAGGATACTTTTGCACTTCTTAAAAGGTCTGTAAAAGGGTCGGAGGACCGTTGAATGTTTTTTTGAAAAAGCCGTTATTGACGTCACAGCCCCCCTCCGGGGGTTAAGCAAACGAAAGTCTTTCCTTCTTCTCGTGAAAAAGGTATTTAGGTACTTTCCTACTTTTATGTTATTCAGCCTTATCGGCAATACAATTGGGCCAATCACAGCGCCTTTGCTATGGTCGACGGTTTTAGCAAACGCAGCGGGGGTCTCGAACCCTCGGAAGTGGGGACTGGGGTAGCCCTGAAGAGGGCTCACAACCACTTAACAACCCCGAAATATTTACTTTTGACGCGTTTTACATCAGCTGATGACGTCAATGATTGGGGAGGGGGGTGAATTACAAAACAATTCAACGGTTCGCCGACTTCTTTACAGTCCCCGGGGCTTGTTTACCTCAGGTTGATTTCTTGTTTTATGCGATTGGGTAATGTTTTCCGAAAAGCGATGGCGGTATTGATTTTAAATAATTTTTTTCTTGCCAAATGAAGTCCTTTTTCTTTCCTACAGTTTTCGATTAACATATTTTTCAGTGGAATTTTTCCAGAAATGAGGACTGAAGTACCATCTAAAACGCCGGAAATGTTGCGAATGTCTGTCACAGAAACCACTACTCCCTTATCGTTGATCTGCTTGTAGAGGGCTTTTAGCCTCACGTCACTTGAACCCTAAAAATACCATAATTGTTTGTAACAAATATCAAACCATACTTGTCACTAATGTCTCCAACAGCACATCATCATCTGTGCCACAAGGTAATGAAGAGCTTGACGGGTACAACTTCATATGCATTACGGGTTTGTGGGTAAAATTCTTTCCCTCAAGTGCATCCTCTCGACAAAGAGGAGAGAGAACTATACGGTACGCCGCCGCGCCAGAGCGCAGCTTTCTCGCGCATAGTTGACGTAGGGGATGACAGAGATAAGGCGAGGAGGTCAATTCCCCCATGCGCAAGGATGTACGTCGTAAAACTAAACGTACCGAAAATTATTTTTCTTCCCCCCCCCCCTATTTTCCCATTTTTTGGCGGATTTTATGAAGCTCGTTTCTATCTGCTTCTCTCGACTCGCCTCAGTGCCTATAGAAACTGTACAGCCTAAGATGGGGTCGTATGTATACTCTTTGTAAGTGAAAAATTGTTGGCGCGAACTAGACCAAGGTAATGTTTACGTCGTCAAAGACAAAAAACAACTAGTTGAGCCAATGAAGAGATGGACTGTCAAACTATTGAAGTGAATAAAAACTAAGCACCAACGCTCTAGCACCCTATTTACTCCCACTCTAAAATTAGCTACGCGTCTCTTAGTTACATTTGCTCGACTGACTTTCGATGCAAGCTTCCATGTATCCTATAAGCTTCTACTAATTACGAAGACAAAATTTCCAGGTGTTGAAAAGAAGCTTACTTGTATATACTTAAAAATGCTAGAATTTCTCGTGATTATGGGCTTCAAGATGAGGATATTTCACGATGTCCGTAAGGCTTTCAATACGTTCTTCATCAGATATGGTTAAGCGAGAAATAGTCGAGGTGCAGACGACGCTAATAATGAGCACCACTCCGCACATCCATGAAAAATACAGAAAGCGGTGACCGAACGCCTTAAAGTGTTTCTGAATGAAAATTCCTGGAACAATATAGACTTAACATTACTTATAATTACTCACACTTTTGTTTTGTGATCTAGGCCTATCTTTAGAGTGAACTGTTACAGGGTGATCCAAATAGGGTTGCAGGATGTGTGTTCTTTTGGGTGATTTTGAGTTGAAAATGATCTGTGATATTTTTCAATAAGGGCCATCATTTTAAAGATATGAGTGGAGTGTTTAATGGATGACCCCTTAAATTTGAATGAGAAACTGAATGACACTGTAAATTCTAAGGGAAAGGTACTATCGGAGACTTTTATTTTCGCAGAGAACGACAAGCGAGAATAGACCCAACCAACAAATCGTTTGAATTTTTATAACGGCTCAGATCTCGTTCGCGGGTTTTGAGGCGAGAAAGGGATAACCTGATTGGCTTGATTTTGCCATGCGCAGAACTTGTTTTACCCCAAGAGTCAGACTCTAATCCAATCAGAAAATAAGAGATTTATTTGCGTTGCTCAACGAAACACGGTACTAGAGTCAACTTCGTTAGTCACGTGATCCTATTCCTTAGATGGAGACGAGACCAAGCCAACTTGTTTATTTGTTGGTTGGGTCTATTGACTACACTCGGTTTTGCAGTCCATCGTCGTATTTAGCCTGTACTAAGCCTTTTGACAGAGTCTCATCAGGCGTCGTTTCTCGAAAATCTATGACGTTTAACCTACGTCACTTCATGACAAGCTCTCAGTAACCAGTGATGAAAAACTAATGGAACATATCTTATGTTGTGACTCTCTAATTTTAAAAAGATTTTTCTTACATTTTGTAAATGCACATACCTTGAAGGAATAACGCCACAAACAAAGCGAAAAAATATTCGAAGAGTCGACTTTTTGATTTGGGTTTCAAGCGTTTCAAACGCAACTTGGCATTCACCGATTGAACGTTACGAGTGAAATAGTAAATAAGGAAAATGCCCATCATGAATAGCAACATCGCCAACCAAACCTATTCATAAATTTCCTTGTTTTAGAGAAATAATAATGACGACACATTATGAGCGTTCGTATTGTAACCTTCCGTAGTAATTAAGGAACCTCCCGAGTTTCTACTCCAGGGGTGTAAGGTTACATAGAGGATTAACACCCAGTGTTACCTCTGACCTTTCCCGTAGTATATAAGCATCGACTGCTTATCATTATTAAGTCAGTCTTTCTTCACTACTAAGATCAGAAGCGCATGACATACGAAGTGATTTTCTATTATGCATAACATAGCGGCCGTCTTATACGGAAAGCTTTTACCATCAAGGGGGGGGAATGTCAGCCCCCTTTCCAACTTTATTTTTCCTCTCGCGCCGAGAAATCCAAGCGGGTGGGGTTCGGGTGGATTTTGTAGGTGCGTACGCATATATCACCGTCTAGAAATAGTTCCCCTTATTCTCGCCAGACGGCAACCCTAATAAATCGATGCAGTTCTTGTCAGTATCCCCCTTAGGTGGCTAGTGCCGACTCAAATAAAAATCTTTCCGTATGAGACGGGTCTACCAACGAGTCTAGAAAATCACTTCGTATGTCATGCGCTTCTGCTAAGATGTAGTAGTTCGCTCGAGCGAAGGGCTTTGCCCTAGTATTGGACTTCATCCGTTATTAGTAATTATGTTTAAACTTAAGTTCTTTACGTTGTACCAAATGCAAGTCGGCATTTAAATATAATTTAGTTAGTTTAATAAAGTATGATTGAACCTAAGCAACAGTCTAGTTATTCTTAGTAGTAGCCAAGGCTTTTATGGCCACGTGGGGCGAGTTTATAAATATCGCAAGCGTGGTTACAGTATCTTCGCTTTTCTTGTTTGCACGCTCACGCTACTGCCAACATAGGGTTTTCGCTACTTCGCGTCCGCACCTCGCGAAGATATAAATTTCTCGCGCCTATGGGCCAAGAATTTCGCGCCTTCGCGAGAAAAGCACCATTCACAAAAGAGAGGACCATTCACAAAAGAGAGGAAGGGTTTGTTGTGGAGGACGTCGATTATTTTCAAAATGGCGGAAGCAGAGTGCAGCTCAGCGACTCAGTTGAGTGACTATTAAAAAATATGGATAAGGGTAGACAGCGCAATGATTGCTGAAATTTCATTGGCTCTCAGAATAGGAAAAGCAAAATATTTGCGTGTATCTGAATAGTATAACGCAAATGTTTCTCGTGATCTGATCTGCAGCGAAGATACGAACACGCGACCGCGAGCCTGATGTGGACAAAGCTTCCGACGTTCTATCATTTCTATTTGTCTTTGTAATTAGAAATCGAATTACTTCGTTCTGTACAGCGTCCATGGAATAAAGGGACGACGATTTTACTCCTTTGCCATTATAGATTATTTTGGAGAGAACAGTGACGTAAGTCGATCCAATTGGAGTGGTGAAATCCATCCACTTAAACCTCGGAAGGGTCATAGACAATGGAAATAAAATTAGATCCGCACTCTGACAAAAATAATTTCCAAAGTGTAAAATGTTGTAGAGGAGCCGCGCTTTACTACTACCTCGTATTTTGAACCAATAATACGTACATTGTTGAGCATTTCAAGGGTTTTACGTAGGATCTGAGGCTGCACCAGTTTAACTTGCCAGCTTGATTGAACATTAAAAACAGTCGGTTAGAAAAATTAAATACTCCTTGTCTACAGTACGTAAGCCAGGATAATTTAAACCCTTCAGTCCTCTTTGGAACTACTAAAAGTCTATAAAACTACCTATACTTCTTAATGCTAGAGACTTACTGAGAGCTAGTTCGACACCGACGCGAGAATTGACTACACTTGGTTATGCAGTCCATCTTCCTATTTAGTCTGTACTAAAGCTTTGACAACACCTCACCAGGCGTCGCTTTACGAGAATCTATCACGTTTTATACGTCACTTTATGTCATGACAAGCTCTCAGTAACCAGTGAAAATCTTACGAAACATATCTTATAAAAGTAAGTTCTTTAACAGTTATATACAACTTTAGTGCGATGCGCATCTGAAGTTTCATGAGCGGGAAATGAAACAAAAAGGGTGAGCATGCTGGGAATAATCATGTTACACTTCTTCTATTACCCCTTTCTGGCAACATGTAGGTACAGCACATGTTTTTCAATAAGTTTCTAAAACGAACCTTGTGCAAATTTGAACACTAGTTCTATATTAACTGCGAGAATAACGACGTAAATACAAGAAAATAGATTAAAACTCACGTTGAATGGTTAAATCGGTTTGTATTTCTTGTCAATACATTGTAGAAGTTGCTCATGCGACCCAACACTTTCAAGTTACCATTCTCATCCGTTGTCAGATTGATAAACGGCGGATACTGAAAAAATTTTTCTTTAACTTTTATTGTAGTTGAATTTTAATAACAGTCCATGTTCAAGCATAAAATTTAGATTTCATAATGTAGAAATCTAGTCACAAGACAAGATTTTTAAGGTTGTGAAACAAGAAATCTCTCTAATTGATTTTTACGAATTATGTTAAACATTCAGAATTTCAGATATGCACTATTGTTTTTCAGACTGCAACACTCGAAAAGAGATGCTGGAATGCTACTACGCTAAAATCAATTGGAATGGAATTCATTGATACATTTTAAAACCATTACTTAAAGGAACTTTTTCTTATAAGAGCTCCTCTTGCAAAAATTTTAAATGCAACTACTAAATGTTCACTAAATCACCCCGTTGGCTGGAGTGATTTAAAGAACTGGAGGGCTTAAGGCGGTGTTTATCATTGAAAGTTACGTGTATTTCACCACAAATCGAGAAGAATTTTAAAAGCAAAAGAAAGTACTAGCTTGTGGCCCCGTGGATATTACAATTATAACGTAAGTAAATTTATTGAAGTAAGGATTAAGGGTTATATTTTTCCTATTTTTGTTAGGGCAGCGAGGGGCTATTCACACTGATTTTCTGTACTTCTTTTAAGGGTATTTCTTTTTACCACTGTTAAAAATACGCATCGGGGGGCTATTCACTCAAATATTCTGTACTCCGTGTAGTACGGTACGATGTGGCTAGTATTACGAGCCCTTGGGGCGTCTTGTTATTTTCTTGTTCATTCGGTTAGGTTTGGTTCGGTGAGGGTTAGGTAAGTCTATGCTACAAAAGAGGCTTGCTATTAAACTTGTGATTTGACCATAAACATAAGAATTAAAACAAGAGTGTTTTTGTTAAAAATTAAAGCAAAAGATGTATTCTTTAATTCCGTTTGTAAAAACTGCATTAAAAATATATCTCGTTAAATTGCATCGAAAAATTCATGATCATAAAACCTCACATTTTGGCTATATTCGGTCCAACGGACCAGCAGCATGAGTTTCAGGGTTTCAAAATGTAATCAACATGATAATAAAAATGTTTTATTTGCAAACTGTGCGGAAATGAGTTATGAAAAATTGTGCGGAAAGGGGCTATAAGATTTTAACGTGTGATTTTAACTGTGCGGAAACGGGCGACCACCCTTTTCGAGAGGGTTCGAATTAAAAAACCCAGCTCCTGCCCCCAAAAACCCTCTTAATAAAACTCATCACTAAAATCTTCAATTTTGATGAATAATTTCATTTTAAAGATAATTTAAGATATTTATTGTTTCAAATTCAAAATTATTATTTAAAAATATTATATTTATTACTTTTATGAAACATTTTAAGACTTTTTTAAACTAAGCAGTGACTTTTGAATGACAATTTCTACAATGAACGCAACTGCTAAAAATAAAAGCCAAAAACCCAATAAAACCCGGTGACCTTTTTTTTTCGAACCCTGCTTTTCGGCCACTCAGATCAAATATCTGCATGATGATGTTTTTATAAGAAACAAATTTTTTTCTACAATTTTTCCATAAAACAATACTTAATCATTATTTAATCCTACAAGTCTAGAATATGACGTTGTTTACAGGCTTAATGGCCAGGCGTTCTTCGGACTCAGCATTGAGGATCTAAACCAAACCAATTGTAAAACCCTCCCCTAGTTTTGGGTCAAATTCGCCTAGGAATTTTGACGGTACATAATGATATAACATACAGTCAAGAAAAGAGCCAGCGTCTCAAATATATATATGAGATTTAACGTTACAGTACCTTAATGACAACGACTCGTAACATATTCATTGTTTCATCGTTTAAGCTAACCGTTCATGGGGAACGAAGCTGACTTTGTCAAGAAAAGACCTAACGCCAACTCGCTTTTAAAACACGATGCAATAAGCCCATCTCGATTCAATTACCGAAATACAATATTTTAACGATGAAAAGCATTAGTCTCTATTTACAATGATTTTTACTTATAAAGTAATTTTCCAAGTATTATATGTATCTTTAAAGTGCCACTGACAAGTGCTCAGAATCTGATATACATTGTGTAACAATGATGATATTATACACATGCAACTGCTTAGAAGTAAATGAAGTCCCTTTGCTATTACCAACGCCATATGTTCCATAAGTTTGTCACTGGTTACTGAGAGCTTGTCATGAAGTGACATAGGTCATAGATTCGAGGTAAAGCGACGCCTTAATACAGACTTAATAGGGTGATAGACTTCAAAACCGGGTGTTGTCAATTCTCGCTCGTCCTTCCCGAACTAGCTCGAGCTGCAAGTCTCTAGCATAACCAAATATATGTAGGTAATTTGCAAGTAACTTGACACCGACACTTGAAAGATATATCACTCACTTAATCAAAGTTTAACAAAAGTTAAATTTCGATAATCTATTTGGAATTGAACTATTTTTATGATTTATTGGCGAAGAGATTTGGAAACCTCATTTTTGTGAGAACAGATGATTTTCTCGATAGAAATGTTTGTCTATATACGGAAAATACCATGATTGGAAAACTGATCATTAATAGTTTTTGTTTTTTTTTTCGATTTTGAACTTGGTTTGTCTGTTAGTAAATATTGTTGTTTTATTTGGAGAGACATGGTTCTTTTATATACTTCGATGAAAGCAGTTTCAAGCGAAAGTTTCAAAACATAACAAGTTGGGAAAGCAAAATTTAACCTCTCCAAGTGTTTCCTTCAGCCACGAATGACATTTTAGTTCAGTTTTATTATTACACTCCTTAATAGGTTTATTAATTTTTTTATTATTTTATAGGCTAAAACTGTATATTTTTTGTATGATTGTACGGTTAGGTTTTTTTCTTTCATTGGAAAAATTTTCAATATTGGACGGGGCGTGGCGCTGCCCTAAAAGAACCACACGCCCTATCTCCATTCCCGTTCATCTGTGTTTAATAGTCTTAGTTTGAAATAAGGTGAAACCCTAAACTATACCATAGATCCTTAGCAGGAGCAGATGACAAAGGAGTCTCGGACGCTAGTTTCCATAATGTCGAGGGCAATGGGATCCGCGAACGTCACGGTTATTAACCAAAATCATTACGCCAGTGCCACCTCTCGTAGGAAATTTGAGCTTTATTTTCCAACCAATAGCGTGGCTGCAAAGTCTCGAAAGGAGATCTGGGAAATCGCGTCTGGAGCCTCTCTTTAAAAATACGTATCGTCTACTTATAATTAGCCTAGGCTTAACGAGTATTAGAGTTAAAAAATGGATTTCAACGGCTTTTTAATCTTTTTTTAGACTAAAATTGATAATGAAAAGCCCAGCGAGTAACGTATGTACACTATTAAAAAACTAAAATGTGTTCCAGTGCCAATTTTTTCTAAATTTCTTCTTGAATTAAATGATAGCTACAAGAGGTTGGGAAAAGAAATCACTCACGATCTTTTAAAGCCCAAAAAGTAAGAGATAGTTATATCGTTTTCCAACCTCTTGTAGCAGTCAATTAATTCAAAAGAAATACGGAATATTTTGGCCCTAAAACACATATATAACATTGTGTTTCGGCATCTTTTAAAACCTTGCTTTTATCTTTTGAAAACCCCAGCCCAATCATTCCAGTGGGCACAAAGTGTTCATTAAGCCTTGGCTTACCTGGGTTTCTCTGCTAGTTTGGACTTTGACTATTTAGTAGGTTTAAAGTCACAAAATGTAGTCTTATCTTTTATCTTAATACCAACGGTTACAGCTGTTTGAATAAAGTAATTATATTGTGTATATTTATGTCGCGATCGGGTAAGACGAACCTCAGTAGCTACCGTTAGTCCGTTATTACAAAAATAATTCCCAGCAGACTTTGGTGCCAGATATAATCCACCAAAAACATCGTCTGCTATAATGTCTGATAGCGCCTCTATGGCAAACGATACCGCTACAGCTGTGACGTACGCGGGTCCCATTGCCCTCTATATTGTGGTAGCTAGCGTCCGAGACTCCTTTGTCATCTGCTCCTGATATAATTATGAATATACAGCTGGATTACGCTGTCTAACCTCTCGATAAGGTTTGGGCGTTGCTTAGCGAAAGGAGGCGACAGTCACGTGTCTGCTAGTGTTAGGAGCGGGAGAAGAGAGGGGGAGTCCGGGGGAGTGTAAATTCGAAACGTCACTTCCTCTTGTCTTGTGGATGGCTACGCAAAACGCATCAAATCTAGGAGGGTAACACCCAAACCAAATCGACATGATAGAAGGGGCATATGATAGAGCTGTATATTCATAGTTATATAGATTCATGGCATTAGACAATATTTCAAACGCTGAGTTAAATACTTTCTGATAGTCTAATATTTCTTTTTGACGTAGTTTCTACGTATTTGCTTTCGGGACCTTTCGTTACGTCTTTTCACCAATTCCATGACAAATTCAAATAGAAACTCTCCGACGGTGATTAAGGTGCTTGTTAACATTATCAGGAGCAGATGACAAAGGAGTCTCGGACGCTAGCTACCACAATATAGAGGGCAATGGGACCCGCGTACGTCACAGCTGTAGCGGTATCGTTTGCCATAGAGGCGCTATCAGACATTATAGCAGACGATGTTTTTGGTGGATTATATCTGGCACCAAAGTCTGCTGGGAATTATTTTTGTAATAACGGACTAACGGTAGCTACTGAGGTTCGTCTTACCCGATCGCGACATAAATATACACAATATAATTACTTTATTCAAACAGCTGTAACCGTTGGTATTAAGATAAAAGATAAGACTACATTTTGTGACTTTAAACCTACTAAATAGTCAAAGTCCAAACTAGCAGAGAAACCCAGGTAAGCCAAGGCTTAATGAACACTTTGTGCCCACTGGAATGATTGGGCTGGGGTTTTCAAAAGATAAAAGCAAGGTTTTAAAAGATGCCGAAACACAATGTTATATATGTGTTTTAGGGCCAAAATATTCCGTATTTCTTTTGAATTAATTGACTGCTACAAGAGGTTGGAAACGAAATCACTGTCTCTTACTTTTTGGGTTTTAAAAGATCGTGAGTGATTTCTATTCCCAACCTCTTGTAGCTATCATTTAATTCAAGAAGAAATTTAGAAAAAATTGGCACTGAAACACATTTTAGTTTTTTAATAGTGTACATACGTTACTCGCTGGGCTTTTCATTTTGAATTTTAGTCTAAAAAAACATTAAAAAGCCGTTGAAATCCATTTTTTAACTCTAATACTCGTTAAGCCTAGGCTAATTATAAGCAGACGATACGTATTTTTAAAGAGAGGCTCCAGACGCGATTTCCCAGATCTCCTTTCGAGACTTTGCAGCCACGCTATTGGTTGGGAAATTAAGCTCAAATTTCCTACGAGAGGTGGCACTGGCGTAATGATTTTGGTTAATAATCGTGACGTTCGCGGATCCCATTGCCCTCTACATTATGGAAGCTAGCGTCCGAGACTCCTTTGTCATCTGCTCCTGACATTATTTGAAAAGCGACGGATACTTCATGGAATGAAAGTGGCTTGGTTGCATGATCCTGTTCTGATACTTTCTCGGTGCCACAAAATTTTGAGATTGATTTCCCTTTCAAATCCTTAGTCATTAATCCAGATTCAAAGTACCACGAAGTTCTAAATAACGATAAAGCTTAGTTTCAAATCAAATTTGTTTAATTCTATGACAATTCATTGAAGTGGCAGTTAAAAAGTAGTCATGTAATCTGGCTTTAATAAGTACACTTAGTTTGGGATACTTTTGCACTTCTTAAAGGGTCTATAAAGTTGTCGGTGGACCGTTGAATGTTTTTTAAAAAAAGTCGTTATTGACGTCACAGCCCCCGAGGGGTAAGGAAAACGAAAGTCATTCCTTCTTTCTGGGAAAATAGTCTTTTTTGTGTTATTCAGCCTTATCTGGCCAATCACAGTGCCTTTGGTATTGCTGCGGTCGACGGTTCTAGGGGTCTCGGACTCTAGGGAGTGCCGACTGAGGAAACTCCCGGAGCGGGGTAGCCTCTGAATTACATTTTGACGAGTTTTACACATCAGCTGCTGACGTCAAGGATTACGGGAGGACGAGGTGTTAGGTGAATTTCAATTCAACGGTCTGCCGACTTTTTTTCAGTCCCTTTAATATGTGTTCGATGTCTAGGTTGCAACTATATATAAAATTTGAAACGTTGACAAAAATTTGAACAAATAGCCACATTTGGAAAAGAAGACCATTTACGCAATTGGCCAGGGCTTATTTTAAAATTTACCTCAGGTTGATTTCTTGCTTTATACGATTGGGTAATGTTTTTCGAAAACCGATGGCGAAATTGATGTTAAATAATCGTTTTTTAGCCAAGTGAAGTCGTTTTTCATGCCTGCAGTTTTCGATTAGCATATTTTTCAGTGGAATTTTTGACGAAATGATGACTGAAGAACCATCTAAAACGTTGGAAATGTTGTTAGTCTCCTCCATAGAAAGGGCTCCTCCCTTATCGTTGATCTGCTTGTAGAGGGCTTTTAGCAGCACGTCATTAGAGCTCTAAAAAATCCATAATTGTTTGCAAAAAATTTAAAACCATATTTGTCTACAACGTATCCAGCAGCAGTGCCACAAGGTTAACGGGTACGACTTCATCGCGATTTGTGTGAAAAATACTCTGACTCAAGTGCATCGTCTCGAATATAAAAAGTGTACAGCCTAAGATATGATCGGATGTATTCTCTTTATATGTGAAAACTTCTTGGCCCGAACTAGACCAAGAAACACCGTATACCCAAGGATTATTTAAAATGTCTAAGGATAAAACGCAGAGAAGGAAATATCGAAGGTAGATGTTCCAAACGGTACCTAGCGGGCACAATCGGCAAACCGGAAAGCCAATATTTTGAAGCGTCAACACGTGACCGGGTTCTTGAAAGTTTTGCCGCTCTCTGTCTGCTCTAGCAGATCTACCAAAACCTAAGCCTTGCCTATTGAACTAAATTATTGTAAACTCACCTCGTATATTCTTGAACTGAATGTTAGCTTTAATCAAGGATTATTGCTTTAATCTATTATTAAAATTAAATTATGATTTTTAGGAACTAACCTCATTCTTGAATCTTGAACTAAATGTTCTTAACGACCGTTGACAATTCGAAAAAGAACTCTATACAGCATGCTTTCGCGAAAATAAGATAGGTGGCGCCATATTTATATTTCTTTTCCGTTTGACGCACCAAAACAGCAGGTGGAGAAGAGGGGGATGGGTTAAAATTTCGGAACAACTAGAGAACATTCCCTTACTATAGAAATCTGTGTGTGCGTTTTATCCTTAGACATTTTAAATAATCCTTGGTGTACCCCTTGGGTAATTTTTAAGCCCTCAAAGATAAGAAACCTGAACTTTCTGAATTTTCCCTCCAAAACGTGAGACGCTCCCGGTGGTAGACGGCCGAACTAGCTTCAAGCACCCGCGTCCGTGTTCCGCGGCTTTAGGTTGAGGGGAAGGGGGTAGGAACTTTTTTTGGAACTCGACCAATTTTTTTCTCTCTAGTGTAGGCGCGATGGAAGCGGCATAAAATCCTCAAATTTGTTCACTAGTGCCAGGATCTATTACCAATGCTAGAGCACTTTACTTCTAGTCCCTTATCTTACTTCTGGTATTACGAAGATAAAATTTCCAGGTGTTGAAGAATAGCTTACTTGTATATACTTGTAAGTGGGAGAACTCTTAAATATTATGGGTATCAGATGAGGATACTTCACGATGTCCTTAATGCTCTCAATACGTTCTTCACCGGATACGGCTAAGCGAGAAATAGTAGAAGAGCAGACGGCACTAATAATGAGCACCACTCCGCACATCCATGAAAAATACAGAAAGCGGTGACCGAACGCGGTGAAGTGTTTCTGAATGAAAATTCCTGAAACAATAAAAACCTAATATTATCATAATTTTATAAGATATGTTCCATAATTATGGCACTTCTTATACTTCGTAGTTCTAGAGACTTAATGAGAGCCAGTTTGAGAACGATAAGCGAAAATTGACTACACGCTGGTTTGGAGTTCATCTTCCTATTTAGTTTGTACTGAGCCATCGACAGCGCCTCACCAGGCGTCGCTCTACGACAATCTTTGACCTACGTCACTTCATGACAAGCTCTCAGTAATCAGTGATGACAAACTTATGGAACATATCTTATCAACTTATGTTGTGACTCTTTAATTATAAAAGGTTTCCTCTTACATTTTGTAAATGCACATACCTTGAAGGAATAACACCACAATCAGAGCGAAAAAATATTCAAAGAGCCGACTCTTCGATTTGCGTTTCAAACGCAACTTGGCATTTACCGATTGAACGTTACGAGTGAAATAGTAAATGAGAAAAATGCCCATTATGAATAGCATCATCACCAACCAAACCTATTAATAAATTTGCTTGTTTCAGAGGAATAATAACGATAAAGCACAAGTTCATAAGATATGTTCCATTAGTTAGTCAATGGTTAATAAGAGCTTGTCATGAAGTGAGGGAGGTAGGTCATAGATTCTCGTAAAGCGACGCCTGATGAGGCGCTGTCAAAGGCTTAGTAATGCAGACTAAATAGGAAGATGGAAGTCCTGCAAAATTAACCGAGTGTAGTCAATTCTCGATTGTCGTCCTCGAACTAGCTCTCAATAAGTCTCTAGCATTACGAAGTAGGTCCATATGTAGTGTTATACTTATGGAACATATCATGTAAACTTATGGATATAGTTAGTATCAAAGAGGCATAACATAAAGTAACTCAATAATATTTAATGCTGCCTCTGAAACAACGAAAAGGGAAATTATACTTGTTTACCCACGGCATATACTTAGGGAAAACTTAAGCATAAATACAAGGGCGAGTACGTCTGCAAACCGAAGAGCATTTATCAGGTAAACACTGCGAAAGCTATCATCAAAAGCCAAAATATATTCTAACGCATTGAACGACTCATAAACCGATTTATTTTCGTGGCGAAAAGGCAAAATATGTCGTACTAACGTAGGGTCCTCATTCTTCTTTGGGAATGGTCTCAATGCAATTGGTGGGTCCCTTAGTACGCGGCAAGGATATGGTTAATCAGGGAAGGCAAAGAGGTGACGTAAGGGTCGTGGGGTCCAGTCACCTCCGGCGGGCACAGGGCAGTAGGCACCTATACGGTGGGATCGCCGACATAGAAGCTAAAGAGAAAGCAAGACTTTGCGTCGAAAACATCACACTGGGAGCTATACGAATGGCTTTCATCTACCTGACGTACTATCATTTCTATTTTGTAATTAGAAATCGAATTACTTCGTTCTGTACGGCGTCCATGGAATAAAGCGACGATGATTTTACTCCTATGCCGTTATAGATAATTTTCGAGAGAACAGTGACATGAGTCGATCCAATTGGAGTCGTGAAATCCATCCACTCAAATCTCGTAACGGTCATAGACAAAGGAAACAATGATAGGTCCGCACTCTGACAAAAATTATATCCAATGTGTTAATTTTTTTAGAATAGTCGCGATATGCTGCTAAAGCCTACAGCGTGTTTTGCTTCTCGTTTTTTGAATCAAGTATACATACATTGTTGAGCATTTCAAAGGCGTCATTTAAGGTCTGAGACTGCACCAGTTTAACTTGCCAGCTTGATTGAATATTAAAAGCAATCGGTTAGAAAAGTAAAGTACTCTTTGTCTACAGAAATTAAGCCAAGATCGTATAAAATGTGGCAAGTGCAAAAACTCAGGCTATGGCATATAGGCCTAGCATAAGTTTATATGATATCTTCCATAAGTATAACATTATGCTAGAAATTTACTGAGAGCTGGTTCGAGAACGACAAGCGAGAACTGACTACATTCGGTTTTGCAGGACTAATAGTCTGCACTAAGCCTTTGACAGCGCCTCGAGAATCTATGACGTTTCATCTACGTTAAGCTCTCAGTAACCAGTGACAAACTTATGGAACATATCTTATGAACTTATGATTATATGTACATGGAGTACATGTTTTTCGGTAAGTTTCTAAAACGAACCTAGTGCAAATTTGAACACTAGTTCCGTATTAACGACGTAAGTACATGAAAATAGATTAAAACTCACGATGAATGGTTGAGTCGGTTTGAATTTCTTGTCATTACATTATAGTAGTTGCTCATGCGACCCAGCACTTTCAAGTTACCATTCTCATCCGTTGCCAGATTGATAAATGGCGGATACTGAAATGATTTTTCTTTAACTTTTATTGTAGTTGAATTTTAATAACAGTCCATGTTCAAACATAACATTTAGATTTCATAATGTAGAAATCTAGTCACAAGACAAAATCATGGTGATTTTTGAAGGTTGTGAAACTAGAAATCGCGCTAATTGGTTTTTAAGAAATATGTAAAACTTTCAGAAATGCACTAATTTCGGCAAGCATGTCTATGAAGGTTTCAATGCAAATTGGGTCCTTGTAAGAAAGGGTTTAGGTAACATAAGATTATACCTTAAAAGAACGGCCTTTTTCTAAATTACAAAATAATTAGCATTTATAAACAAGGACCACTGCGCCATCCGCCATTGGTTTAGTGCATGGCGTCTGTTAAATCGAACCTCCTTTCATACTGTTACCTCTCTCAGTCTCAGCCTGTGAGAATTCAACGAATCTAGTGGGGGTAAAAGGTTCGATTTAGCAGACGCCACTAAACCAATGGCGGATTTCGCAGTAGTACTCGTTTTTAAGACTAATTAAATGCTAATTATTTATTCTTTTTACCCCTTTTATATTTAGAATAAAGCCGTTCTTTTAAGGTGTAATGTTGACTTCTTTACAACTATTCCATAAAGCACGGCTTAATCAGGATTTAATGCGACTCGTCTAGAATATCACGTAGTTTACAGGCATAATGGCGAGGGGTTCTCGTAAAACTCTCCCCTAGTTTTGGGTCAAATTCGCTTAATAATTTTGCCTGCACATAGAGATATAACATACAGTCAAGCAAAGATGCCAGTTTCTCAAATATATAAGAGATTTTGCTTTACAATACCTTAATGACAACGACTCGTAACATATTCATTGTTACTTCGGTTTAGTTAACCGTTCATGGGGAACGAAGCTGACTTTGTCAAGAAAAGATCTAAACGCGAACTCTTTTTTAAAACACAATACAATAAGCCCATCTCGATTCAATTACCGAAATACGATATTTTAACGATGAAAAGCATTACGATGATTTTGTACTTACAAAGTAATTTGCTATACATTATATGAATCTTTAAAGTGCCAGTGACAAGTGCTAGGAATCCGTATAAACTATCTGACAATATTTACAGAAGTATGATGATACTATAAATGAAAAGTTGCTTAGAAGTAAATGAAGCAGGGTTGTTTGATTTAAATCATGGCATAGGGGCTAGCCACCACCCCTCTATGCATTGTAAAGGCGTTAGATAAGTGGCAATAAGTCGCAAGATGACTTGGTCCAATTAGCTAGCTGAAAGTTTAAAGTTTAACCCTGAAATGAAGTACCTTTGCAATTAGCATGGCCATACGTTCATAAGATATGTTCCATAAGTTTGTCACTGATTACTGAGAGTTTGTAATGAAATGACGTAGATGTAACATCATAGATTCTCTTAAAAGCGACGCCTGGTGAGGCGCTGTCAAAGGCTTAATGCAGACTAAATTTGAAGATTGAGTGAAAAGCTGAGTGTAGTCAATTTGCTCTCAGTAAGTCTCTAACATTACGAAGTATAGGAAGTGTAAAACTTATGGAACAAATCTTTTGAACTTAGGCTATAAGAATTATTATTATTTTACAATTTTCAATTGAAGAAACACTTTCGTGAAGTGCATTTGTTAAAGTTTGCAAGTAACTTGACACCGACACTTGAAAGATATATCGCTCGTTTAATCAATGTTTAACAAAAGTTAAATTTCGATAATCTATTTGAAATTGAACTATTTTCATGTTTTGTTGGCGAAGAGATTTAGAATCTCATTGTTGTCAAATCAGATGATTTTCTCGATAAAAATGTTTGTTTGTCTAAGGAAAATATCATGATTGGAAAACTGTTCATTAATAGTTTTTGCTTTTTCTCATTGAATCTAAGACTATTAAACACAGATGGATTGGAATGGAGATAGGACACGTGGTTCTATTGATGTCTTATTTTGGAGAAACATGGTTCTTTTATATACTTCGATAAAAGTAGTTTCAAGCAAACCAAAATATAACCTCTCCAAGTGCTTTTTAGCCACATCGTAGTATACGATGAGGCTCTTAGTTTGATCTGCCCTGTTGTCATTCTCGTAGTAGTCGTAGTAGTAGTAGTAGTAGTAGTGCCACAGTCCAGCCTTTGGCAGTATCGTTCGTCATTTTTGAACGTCGAGAGAAAATATTTTTCTTTTTAGTTAACGTTACAGTTCACAGGTGGAGTTTTAAACTTGATACAGGGAAGAGATTATATTTTTTAAATTTTCTTCCTCCACGGAGAATCGAACCGCGGACCTATCGCTCGCCAGCCCAGTACTAAGCAGCCTCGCCTAAAACCGCTTGCTAAGAAACGCTCGCGAATAGAGGACTAGTCTCGGAGAGTTTGTCAGAGACAGGGTCCCCTTCCTCTCTCTCTCCATCTCTTCAACTAGGAGTCATGATCTTATTTGAGGCCAGGAGATATAACTTCGCGGTAGGAGAGGCAAAAAGTATATTATATAAATTTTAACCGACCGGGAAGAAGTTTTTCCAATTGATCTCGTTGTTCTAATTTACGTACTTTACGATCATACGATGTGGCTAATATTTTTGTCTTGACAAACTTGTTTTATAAGCAACTGCAGACGTTACATTTAAAACCATGAATGGTTTAAGATAATATTCTAATCTTTTCAGATTTTTACATGATGGTACTGTACAAATGCCTGCACAGTTCTCAATAGAAAATATGTTTATTAAAAGGACTGTATATAAGCCATCGTCGGTTGGATAAAATAAATATTTTAAATACGTTACAGACACCACGTGATCGGCTAGGTTTACGAGAAAAGTCTAGCCTCCCAATGTCAATGTTTCCACCAAAGCTTCACGCAATTGCGCTATTTCTTACACTTGTCGGTAAACGGCCAACTTATAACAAAAATTGTTAAAGAGGCATACTCTAAACAATAACTTTTCTTAAAACGACTTAACTAGAAATAAGATAAATTAGTGACAATTTAAATAATGAACATCAATTATATTTATTTAATAGTTTAAGAAACACCTCTCAATTGTGGAGAGGTTTATTTTGGTTTCCCAACTTGTCATAAGTTTATAAGATATGTTCTAGAAGAATGACACTACCTATACTTCGTAACGCTCGAGACTTAGTGGGAGCTAGTTGGATACTGACGCGAGAATTGACTATACACGGGTTTACAGTTCATCTTCCTAAGCCTTTGACAGCGCCTCGCCAGGCGTCGCTTCACGAGAATCTATGACGTTTCACCTATGTCACTTCATGACAAACCTATGGAACATTTCTTCGTTCAATGTTGTTTTTGGTTTACTTTTGTCTATGTATGACAAGACTAAAGTCTTTCAATTGTTTGCAATTAAAACAATGCTTTTCCCTTAGGGTTAACACGGGAATTGTCACACTATACTTTGGAGGGTCATAACTCTCGTTCTATGAGAGATACAAGGATCTCTTCTGATTCTTCAATAGTCCAATTTGTAACTTTTCCAACGATATCAAATACTTGAGCTTACAGTAAACAAGGGACGAGTAATTAAGCAAAACCTTCGTTATTATTCAATCCACAGGATTAACATTGGCCATAATTACACTCAACTTTGGAATCTCATAACTCTGGTTTTATTAGAGATGAATAAATAGAGAAGACCATTAAACAGTTGGAGACATGTAAAATTTTGCACGTTCTTTCGAAATTCGAAGCAAACCAAATTTTAAGACGAGTGAAATTAGTTCATCCACAATTGTCTCATAGTCGATAAATTCGTTTCCGTACTCTTTATTAATAAAAGTTTGTGAATCTTTAAAAAACGAATAATTCCACAAACTTTTGGTATAGTCAGGGATAGATTTAATTTTAGGAGTAGGAATCAAGAACAGAGTAATCTGGGCGCGAGTAATCCGGACGGGACGGAGGGGTATGAAAGAAGAGGCGGGTCATAGCGACAGAGGTGAAAAGGAATTAGGAATTTTTCGCCGTCCCCGTCAGCCAATAAGATAAAACTTTTCGTTACGTGTTGGAGGGAGGGGCTCTTTACTGGGCTATGAGTCGGACTGAAGTAATTACTAACCGTTTTCCATTCCTACTCCTAATCTATCCCAGGTATAGTTACACATATTCCAATGAACGAATTATGCTAAAATTAGCTGTTAACTTCTTACAATAACCTACAAATACTTTTCCCAGATTTCAAACCCAAGAAACGCCGCTAGTGTACAGAGGGACTGAACGTGGACACTATAAACCATAAAGCTACTGTTCCTATGAACATTTTTTAGCAAAAACAGGCAAGTGGTTTTTTTAACACTTTTTTTATTGAACTAATAATAAGCGTGAAGTTCCAAGAAAAAAAAAAATACTCTTAATGCTTGAAAAGATTGGATTAAGGGAGCATCAAGTTGTGTTTTATCTACATATTAGACAATATTTCAAAAGCCGAGTTAAATACTGATGTTTGTTATTCTTTCAGTCGGTCTAATACTTCTTTTTGACGTAGTTTCTACGTATTTGCCTACGGCGCCTTAGGTTTCGTCTTTTCATCAATTCCATGACAAATTCAAATAGAAACTCTCCGATGGTGATTGATGTGCTTGTTAGCATTATTTGAAAAGCGAGCGATAGTTCGTGGAAAGAAAGGGGCCTGGCTGCTTGATCCTGTTCTGAGACCTTCTTGGTGCCACAATATTTTGAGATTGATTTCCCTTTCAAATCCTTATCCATTAATCCAGATTCGAAGTACAACGAAGTTCTAAATAACGATAAAGAATTTTTAACGATAAAGCTTTAAGCATGGTTTTCACTTGACCGAAAAAACTACTTTGAGGGTGGACTTCAAACGTCTGATTTGATTTTTACGTTGTTGCTCAGCGTTATAGTGTTTAGTTCCCGCAAATAATGGAACCAAGGCTTAACAGATAAACTGAACATTGCACCAATTGCGGCCCATCTATTGTTTTTCTTATTTTTGTCTTTATAATCTTTGTGTCCAATATCATAAAGATGTTGATGGTTCCTAACCTTCAATAAAACGTTCAGCATTCAACTGTGGAACGGCTCAGGTTGGGTGAGACGCCACAAATGTGGGAGAAATAGTCAAGAAGGGCTACAAACGAACCAGTTACAATTTAGTCCGAGTATTCGTCCCCGATTTTTTGCGTTGCACCCAACCTGAGCCGTACCACAGTTAGCGCGCCAATTTCTCTCAGATTTAGCATCCTTCTACCCCCCCCCAATCATGGTTGTATTAGGAACCGAATAATAAAAAACATGGCGGACCACGGAGTCACGGACGTTCTCTTCCGAACAAGCGTGGTCGAAAATGACGTCACGACTCTAGCTTATTGCTGATTGGCTCGCGCAGAGCGTTAACGTTGAACGCGACTGAAAGAAATAAAAAGCTAATATCGCCACACTCAACGTGATTTTGGTCCAGCGAAACTATCTTTGTTTTTTCAGTTGACGCTTGACGTGGGGCGAAAAGTCGCGTTTTACGCCAAGTGAAAACCATGCTTTACTTCTATAGCAATGCATTGAAGTGGCAGTTAAAAATTACCCATTTAATCTGTTGTTAATAAGAACACTAAGATCTAGGTCTAAGTTTCGGATAATTTTACCAAGGAGGACGTTTAAGAGGGGAGACTCGTTGTAGAAAGGGGAAGGTAAAAATCGAGGCAGGTATAGCATGCAGTGGCGTGCAACTTCAACGCGCAAGCCGTTGGTAAAGGCGTGATCGTTGTTGGAAACAAGGTCACGAGGCTTGAACGCATGCGCGAGAACATACGCTCTCTTCCCGTGAGGGTAGCGGTAAACATGGTATCGCTAACAGTACCGTTTTAGGAACGGGAACTACGTGCATTCTGTCTGACTCCGAGTCTCCCCTCTTATACATTCTCCTTGCTTATAATATAGGCAAATATAAAATCTGAAACGTAGACATAAATTTGGAAAAGAAGACCATTTACGCAACTGGCCAGGGCTTATTTCAATATTTACCTCAGGTTGATTTCTTGTTTTATACGATTGGGTAATGTTTTTCGAAAACCGATGGCGAAATTGATGTTAAATAATCGTTTTCTCGCCAAATGAAGTCCTTTTTCATGCCTACAGTTTTTGATTAGCATATTTTTCAGTGGAATTCTTCCTGAAATGATGACGGAAGTGCCATCTAAAACGCGGGAAATGTTGTGTATGTCCGCCAGAGAAAGGGCTCCTCCCTTATCGTTGATCTGCTTGTAGAGGGCTTTTAGCAACACGTCACTTGAGCTCTAAAAAGACCATAATTGTTGTAACAAATATCAAACCATATTTGTCCCTATTGTCTCCAACAGCACATCATAAGTTGTGCCACAAGGTAATAAAAAAGCTCAACGGGTACAACTTCATATGTATTACGGGTTTGTGTGTAAAATTCAAGGGCATCGTCTTGACTCGCCTCGAGTGCCTCGAAAAACTAAACAGCCTAAGATGCGGTCTTTTAAAAGATATGTTCCATGAGTTTGTTACTGAGAGTATATGATGAAGTGACGTAGGTGAAACGTCGTAGATTCTCGTAAAGCGACACCTGGTGAGAAGCTGTCAAAGGCTTAGTAAAAACTAAATAGGAAGATGGGCTGCAAAACCGAGTGTAGTCAATTCTTGCGTTGTCGTTCTCGAACTAGCTCTCAGTAAGTCTCTAGCTTTACGAAGTATGGAAAGTGTCATACTTATGGAACATATCTTATAAACTTATGGTATTAAGAAGATAAAATTTCAAGTGTTGAAGAATAGCTTACTTGTATATACTTGTAAATAGGAGAACTCTTCAATATTATGGGTTTCAAGTGAGGATACTTCACGATGTCCATAATGCTTTCAATACGTTCTTCGCCGGATATGGCTAAGCGAGAAATAGTCGAAGTGCAGACGACACTAATGATGATCACCACTCCGCACATCCAAGAAAAATACAGAAAGCGGTGACCGAACGCGGTAAAGTGTTTCTGAATAAAAATTCCTGAAACAATGTAAACTTAACATTATTTAAATGCTCATATGCTTTGAATTGTGAATGGTTTGTGATCTAGGTCTATCTTTAGAGTGAATTGTGTCATTAAAGGGTGATCCAAGAAGGGTTGTAGAACTGTAGTACAAAGTGTTCTTTTGGGCAATTTACAAAGGTTCGGCAGTTTTACAAACCAAATTCGACACTTTTAAATTAAGGAAAAAAATGGCTGTCTCTATTGAAGTGGATTAGGTTATACCTTTACCAGCATAAACGTTTTATGCATTTAGAAGACCTTTATTATTGTGACCATAACTTCATAAGATATGTTCCTAAACTTCGTATTGCTAAAGACTTACTGAGGGCTAGTTCAAGAAAGTCGGGAGAATTGCTTACAAGCGGTTTTGCAGTCCGTCTTTCTATTTAGTCTTTGACAGCGCCTAACCAGGCGTCGCTTTTCGAGAATCTTTGACCTATACGTCACTTCATGACAAGCTATGAGTAACCAGTGATGACAAACTTAGGGTACATGTCTTACGAACTTATGTTGTGACTCTTTAATTATAAAACGTTTTTTCTTACATTTTGCAAATGCACATACCTTTAAGGAATAACGCCACAAACAATGCGAAAAAATATTCGAAGAGCCGACTTTTTGATTTGCGTTTCAAACGCGACTTGACATTCACCGATTGAACGTTACAAGTGAAATAGTAAATAAGGAAAATGCCCATCATGAATAGCATCATCAGCAACCAAACCTATTAATAAATTTTCTTGTTTGAGATAGAGAATAATGATAATATAGTTAATATCAAAGACTTATAACAGAAAGTAACTCAATAATAATTAATTCTGCCTCTGAATCAACGAAACTTGTTTACCCACTTTACATAAGGGAAACTTAGGCAGTGCATGTACGGTAGTTCCCTACACATCGGTTATCGTAAACGCGGCGTACCGTTGCAGCAGTTCGCGAAAGAGCAGTTAAATCAAGAAGTGAACAAGATGGCACCGGCCAGATTACACTTTTGCGTGGCCTTTAGTGACTAGAATTAGTATTACTATATATGACCCCGGCAAATTTATAATTTTCGGGGTTTTTTTCATTCTTCATAAAATAGCATTCCGATTATGAATAAAACCCATCTAGTAAGAATTTGGTTTAAGTGAATCGCGGCCGTTCCCAGGCGACGATTATCTCCTCATGAGATACGCTTTACCAAATAACTGTAGCTTGTCAACATGCCTCCGTGGCTCAGCTTGCTAAGTTATCTGAGGAGCAAAGTGGGGATCCAAAGCGTGCGGGAACGGTTCTCGGTCGGGACGTAAAATAATTTCTTAAATAAAAAATTATATTGATGTTGCAGAGCCACCTAAGAGTAGTTCTTTGCAAATATCCGACCGTGTACGCGAAAATAGGGGCAAATGGGGGATAGAAAAGGTGCCCAGCCTGCCAGCATGGGTCGGAACAATACTTTCGCTAGCTCTAAAGAGCGAAAAAGTAAAAACGATAGTCGTTTAGGAAGGTGTAGGTTTGGTTATTTGAACTTAAATAAGTCTGCTTAAACTTAGAAGTGCAAACAGGTTTGGTTATTTGAACACCAGTAGTACTAGGGTCAGTTTAGGCATTGTTATTTTAACCCGAATAGTATTAGGTCAGGTACTTAAACTATAGGGTTAAAAATTGCTTTGGTCCCATTGAACCGAATTCCCATTCGACAGAAGGGGGTTTTTTTTGGGGTCCCATTCGACCGAATGTAGCCAAAGGTGCGATTTTATTATAGTCCCATTGGACCGAAATTCTATTGAACTGGAAGAAGACATACTGTGTGGTTTTGCATTAAATATATTTTTAATTTCACAACTTATTATTGTTAAAATAAATGTGAGTTGAAAATGTATTACTGCACTTATTTTAACTACGTTTTAATTACGGCGAACCTCACCTACCCTAGCCTAACCTAACCTAACCTAACCTAACCAAACGTAACCTAACCTAACCTAACCTAACCCAACCCAACCTTGTTTGGAGGTAAAAATATTATTTATATGAGTATTAAAAGCCCGCCTCTTACCACGAACAATTTATTAGCAATAATAGAAATATTTTGGAAAAGATGTCAGATAATTAATTGGAGAATATTTTGGAAAAGGTGGCAGCTAATTAATAGGAGAATATTTTGGAAAAGGTGGCAGCTAATTAATAGGAAAATCTTTTGGAAAAGGTGGCAGCTAATTAATAGGAGAATATTTTAGAAAAGGTGGTAGCTAATTAAAAGGAGAATATTTTGGAAAATGTGGCAGCTAATTAGTAGGAGAATGTTTTGGAAAAGGTTGCAGCTAATTAATAGGAGAATATTTTGGAAAAGGTGGCAGCTAATTAATAGGAGAATGTTTTGGAAAAGGTGGTAGCTAATTAAAAGGAGAATATTTTGGAAAAGGTGGTAGCTAGTTAAAAGGAGAATATTTTGGAAAATGTGGTAGCTAATTAGTAAGAGAATATTTTGGAAAATGTGGTAGCTAATTAGTAAGAGAATGTTTTGGAAAAGGTTGCAGCTAATTAATAGGAGAATATTTTGGAAAAGGTGGCAGCTAATTAATAGGAAAATCTTTTGGAAAAGGTGGCACCTAATTAATAGGAGAATGTTTTGGAAAAGGTGGTAGCTATTTAAAGGGAGAATATTTTGGAAAAGGTGTCAACGAATTATTGGAACCAAACCAAACCAAACCTAAACTAACCTAAGCTAAGCTAAGCTAACCTAACCAAACCTAACCTAACCTAACCTAACCTAGCCTATGCTAACCTAACCTAACCTAACCTAACCCACCCGAAACCAAAATATTAAAATTTTAATTTAAAATATAAAGACATTGGTGGAACTACCATTAAGACTGTACTTCATTTTAAGCACAATTTGTTTATTAATTCTATATATCTCTTGCCTTGAAAGGAATGAAAGTGAGCGATTTAATTAGTTTATTAATTCTATATATCTCTTGCCTTGAAAGGAAGGAAAGTGAGCGATTTAATTAGTATCACGAAACATTTACTTTTAATATTATTAACATACCTTTCGGAGATTCGAACCAACAACCTATCGCTTCGCAGTCCAACATCGTATCCACTACACCACCGAATCGCTGACGGCTACAGTGTTTCAAGTTATATTCATGTATTTTTTAGGGGCATATTCGGATGATTGGGATTTCGGTCCATCGGGAATATAGCCCTTGGGCTGGAAATCTAAAATCATTGCGGGATATTCGGTCGAATGGGATTTCGGTCCATTGGGAATTCGGTTGAAAGGAACGATACCTAAAAATTGTTCAATAATCAAGTAAAAACTGCTATTTTTCAAAAGAGCAACCGCTATTTCTAAAATAGCAGTTTTGAACAACGCCGCTGCTTTTATGAAATCGCGGTTGCTATTTTTGGGAACTGCTCATTCAAGGTACACCCCATCCACCAGAGTGCCTGACGTTCCGTTATTTCTAATTATCTAGGTAATTAGAAATCGAATTACTTCGTTCTGTACGGCGTCCATGGAATAAAGCGACGATGATTTTACTCCTATGCCGTTATAGATTATTTTGGAGAGAACAGTGATATGAGTCGATCCAATTGGAGTCGTGAAATCCATCAACTTAAATCTCGTAACGGTCATAGACAATGGAAGTAAGGACAGATCCGCACTCTGACAAAAATAATTTTCAAAGTGTAAAATGTTGTAGAATAACCGGTTCTACCGCATGTTTTGGTTCTCATATTATGAACTAAGAATACATACGTTGTTGAGCATTGCAAGGGTATCATCTAGGATGTTATCTTGAGACTGAACCAGTTTAACTTGCCAGCTTGATTGAATATTAGAAAAAATCGGTTAGAGAAATTAAGTACTCTATGTCTACAGAACCTAAGCCAAGATCATATAAAGCCTTCATAGATTTCCTCTTTGGAACTACAAAACTGCATAAGTTTATAAAATATGCTCCATAAGTATGACACTCACTACACATAGACTGGAATGGAGATACGAGACGCGTGTTTTTTTTAGGTCAGCGCCTCTGTAGCGCCTAGCCGCGCCAATATTGAAACATTTTCGACTCTAAGCATAGCCATAAAATAAGGCTTATGAGTCGAATTGAGTTTCGGGACTCTCCCGGTAGGGGCGACGACAGGCAATTCCATTAGAAGACCGGGGGTTTTAGCTTATCATTCCAATCCACGTTACTTCATGAAAATCTCTCAGTCATCAGTGACAAACTTATGGAAAATATCTTACGAACTTGTGATAATATGTACAGTACATGTTTTTCAGTTAGTTTTTCAAACGACCCTAGTGCAATTTTCAACACTAGTCCGATATTAACTGTTAGAATTACGATATAAGTATGAAAAAAGATTAAAACTCACGTTGAATGGTTGAGTCGGTTTGTATTTCTTGTCAATACATGGTAGAAGTTGCTCATGCGGCCCAACACTTTCAAGTTACCATTCTCATCCGTTGTCACATTGATAAAAGGCGAAAGCTGAATTAATTTTTCTTTCAGTTGAATTTTTAATAACAGTCCATGCTTAAACATAACATTTATATTTCATAATGTAGAAATCTCGCCACATGACATGATTATCATGATTTTTAAGAATGGTTTCTAAGAACTATGTGAAACTTTCAGCTATGCCCTGTTTTTGGCAAGCATGTTGATGAAGGTTTCAATGCAAACTGGGTCCTTAAGGGTCGGCGGCAAGGATGCGATTAGTCAGGTTTCAGTGTGCAATTAAGCATGGAAGGAAATGAGGTAACAGAGGGGACAAAAGGGCCAATTCCCCCCCTCCGGTGGACACGGGGAAGTCGGCACCTATAGGGTAGGATCGTCGACATGTGTCCTATTCCCTCACACTTTGTCGTCCAGAAGCTTGGCTTACAAGATACACTATAATCAAGCTCAGCTCCCAACTTGAGATACACATTTCAAAATTAATTATTGTTTATCAGACAGAAACAGTCAAATAGAGGGGGCTAGGTGAACTTGGACCCAGCCTTGCTGGTCTAAACCAAACCAATTCTAAAACACTCTCCTAGTTTTTGGTCAAATTTGGTAAGGAATTTTGACTGTGTCTCAAATATATGTGAGATTTAACGTTACAGTACCTTAAGGACAACGACTCGTAACCTGTTCATTGTTTCATCGTTTAAGCTAACCGTTCATGGAGAACTCAGCTGACTTTGTCAAGAAAAGATCTAACGCCAACTCTCTTTTAAAACACGATGCAATAAGCCCATCTCGATTCAATTACCGAAATATGACATTTTAACGATGAAAAGCATTAGTCTATATTTACGATGACTTTGTACTTATAAAGCAATTTTCCAAGTATTATATGTATCTTTAAAGTGCCAGTAACAAGCGCTTGGAATCAGATATACATTATCTCACAATTTTTTTACACAAGTAGGATGATATTATCATAAGTTTATAAAATATGTTTCAAAAGTATGACACTACCTATACTTCGTAATGCTAGACACTTGCAGCTCCGGGTAGTTCGAGAGCGATAAGCGAAAATTGCAGACTACACTCAGTTTTGCAGTTCGTCTTCCTATTCAGCGTTTGACAATGCCTCACCCGGCGTTGCTTTACAATAATCTATGACCTTCATGACAAGCTCTCGGTAACCAGTGGCAAACTTATGAAACATATCTTATCAACTTTTGATATTACACATAGAAGTAAATGAAGTACCTTTGCTATTAACATGATATATTGCATATATGAAAGATATCATAAACGGTTCTATCTCGCTTTAATACTCATATATTAAATTAATTTGAGTAAATCAGAACCATTACGTGTAAATGGTATGTTAGATTTAAATGGAAGACCTTCATTTTTGAGGTTTAACATTATGAGTATAAGAGTGTGTCATAATCTCCGTTCATTTTATTACAATTGAAGAAACAGTTTCGAGAAGTGCGTTTATTAAACTTTGCGAGAATAACTTGACACCGACACTTGAAAGATATATAACTCTTTTAATCAAAGTTTAACAAAAGTTAAATTTCGATAATCTATTTGGAATTGAGCTATTTTTACACTTTATTGGCGAAGAGATTTAGAAATCTCATTAATGTCAAAACAGATCGTTTTCTCGATAAAAATGTTTGTCTGTAAACGGAAAATACCATGATTGGAAAACTGTTTAATAATAGTTCTTGCTTTTTCTCGTTGAATATTATATCTGAGTTTTTAACATGGTTTGTCTGTTAGTAACTGTTATAACTCTGGGAGAGCCGTTGAATTTTTGCTCTAACTCTCGGACTGAAACAAGAGCTAGTTTGCGTTTGTATTGACTATTCCAAGTCCTTTACTTCAAAACAGAGTCCAAATTTCTATCTTTCAAGAAATTGCAAGTGCATAACGACAACAAAAAGAAATACTTTATTTTCCAAAATGACCTTTTGGGTCCGTCCAGGAGAAAGTTTCAAACAGTTCTGATTTTACAAGAAGCTCGCTCGCCTTTCAGGTGAGGGCTTTACAATAGGCAATAGTTTCTGGCGCCATGTAGACGGAAACCATTGCCTTTACAAGACTTTACCCAAAATTTCCCATGCTGATATAACTGATAAGAAATAGCCGAAAGAAGCTTCCAAGTAATTGGCGACCCTTTTCTTAAAATAGCTTCATTGCCCATTTTTCAACATTGACAGATCCCATAGGTAAAGATTTTAAAGGTATACTTAAAATGAAAAGAGTTAAGCGCGTTTTCTCCATTTATTTTCTCAATATATTTAACACTCCCCCGGTAATACTGAAAGTATTACCCGGTTATTATTATTTAACGCGCTTTAGTTTAATTCCAAATTACATAAATGTTGTACCGCCCTTCGAATTAATTGTTCATTTTTTGTTTTCACCACGCACATTCTATTCCGACCGTCGCGACCATCGATCACTTCGCGTATTACACCAATTTTCCACATATGTCGTGGTAACTTATCTTCTTGGATTAACACAACATCACCAATTTTAAATTGAACATCGTTCTTTGCTAATTTTGAATGGTGCGCGGATTTTAGTTCCATCATATAATCGTGCCGCCAACGCTTCCATGTTTTATTTAGAACATTTTCCCGATATTTTAACCGTTTTGTTAATTCCATACGCGTAGTTGGTACGTTTTTATTTTCCAATATTAAAGGTGGCAAAGAATTTAACCTTTGCCCTATTAGGAATTCAGCCGGTGAAAGCGGGGTAGGCTCTTCCGGATCATTGTAAATATATGATATAGGCCTGCTATTTATCAAGGCCTCAACCTCCAAAATAGAGGTTTCTAATTCCGTATAGTTGAAATTAGCCTGACCTAAGATTTTTCTTAATGCAGTTTTGGTGGTGCGAACAAGTCGCTCCCACCACCCTCCATGCCAGGGTGCCCTTTCAACGATAAACTTCCATTGAATTCCCTTATTACCAAAAAATTCCTGTAGCTCCCGCTCTTTAAGATTTCTCCAGATATTGCACAAATCAGTGTTGGCTTTTTTGAATGTTTTCGCGTTATCAGTATATATGACTGATGGTAACCCCCTCCGCGAAATTATCCTTCTCAGGGCTAAGATGAATTCATCCGTGCTAAGGGAAGGGACCAACTCCAAATGGACCGCCCGGGTAACCGCACATGTTGCCAAACAAATGTATACCTTTTTATTGTTAAGGTTTCCGTCTTTCACAAACAAAGGTCCCGCAAAATCTATTCCCATTTTCGCGAACGGTGGGGATTCATCTATCCTATCTGACGGCAAGGATGCCGTTGGCCTATCCGCTTGTTTCACTGTAGTTTTTCTACATTTTATGCAATTTTTAACCACTTTCCTTGCCAATTGCCTGTTTGCGGGAATCCAATACCTTTCCCTGTTTTGAGTTATAGTATCATTGATACCTCCATGCAATACCTGCTCGTGACTCCTCATCATTAATAGCTTAGAAAAATGAAGATTTTTACTGAGAATAATGGGGTGCTTCTCTTCGAAACGTAAATTAGAACTCTCGATCCTCCCCCCAACACAAATAATTCCGTCTATTAACATCGGACTTAACTGAGCGATTTTAGAGGAATGCTCAATTTCTTCCCACTTTTTTAAGGATCTTAGCTCCTCTTCATATTCCTCCGATTGAATGTCTCTTACCCAAGTCAATTCCGCGTGCAACATTTCCACCGCGCTAATTGGCCCTATCTTTTTATTTCTATTAATGAATCGGAATACGTACGCAGTAATGCGCAAAATCTTATCTAACGAATTGTGCCTGTTCAAATCCAATATGTGTTGAATGCCAATTTTTTGCTTAACACTAACCCCAAGAATTAATTTTCGCCTTTCGTAGGAAACCACTTCCAGATTTGTTTCTGGAATTGATTTAGGCCAGTATTCTTCAGTTTGTTTCAACCATTTTGGGCCCGACCACCAAAGTTCGCTTTTTAACAGGTCCTGCGCTGCCATACCCCTTGTTGGAAGATCAGCCGGGTTTTCAGTCCCCGGACAATGACCCCATACTCCCCCTTTCGTTAAATTTTGAATCTCTTGAACCCTGTTGGAGACGAAAGGTTTCCAACTCTTAGCCGCGCTCGTTATCCACCCCAGTGCGATGGTTGAGTCTGTCCAGAAAAATAGGCGATCCAATTTATCTTGAAATGTTTCCCTAATATAATTCGTTAATCTCGCCCCTATTAAACATCCCATCAACTCCAGTCTAGGAATTGTTTGACTTTGATCCTTGTCATTTCCTGAATTTTTTATCGGCGCAATCCTAGTTTTAGAGACCACCAACGCCGCCCCCACCTGATTGTTCTCCGTTTCATATTTGACGTAGACTACTGCCGCGTACCCTTTCAGACTAGAATCGCAAAAACAGTGCAATTCTAATCGTTTCAATTTTCCATCAGTTTCCCAAAAGTAATTTCTGGCAATTTTGACATCGTTCAGAACGGGCAATTCCGAACACCAACTCAAGAATTGTTCGCTTATATCGGCTGGGGTTTCGGAGTCCCACCCGATTTTTTCTCTTTGCAGCCACAGCTTTTGAAATAGCATTTTACCCCTAATCACAAAGGGTGAAATGAGACCCATTGGATCGAAGATCTGAGAGATCAAGCTTAACATATGACGTTTCGTGTTTTTAACTTCCTTGCTATAGGAAATTATGCTGTTCAGGTCATACTTGAAACAGTCTGATAGCGGTTCCCATTTAATACCCAAGACTTTGGTCTCTTTTTGCATGATCCCCTTTTCAAACAAGCCTCCCTCGTATTCATTCCACTTCGATATCAATTCTTGACTGTTGGAACCCCACTTTCTAAATTTCATACCCGCCCTTTGCATGGTTTCTGCCGCGCCTACCGATATCTCGAATGCCTCGTCTACTTCGTCCGCTCCAGTCCCCAGGTCGTCGACGTACAAATCTTGATCTAATCTCTCTTTGACTCTTTTGTCCACCCCGTCGCTCACCTTTAGATGATGCTTTATTGTGCATGCTAGCAAGAACGGACTACTCTTTACGCCGAAAGGTACCCGCGTTAGTCTCATGGTTGTAAAGTCCGAATGACTAATTTCCCCGTCCTTTTCTCGCACCCATAAGAATCTGGTGGAATCCTTTTCTTGATCATCCAATTTAATTTGAAGGAAAGCCTTCTCTATATCCGCTACCATTGCAATTTTGTGCTTCCTAAACCTCAATAGGAGGAGAAGAAGATCCGGATATAGATTGGGCCCCTGTGCTAAACAATCGTTAAGTGATGGAGCATTGTAGGCGTGTGAGCTCGCGTCATAAACAACCCTTAATTTTGTGGTTTCCACATTTTCCCTAACCACCCCTTGATGTGGAAGATAGTATGTCCCAGGTTTTGATGCGCCTAATTCATTTTTAGGGACCTCCTCAATGACGCCGTTTTCCAATTGATCTGCTATGATACCCTTGTATTCCTCATAAAATTTGGGTTTACCTTCAAATTTTCTAATTAACCCTTGCATTCTTTTTGACGCAACCGCGAAATTGTCAGGTAGGGTTTCTTTTGTCACCAACCAGGGGAAATTAACGCAGTACCTACCATCTTCCATTTTAACTGTGTCAAAAAAGTTGTTTAGCGTCACCTCATCCGAGATGTCCAGACTTTCCTTTTCAGTTATGCCCAAACTTTCTAAGTTCCAAAAATTTTCCAAGGTTTGGTGCACCTGTTTTTGACCTACTCTAACCAACATTGTTTTTACGGATTTACCTGTTCCGTTTCCACCCCGTTTGACTACCATATCTGTTGGCCCCTGAATAGTCCAACCCAGCTTAGTTTGTTGGGCCATTAAATTTGAAGACAATCTTTCAAAATTTTCTATGGCTACATCCCAATAGTGATCAGCGCCAATCAAAAGATCACATTGCGTGTTTGAGTTTTCGATACTTTTGGTATCTTCCGCCATTTTTAATCCCTTTGATTCCATTATTATTTCTAAATCACGCAATGAGTTAGCACTGCCAACCGCCTCGTAGCAGATGAACGGTAACTCTATAGCCACTATGTCTGAAAACTCGTTTTTATTGTCTCTATTTTCAAGCCTTAATTTTACCATTTTTGCTTTAGTCTCTCTGGGCTCTTCGTTCCCACAACTAAATATTTGTAGGTTTTGTTCGCCAACAATTGGAAGCCCTAACTTTCTGGACAACTCCTCTCTTATAAAAGTCGCCTCGCTCCCCCCATCCAAGAAACATCGTATTTTCGCCCCCTGCTGCGAATGTGTCGGGTTCTTTAGAATACTAACCGCAGTTTGCAGTAAGACTTTTCTATCCCCCACGCTACCAACCCTTGCCGCTGCCGAATTGACTTGGACAATTTCTTTAGCGTGTGTATTTTTATTTTCATCGTTTTCCGACCCATTCTCGACGTTTTTAGAATTCACCTCATTTTTGTGGCATATCGCGTAATTATGCCGCCTGTGGCACCCTTTACAGCTTTTAAACTTGGACCTACAATGTTTAACCCCGTGTCCTGAGCGAAGGCAAATATAGCACCTAAATGTTTCCGCGAGAATTTCCCTTTTTCTTTCCAATGAATGATTATTGCAGTTTACTGACTTATGAGTGTCAGCGTTACAAAAAGCGCAGAACATAACTTCCGGATTATTACTGACCTTTGCTGTGAAAGCCCTTGCCGTAACGTTATGCTTGTTTCTATCCGAATTAACACTAACTCGAGGTTTTTCATCCTCTTTTTTACCTTGCTTAGTTTTGCACGCGCTTTTCCCCGGCCCGGAACCCAGAAATTCAGCCATTTCCCTACTTTCAATTTGATCTCGGATGAAATCAACCAGTTCCTGAATATCCCAATTAACATTATTAGCCGAAGACCTATATTTTATGCAATAATCTGTCCTAATCTCGCTCGGCAGACTCGCCATAATGGCAGGACAAACAATGGAAGCTTTGTCTTTCACGTTAAACCCTAGAATTTCGAGACTCCTTAAACTAATTTCACATGTGTCTAACAAGTTACGCAATGATCTCAGATTACCCACATCTTCCACAGGCTCAAGATTGTATAATTTCTTCATATGATAATTAACACTATATCCCGATTTTTCGAACCTTCTTTTTAACAACCTAACAGCCTCATCGTACGACGCGCCTGATTGTGTCAAGCCATCTATTGTTTGAAGCGCGTCGCCTACTAGATACGAGGAAAGGTAAATAAACTTTTCTACCTTTGATAACCGTTGGTTAGAACCTACTGTAGCTTCGAAACGTCCCCAAAAATTGTTCCAATTTTCATATGTTCCGTCATAGGTTGGGATAATCAACTGTGGCAGTCTGACTTCCTGTTGATACGCGACGTTCGCGCTTGATGGTACCGCGGTCGGACTGACGATTGTTGAAAACGATCCACACGCTGACCCTGCTGGTGTCCTTGTAGCCTTCTTAATCCTCCTAGTTAAGGATTGTTTCGTATCCAGTAGCCTTTCTTTATAGGCGATAGCGTCTGCTGTTTCTTTTTCCATTTCCGCTTCGTCCTCAATGAGGGCTTCCACCTTTGCGTCGATTTGAGTTAGATCATCCTCCTTTTGATTTAAAGCCTCCAATGCATCCTCCAAATCTTCTACCTCCGTTTCTGGTATTGCTAATAAAGCTTCCGCCGACTTAATTCGGTTTGTTGCTGCCGTTCGAATGCTCTTCCTCGCTGATTTCACGAGTTTAAAAGCCGCCGCCTTTTTGGCGTTTTGTCCATTGCTACTGGCGTGAGTAGCATTACCCGTGCCGCTTGCACTCGTTGAGTTTTCGTCATTATCCATTTTAAAGCCAAGGATTACCGATTATTTAAAGTCAATCCCGGGTTTCGGCACCATGTTATAACTCTGGGAGAGCCGTTGAATTTTTGCTCTAACTCTCGGACTGAAACAAGAGCTAGTTTGCGTTTGTATTGACTATTCCAAGTCCTTTACTTCAAAACAGAGTCCAAATTTCTATCTTTCAAGAAATTGCAAGTGCATAACGACAACAAAAAGAAATACTTTATTTTCCAAAATGACCTTTTGGGTCCGTCCAGGAGAAAGTTTCAAACAGTTCTGATTTTACAAGAAGCTCGCTCGCCTTTCAGGTGAGGGCTTTACAATAGGCAATAGTTTCTGGCGCCATGTAGACGGAAACCATTGCCTTTACAAGACTTTACCCAAAATTTCCCATGCTGATATAACTGATAAGAAATAGCCGAAAGAAGCTTCCAAGTAATTGGCGACCCTTTTCTTAAAATAGCTTCATTGCCCATTTTTCAACATTGACAGATCCCATAGGTAAAGATTTTAAAGGTATACTTAAAATGAAAAGAGTTAAGCGCGTTTTCTCCATTTATTTTCTCAATATATTTAACAGTAACTATTGATGTCTTATTTGCAGAAACATGGTTCTTTTATATACTTCGATCAAAGTAGTTTCAAGCGACAGTTTCAAAACATAACAAGTTGGGAAACCAAAATGTAGCCTCTCCGAGTCGAGAGGAGAACTTCCTACCCTCGAATTTACCTGAATATGCAACTATTGCTACTGTGTGACCCATATTTTTATGCTTATTTTATAATCTTGCCCACTCCTCTAAGCTTACACTTTATGATATATTTCCCGAATTGATTTAAACCTAACCAAGGACTACCTGTCAATAGGGACTAACATCCTGCGTCTAACAGCGCTCCTTTCACTAAGCCTATCTAACCTTAGACTTTGATTCATCGAATTATGTTTAATCAAATATGTATATGTTTTAGAAAAATGATATGCGGACAGAAACGAACCAAAGTAACAGTAAGAGTTCAAAGTTCAAAATGTCATTGGCCCGATAAAAACCAAAAAAAGGAGGGAGTGAAAGATCCTAAGATTTCCCTATATGGTAATGAATTTTCAAAGAGATTTTAAGTAGGATTGACATGAATATTTTTAGAGTTATACAGTTTTTTTAAAACAGCGTCGCTTACTAGTTAAAGTTAAAAAAAAATAGATTTTTGATTTAACAAACGCACACCACCTTAATAATCCTTAACTCTAATAATTACTTCAATCCTCCGTATTTTGTACCTCTCCGAGTGACGATGACGTCACGGAGAGGTATTACACTGGATGCTTCTGTATGTGTGTATACGTCCTCGCATTATCCGGAACGAGTTCGCACTACCATTATCGTCGTTAGGGTTAAGATGTACACGGTGACCGGCTAGAGTTACGAGAAATATTTGACTCATTGTGAATCAATCGCCTTACATACCCAAAATTTCCAAAAATTGTTAAAGAGGCATAGGCTTGAATTATAACGTCAACCATAGCTACATGTTTAAAATGATTATAGGAATAAAGTTTCTTAAATACGACTTAACTAGAACTAAGGTAAATTAACGACGATTAAAATAATAATGTCAATTATATCTATTAAAATATTTAGAAAAAACGTCTTAATTGCGTCTCGACTCGGAGAGATTTATTTTGGTTTCCCAACTTGTATTGCTGACACTAGATAGGCCTATGCCGAGTGTTAATGTCTTTTTAACCTAATTATCGAAAAAATTTGACATGAGTCCACAAAAGCGGATTTGAATTCCCCAGAGTGTGCCCCACTGTGCCCCTTAAATTACACAACATATCTCGTCTCTAGTTCAAATGTTTATAGCATGAATGCTAGAACTCTAGACGTTTTCCAGCCAGATGTGAATCTCGTGCCATTTCCTGTATGCGGAAACGTTTCGAAACTAGACATTTTATAATTTGTAAATTCTCTGATGACATCATGGAGAGGTATTACACTGGACGTGTCTCTGTGTCTATCACCGCGTTCGCAGTTGCGAAATTGGAGCAAACGTGCTCGCAGTATCCGGACCGCAATAGCAGTTCACAGAAAGCAATATTTACTTCTACTCAATTATCATCGCTGGGGTTAAGAAGACGTACGCTATAATCGGTTAGGGTTACGAGAACCGTTTAGCCTCAAAATGTGAGTGTTTCAACCAAAGGTTCACGCAATTTCGGATTTTCTTAGCATTTCAATCGTCTTATATACCCTAAGTTTCCAAAAATTGTTAAAGAGGCTTACGCTTGAATTCAAACGTCAACAATAGGCATGTTTAAAATGAATTTAGGAATAACGTTTCTTAAAACAACTTTACTATAATTAAGGTAATTTAATGACGATTAAAATAACTAATATCAATTATATTTAATTAATTATATAAGAAACACCTCGTAAGTATAGGTAGATACAGGAGTTAATAATAACCCCCCTTCGGGGGGGAAGTATGAAACTGGCCATAGTGCTAATGGTAAAAATCGCGAACAACAAGATTCTGTCGTTGCGCATAGAAAGGATTAGCCTGTTTATGGACATACAACCTTACAGTATATTGTAGTGGTATCTATGCTCCTTGGTTTTCGTTCCTAAACTTCCGTTGGCTTGGATCTCCGCCGAAAAGAAAAATGGCGATATGGTGGACGTAGAAACACGTTGCAATTCTTATATTAAAGATACTGCGAATAAATTTGTCCAACCCGTTTTAATTTAACCACGGAATTCTCACTCACACATATCACAACAAAACATCATTGACGATCGTTTAAATGTTTTGTAGAAAACTAGAAACCCCGACTAAAAGCCAACTTCTTAGCCAAGGCTTAATTTACACCGTTCCGACAGAAGCAGACGTGAGCCTTTTTCGCTCCCAAAATCACAAGATAAAAATAGTGCTAAACCGGAAGTGTGTAAGTTAATGCGCGTGGGCCCTAAAAAATGGGGAAACTATTTCTTTGGGAGTTAAGCGGTGTATGAATCCGCTGAGCTTTACGGCGAAACTTTGTTGTTACGGGCTTTTTAACCAGTTTCGTACTTCGGGTGGTAGATAGCACTCGTCTCGACTCGGAGAGGTTAATTTAGGTTTCCCAACTTGTTTACATTATTATTACGGAAAAGTAATAACCAGATTAAATTGAACTTTACTTCCGGCTTGCGCTCGGGCTGTCTGATTTCAGTCCGGAAATCGATTCACCGTAGATACAGAGGTCTAGTACTTTCGGGAACAAATTTTATGTAAAAGTTTAGGGCAAATGTATTATAAAACTATTTTATAAATAACCAGAAAAATGGAGTGTGATTTAAATTTAAATCGTATTGGATACGCGTTTCTGGCTGGAATTATGTTAATTTTATTAATTTTCGTCTACCATCATATTAAGTTCCTGATGATTATTAATAAGATACCTGGTTTCACTACTATACCATTCTTTGGAAATGTGAGAGAAGTTATGGCTGCAGTGTCAGTATCTGCTAAGAACCTCGACACCATAACTGGTACGTAAAAATCCCAAACGCACATGTAACCAGGGCAGAATTAAAAACAACCAGTAGGTTTTATTGGGTTTTACTATAAAAAAAACCACCAAAAAACCCAACTTAATAAAAGTCATCAATAAGGATCTTCACTTTCGATAAATTTGAATGCTAGAATATTTATTTAAGATAGTTTAATATATTTATAGTTTCAATTTCAATTGTAATTTTGAGCTTCAGGTATAACGTATTACTTCAAAAGTTAAAAAATGTTTCAGTTTTGAATGATGTATGCCAAGGAGTCTGTCACATATATCAAAAACAGAAAATGTTGAGATTGTGGATTGCAGGTTCAGCTGTTGTCCTTTTATTCGGCGATAAAACTGTTCAGGTATTGCTTGCGTTTTAAACTAGTATATCAGAAGTTATGTTTAGCTAAAGTTTATAAGGTATGTTCCGTAAGTATGACACCACCTATACTTGGTAATGGCAGAGACTTACAGCTCGAGCTAGTTCGAGAACGACGGAAGCGAGAATTGACTGCACTTGGTTTATTTAGTCTGTACTAAGCCTTTGACAGCGCCTCGCCAGGCGTCGTTTTACGAGAATCTATGCAAATTCATGACAAGCTCTTAGCAAAGAGTGACACACTTATGGAACGTATCTGATGAACTTATGATGTAGCTGTAAAAATTACGTGAACCAGGAGTTCATAATAACCACCCTTCGGGGGGAAGTACGAAACTAGTTAAAAAGCCCGTAACAACAAAGTTTCGCCGTAAAGCTCAGCGGATTTATACACCGCTTAACTCCCAAAGAAATAGTTACCCCACGCGCATTAATTTCCCATATTCCGGGTTAGCACTATTTTTATCTTGTGATTTTGGGAGCGAAAATGGCTCGCGAGTCGCGTGCGTCTGTCGGCGCGGTCAGCCGCGGTGTACATTAAGCCTTGGCTAAGAAGTTGGCTTTGCGATGGTTTCTAGTTTTCTACAAAACATTTAAACGATAGTCATTAATGTTTTCTTGTGATATGTGTGAGAATTCCGTGGTTAAATTAAAACGGTATGGACAAATTGATTCCCAGTTTCTTTAATATAAGAATTCCATCGTGTTTCTACGTCCACATACTCGCCATTTTTCTTAACGACGGAGATCCCAGGCTCCCAGCCAAGTTTTGGAACGAAAACCAAGGAGTATAGATTCTACTACAATCTACTGTAAAGTTGTATGTCCATCAACAGGCTAGTCCTTTATATGCGCAACGACGAAATCTTGTTGTTCGCGATTTTTACCATTAGCTCTATGGCAAGTTTCGTACTTCCCCCCCGAAAGGGGGTTATTATGAACTCCTGGTGAACGTAGTTTTAGGATTAAATAATAATTAACTTGCGGCTACGAGAAAAGCCTTGAATATGAGTCAACGAAAATTAAGCATTATTATGGAAGAAGACGTGAATTACTTCATTTATTTTAGCCTCTGATGTCAAGCAAAATTTCTCTCGATAAGTGTGACCATATAAATTTTACGAGAAAAATGTTTGGAAATGCCTTTGGTATGATGTAAGTAATTTATATTATCAGGGATAGATTTAATTTTAGAAGTATGAATGGAGAGCAGGGTAATCTGGACGCGCGTCAAAGTCCCGAACCCCCTTCCACGGGACGGAGGGGTATGAAAGAAGAGGCGGGTCATAGCGACAGAGGTGAAAAGGAATTGCGTATTTTTCGCCGTTCCCGTCAGCAACGTCATCAAAACGTAGTTTAAGTAAGCCCAACAAATAAACAAGTTGGCTTGGTCTCGTCTCCATCTAAGGGACAGGATCACGTGACTAACAAAGTTGACTCTAGTACCATCTGTCGTTGAGCGACGAAAATAAATCTATTATTTTGCTGATTGGATTAGAGTCTGACTTGTGGGGTAAAACAGGTTCTGCGCATGGTAAAATCAAGCCAATCAGGTTATCCCTTTCTCGCCTCAAAATCCGAGAACAAGATCTGAGCCGTTGTAAAAATTCAAAAGAATTGTTAGTTGGGTCTATAAGATAAATTTAACTTTTCGTTACGTGTTGTAGGGAGGGGCTCTATACTGGGCTATGATCGAAACAGACTGAAGTAAATATTAACCGTTCTCCATTCCTAATCCTGAAAATAGATCTCCCTGATATTATCTTGACAAAAAGCGCCAAATAAACGATATCTAGTTTAAACTGAAAGATTCCTTCACAATGGACCGAAATCCCATTCGACTGAATCCAAAATACTCCAATGAAATTTCTTGTATTTGGCCATAAGAAATGTCTGCTTTTTTGGCTATAAGAAGTGTAATGTTTTTTATTTTTTTTTTTTTGACTCTACTTCATGTAGGAAAAGAGAGGAATGGCAAAAGAGACGGAAAATTGTTAATCCGGCGTTCCATTTCAGCAAGCTGATAACCTACATGCCTGCAATAAATGATAAATGTCGTGTTTTAGTCAATTTAATAGCGACAAAACTGAATGAACCTTCGATCGACGTCACTTCACTTTTTGCTTCTTTCGCCTTGGATGTATCTAGCCGTAAGGAACCATATCGAGGGCATTTTAACAATGTTGTTCAGCAGCGATGGATTTAATTTTAGAAGTAGGAATGGAGAACGGTTAGTATTTACTTCTGACTGACTCAAAGCCCAGTGAATAGCCCCTCCTTCCAACACGTAACGAAAAGTTTAAATTATCTTATTGGCTCACTTGCTGAAGGGGACGGCGAAAAATACGTAATTCCTTTTCACCTCTGTCGCTATGACCCCGCCTCTTCTTTCATACCCCCTTCCTGGGGAAGGGGGTCCGGTACTTTGACGCGCGCCCGCATTACTCTGTTCTCCATTCCTACTTCTCAAATTAAATCTATCCCTGGCTCAGCTAATATTTCATTTATATAGCAATATAATAATCAATAGTAGCATAAGTTCATAAGATATGTTCCATAAGTTTGTCACGGGTTTCTGAGAGCTTGTCATGAAGTGACGTAGGTGAAACGTCACAGATCATATGTAGAAGTTGAATGTCGTTTTCCATTGAAACTATTTTATTGAAGCGTTAATTGTGGTTATATTTGTAGCGTTACCTCTTTTATCTATTGATTTCTTACGTCACTAAATACCTTTCTTTCATTTAAGACATTGTTCTTGGAACGACAGCTTATGGACAGGAAAATGCTGATTCTGTAAAAATAAGACAAGATGTGGAAGAGTAAGTGTGTTCATTTAAGATAGAGGTTTGAAAGACACCCTGCGGTATCAAGTAATTTTCACTTTATGATTCGTTAACGGAAAAGGTCAGATGACATAACATTATACCTTAAAAGATCGACCTTTTTCTAAATATGAAAGAAAAAAATAATAAAAGAAATAAATCATCTCTTATTACAAAATAATTAGCATTTAATTAGCTCTAAATACGAGGACTACTGCGCCATCCACCATTGGTTTAGTGGCGTCTGCTAAATCGTACCACTTACCGTAGGCGATTGGTCGAACTCTCACAGGCTGAGAGTAAGAGGTTCGATTTAGCAGACGCCACTAAACCAATGGCGAATTAAATGCTAATTAGTTGTAATTAGAGATCATTTATCTATTTTTTTTTAATATTTTTCCTTTTATATGTAGAAAAAGGCCGTTGTTTTAAGGTATAATAATCAGTTATGTTACCTGAACGTTTCCTTTAACACCATGAAAGTGTACTTCAAAATTTAATTATTGATGGTAATTTATGGATTTGACATGTACTAATGCTGGTTTTAAAAACTGCGTAGAAAAACTCTTTTTTATACTATATTATGTTCCTTCATATAAATTGATTTTGTTGACCATGGTGGGACTAAATGTAAGAACTGTTTTAAAAACGTTTTGCAGTAGTACATTTTACGTGTATCGTCGCTTTTTGAGGCCATGGTTATGGTGGGATTTCATATACCGTTTTACCACGGAAGGCAAATTTTTTAACCAAGCCGCATCCACTGTTAGTGACTTGACAAATAAGGTATAATTTTTATCAATTATTTTGAATAGTATAGTTAATTAATATATTTCTATGCGTGGTACAGTGTATTAAAGAAAGGATTTTGGCAAAACAACAAAATATGAAATGCCAATATGATACTGTTAATGATTCGAAATTTGAGCCAATCTTGGATTTTCTGTTGGAAAATCCTGCCTACCCTGAAAGTGGTTTGAAGGATGACCTGGCTTTGCTTATTTACGCGGTATGAACGTTAAAAATATATCTATATCTATATAAATCAAAGTCCGGACTGACTGACTGACTGATAATCAGCGCCCAGCCCAAACCGCTTCCCCCAGAAGGCTGAAAATTTCCAGGAACGTTACTCATAAGTAGTAGACGCGTACTAAGAAAGATTTTTCCAATCCACCACCATCTTAAAAAATGGCGCCCAGAAATGTAAAAACTCTCCTCTATGCAACAAAGTCCGCACGTTTCAACCGATTTCACAGATATTTAGTACACGGGTTTCCTTTAACCTACAGACGGGCTGAATGGTTTTTTGGGTTGGATTTGTTGCCATCTTTTTAAATTTCGGCCAGAAATTTATAAACCCTTCTTTATGGAATAATGTCCGCGTGAAAAGTAATGAAAAATGTCCCGATGGGCTGACGGGCATCGCCGAGTGCCTTCGCTCCTAGGGTGCTACAAAAATATTTGTCATCAGTAAAATCTACCCATTCTTCGTATCATGTTGATGGAAGTTCTTATTACACGCGAGCGACGCCGCGGGTAACAGCTAGTTTATTATAACTTTTCACTCGTCGTTGTGATAAAGGGAATCCTTTGTTCGTAATACTTTCAAAGCAAAAACATTGCTGTAAAAATTCAGGGTTCTGAAATTAGTTGTAAATCTGAAGCGGAAAAATATGCCTCGAAAATCTTCCGACTTACAACCCTAATAATTTCCTAATCTAGGTACCTTCTAAATTTATCCTGGCATATTAGGTCACTACGATGATACATTTCATATCATAGAGGATGGAATTAAGGCTTAACCTAAACTCCCTATAGGTATAAGATTAAATTCTTAGCGGTATTTGAATTATATACGTCTTCCAAGGGCCAAGATACAACTTCACTCACCTTGGTGTGGACCATACATTTACTTGGGCTTCATACTGATATTCAAGAAAAAGCTCATCGTGAAGTACGGGAAAAATTTATGACAACAAATCCCGAAATTACGTTCAACGATACTCAGCAGCTGAAATATTTGACCATGGTTATTAAAGTATGAAATTCGTCTTCTTGGGTTTTACATTATAAGATATGTTCCATAAATATGACACTACCTATGATTCGTAATGCTAGAGACTTACTGAGAGCTAATCGGAGAACGACAAGCGAGAATTTACTACACGTAGTACTCGGTTTCATCTTCCTTTTTAATCTGTATTGCTAAGCCTTTGACATCGCCTCACCAGGCGTCGCTTTACCAGAATCTATGACCCACGTCACTTCATGACAAGCTCTCAGTAACGAGTGACAAACTTATGGAACATATGTTATGAACTTATATACTAAAGAAAATATATTTTAGGAAGCTATACGGTTATATCCCCCAATTCCAGGAGTATCAAGAACAACTGATGAAGAATTAAAAATTGGCAAGTACATGTTAAACTCTGTTTATTTAACTCAACATGGGGGGTGGTGTCCTGCTTGTCAAATTCCTTACCTCATTATGACAAGTAACCTTACAATTTGCAGGTGACACAATTATTCCAAAACATACCTCGGTAATGGTCAACATTTACGCGCTACACAGAGATCCTGACGTATTCCCCGAGCCAGAGAAGTTTGATCCCGAGAGATTTGAAAATGAAGCCAGTTCAAAAATCACCACTTACTCGTATATGCCTTTCTCTGCAGGACCAAGAAATTGCATAGGTATGTACAGCCAAGTTGCCACCAAGGAGAATGTATAAGAGAGGAGACTCGTTCTGGAAAGGGGGAGGTAAAAATCGAGGCTGATACCGCGTACAGTGGCGCAGCTTCGACGCGCCTACCCGTTGGTAAAGGCGCCAGTCACGAGGTCGTTGTTGGAAACGAGGGATATTCAAAATTATAAACAAACTCAAGAGGCTAGAGCAAGGAGGCTTGAACGCATGCGCGAGAACGCACTCTCTCTCTTACCGTGAGGGGTAGCGGTAACTATGGTAACCGGGGGAGGGAACAGTACCGTTTTAGGAACGGGGGGCTACTTTGTGCATTTTGTCTCAATCAGAGTCTCCACTCTTATACATTCTCCTTGTTGCCACCTTGCTTTACTAACTGAATATTATTTATTTTAGGTAAAACGTTTGCCATGGCTACATTGAAAGCTGCTCTGGCTCATTTGCTCTTGAATTTCAAATTTGAATCTTTGGATCAAAGGGATAAAATACTGCTTACTCCAGCCTTGTCATTGAAGCCTAAAAACGAAATACGAATGAAATTTTGTAAAAGAAATCCGTGATGCTTAATTTTGGATATTAAAAATTACCTACGTATTAAATTTAGCTTATACCGTAAAAACTCGATTTTGTGTCAAAATTAATTATAGTTAATGTTTCATAGTTGTTGTAGAAGCGAGTTTTTATATGCACATGATGTTTCTGATAAGTATGTCATAAGTTAAAGGGTGTTTTCTTTGGGTCAGACTGAGTGAAAAGTGTCAAAAAACATTTTATTTCGGAGATAAAGATATTTCGAGAATAAAGGCAGCCTTATCGAGAAACATTGACTCTTAAGATATGTTCCATAGGTTTGTCACTGGTTACCACGAGCTTGTCATAAGGTGACGTAAGTGAAACGTCATATTCTTGTGAAACGACTCCTGATAAGTCGCTGTTATATGCTTAGTAATGCAGACTAAATAGGAAGATGGACTGCAAAACCGTGTATAGTCAATTCTCGCGTCGTTGTCGAACTAGCTCGAGCTGTAAGTCTCCAGCATTACGAAGTATAGGAAGTGTCATACTTATAGAACATATCTTGTAAACTTATGCTTGAAATAATGCATTTTACAGAAGATTTTGGGATTTTTGAAAAATTTTATACCATTGTCGGATGTTTTATTTTTGTTTTAATTATTTATTTATTTTTCAAGAATTTTCTAACAGTGTACTTAATTTACGGGAAAGTCCGACACCTAAGGAAATTTTATTTGTACGCCATTTCTTCTGTAATTTCTCGCAATTTCTTTGGAGATTTCATAATTTTTCAGATAACTCTATATATTTTGTTAGAATCTTAAGCACTTTTTTTCACGGGCATTTTGAATGCCCTTGGAGCGTTTATACGACCTAACTCTCGGTCCCATGGGGTAATTTCTTTAATAGATCCAAACTTAGGCTTTCGTGAGTAACGCGACTATACTATTGATTGTGACCAACAACATCATTAAAAATTCATGAATTGTATAACCTTATTAATTATGAAAAGTAACGCGAAAGCTAGGAAATCGATTCTATTCGTTTTATTTATCACCAAGGCAGGTAGTTATCTATTAGAGACGTTGTTCTATACAGGGTGTTTGTGAAAAGTCCATCAATAATGAAAGGGCGTATTTATTGGGCCATTTTGAGTCGAAAATGTTCTATGACATTTTGCCGTCCGAGCCACGGTTTTCGAGTTATGATTTGAATATTTTAGGGATGACCCCTTCATTAAATTAGCGCTGTCTTTCAATTTCATAATTAAATTTAAGGGGTCATCCATAAATTACTCCAATCATAACTTGAAAACAGTGGCCTGGACGGAAAAATGTCATAGAACATTTTCGACTCGAAATGGCCCAATAAATACGCCCATTCATTATTGATGAACCTTTCACAAACACCCTGTATATTTTTTGGCCAGAGCTCGATCACGCATAGTGCAAGTATCGATCCCAAATTAAAGTAATATTGGAGGGTTACCATACTTGAGTTTTATTACTTTGAAATTCGTGACAACCTTGAGTTGGCTAGAAAGAGAAATTAAGAGTCTACCTAGAAGTACTGTTCAACAAAATATAGAGAAAATGGCCATCGAAACAGGAAAATACTATAGAGCACCCTTTTTTGAAGTAAGCTTTACGCCTTTAAACAATGTTATTTCTGTTCAAACTTAATAGGCCCCCCGCGCCAGGTGCAGCGCCTAATCAAATGTTATCTGATGTTAATAGTTCAATCACGAAGCCTGCCTTGACCTCTGAAAATTATAGGGGATGATTATGCTCAAAATCGTTCTTTTCATGTTCTACCTTTGCCTTTCATACACTTCATTCATGGAGGATGTATAAGAGGGGAGACTCGTAGTCAGACAAAATGCACGTAGTCCCCCGTTCATAATCTGGTACTGTGCCGTTCCCCGGTTACCATAGTTACCGCTACCCCCTCACGGCAAGAGAGCTTACATTCTCGCACATGCGTTCAAGCTTCCTTGCTCTAACCTCACGAGCCTGTTTATAATTTTGAATATCCCTCGTTTCCAACAACGATCATGTGACGTGCTCCTTTTTCCAACGGCTTGCGCGTCGAAGTTGCGCGGCACTGTATGCGGCATATGCCTCGTTTTTTACCTCCCCTTTTCCAGAACGGTCTCCACTCTTATTCAGCCTCCTTGCTTCGATTAACTAGAAATTAGTTCCAATGACAAATTCGTTTATTACAAACAGAGAAATCACCACACAGGGGCGAGCCCGCCATTGGGGTATTCTCCCCTCTCGCCAAGAAGCAACACCAGAAGGAGCAAGAGTTCTCTGGACGCGGGAAGCTAACCAACTCGCACTGCCTCTAGTGAGCTTCTTGGCGAGAGGGAGGATAATCCCAATGGCGGTCTTGCCCCTGTGTGTTGGTTTCTCCACTGGTTTCTCAGTTTGTAATGAAATAATTTGTCTATTCATTATCTTTGTTACCAGATGTCACCAGTAGAAGTTGTTTGTTATTGTGAATGAACAAGGAGAGAAAACGGGCTATATGATAAATCTCCTTAATGTTCTAAAAATATTTGACAATATCAAGTAATAAAGCGTAAGGTATGAGGTCTCCTTTAATGTTACTCGTAATAACCACAAGGCTCAAAATATTTTCTAGCGTTACTGTTATCCCGAATGTTGATCACTTATGGGGAGCGAGAGTTAATAATTCATGGAATGGTCTTCTTGGAATGCTCGAGAGAAATGTAATTTATTTTATTCGAAATGTATGCTAAGTTAGGAATTCATTGAAGTTACTAGGAATATGGAGACCCAGCTTAAAGGGACTGTAAACGAGTCGGCGAACCGTTGAACATATTTCTGAATAAGGTACAAGACCCCCCCCTCCCCTCTATGATTGACGTCAGTAGCTGAGGCAAAACGCGTCAAAGAGGAATTATTTCGCGGTTGTAAAGCGGTTCCTCACATCCGATTAATCTCTATTGTGATTGGTTGTGAGCCGCCCCGCTCCGGCGTTTCTACAGCCTCCACTCTCGAGAGTCTGAGACCCCCGCTGCGTTTGCTAGAACCGTCGACTGAAGCAGTATCAAAGGCGCTGCGATTGGCTCAATTTTATCACCTGTCGGATAAGGCTGAATAACACAAAAATAGGAAAATGCCTTAACACTATTTCCCGGAAAGAAGGAAAGACTTTCGTTTTTCTTACACCCGGGGCTATGACGTCAATAACGACTTTTTCAAAACCAAATTCAACGGTCCTCCGACTTCTTTAGAGAGCCTTTATATATTTAATTTATTTGTGGAAATTCTAAGTTTATTCTAAAAGTAGGTTAGGGTCAGATATGGTAAATGATGACAAATTTTAACTCCATATTGCTATGGTAAAATAAGTGAATTCCTGGTAAAACTAACCCAAGAGCTAATCATAAAATGTTTTCAACACCCAGGAGGCGGATTTTTCAACACTACCGTTGTGGTTGGTTAATGATCGTTTCAAGTTTTTCCCAACATCGCACCCATTTCTGATTTCAAGAACCCAAATATTATTCGGCACTAACGAAAGAAATGAAAACAACATTTTTTTTGTTGTCGACAAATGGGTAACTTGATCTATAAATATATAACTTAAAACGGCCTTTTTCTAAATTTAAAAGGAAAAGTATTAAAAAATAAATAAATTATATCTTATTATAAAGATACTAGCTAAGTGCCCGGCGTTGCCCGGGGTAAGGTTTTTTTTTTAAATTTAATATGATTTTGTAACAAAAAGCTTTAGCCAGCGACTTTGCACATGTTTATGCAATTACATACCCACTATCAAATCTGTAGTTAATAGTATTTTAATATTGCGGAATTTCAATACAAATATTTCCAAATAAAAACGTTTTTTATTATGACAATTTTTGGTACAAAGCTTCGAAAACGGTCAGACCTAAATCCACTACCTTTTACAAAACTTCTTTGTAAACAACATTTTTCGTTGTTCCCTCCGGTGCAAGGATTACCAGACTGGTGGGCGAGCTCACCCTGGAGCAGGCCACATAAAACTGCCCATGTGAAAAGCAGTCTTCTCTTAAGTCAATCCCTGCCAGCTTCAACGTCTGCCCTTGAGACTTGTTAATTGTCATTGCAAAGCAAACCTTTATTGGGAACTGTAGCCTTTTGAATTCGAAGGGGTACTCGGATGGTATGAGAGGTATTCGCGGTATGAATACTGACTCTCCCCGGGCACAGCCAGTGAACACTGTGGCCTCGATGACGTTTCTATGGAGGGCTTTTACTTGCAGCCTTGTGCCATTGCAAAGTTTTGGTGGGTTAAGATTCCGCAACAACATCACTGGAGCGCCTACTTTTAAAAGAAGCTTGTGGGAAGGGAGGCCAGGAGGGTTCAGGGTGTTCAGGAACTCCGCTGGATAATGGACGGCATCATCTGTTTGCAATACCGAGTCAATAGATCTGTACTCTATCTCTGTTCCTTCGAAAGACTTAAGTAAGACGTCGTTAATGGTGGCAGCCTTGTCATTTTTGGGCGTCAATATGGCACGCTCACACAGCCATTCCATGGACTTGTCATGGATATTAGTTATGTCAGGATAAATTTTGGCAGTGAGGTCTGTAAGGGTTTTCACTACTGATCCCAGGCTTGTAGGTATTGTCATCTTCCCTTCGGACTCGGGATAGTTTCCGTCTCCTATTTCGAGTAAAAGTTCAGAGAATAGCCCAGCAGAGGGATCACCCCTCAAATGGACCCTCATATTCTTCCTGAGAGACACTTTACAAATCAGAGGCCAAAGATACGACGCTTTGAGGCACGCCTTAACCTCGTCAGCTCGAGTTCCTCTTGGAACTACCGGCAGAGTTTGGCGAAAGTCTCCTGCCAACAACACAGTGACACCTCCCATCAAACCGTCGTTGGCCCTGATGTCTTTGAGGGTTCTGCTAAGAGCCTCAAAACCTCCTTTGTGCGCCATAGTACTTTCGTCCCATACTATGAGCTTGCAGTCTCGCAATACTTGGGCGGTGGTGCTTTGCTTTGTGATATTGCACATGGGAGTTTCAGCATAAATGAGATTGAGTGGCAGCTTAAACGCAGCGTGAGCCGTTTTACCGCCTTCTAAAAGCGTAGCGGCGATGCCAGAGGAAGCGACAGCCAAAGCAATGCCACGATCACTTCGAATCTTAGCTAAGAGCAAGGTAATGACGAATGTCTTACCGGTACCACCAGGAGCATCGAGGAAAAAGACCTGCCCATCGCCTGTCTCAACGCTTGCTATTATTTTCAAATATAGAGCCCGCTGCTCATGGGTCAATAAAGGCTCGTTCTTCTGCACTTCTTGTTTCAAAGCGTTCACGTCATAGCTCGTCTCCCTCAGATAATCCCTGTTCCCAAAGACTTCTCCAGATCTTGTCGGTCGAGCCAAGCCATACTGTGCTAAATCTTTTCCTCCCAAAGCCAATACTGCGTCTTCAATCTGCACCAAGCATCGGTTGTATACTTCGCCCATTACGTGCTGCGCGTTGCCTTGCAAATTCCTCTCCACTTGCCGAATAATATCTTCTGAGAGATAATCTTTGTACTTGTTCCAAAGACTTTGAGAATCGGGGAGTTGACAGAACACCAACATCACAGTGAAGAGTTCTCGCAGTTTCAAGGGAGACTGACACAAGGCAGCTTCCTCCAAAGTAGTGTCCCAGTGTTTTCCATCATCCAATAAGCCAAGTGCGTTACATGCACTTTGGAATGTGGAATGGATGATACCGTTCACGGTCTTGAGGTCCGAGAAAGACGTCGGGCCACGCACCTCATGTAGCAGTAGTCGGAGGTGATAGCATTCGGTGTTGTTCGGGTGAACAGTGTACACCCTTCCCAGTGCGCGATCCTTCTTCACTCCTGGCCAGCCGACGACATTCTTCCCTCGCTTCCTTCTTGAGAACTTGTTGTTTTTGTAGACAAAGTAAGAAGCAACCTCTGAGTATAGGAGTGTTTTTGCAAAAGCGTCAATTTTGCACAGGCCGAAGAATGCCAAAAGTGTTGTCTGAGGAGGATTTCTGATTCTATCGGCTAGGTTGTTGTCGGTGAAGTACACTCGCTGACCATTCTCAAGGTGAAGAGCCAGATGTAACACAGTTGGATACCTTTCATGTATGGGGAACCCCAAAATCCTCCAAACAGCCTCAGAGCTGCTGATGTACCTACCGCTCTCATATAATTTCACCTCATCCCTTGCATTTTCTATTGCAAATGCAGCCTGATCACTGCCCTTGTTTATGTACTTACAAATATATTTGATGCTCTTGACAGAGTTGCAAAACTCGACATTGATGTGAGCATTGAACGTACGTGACAATACAGGGTTATAGGGCACCACCCAGCGGTTGTCTAGCTCGATTCCATTAACATTTATCGAGAAGCCACCATCATCAGCAGATCTCCTCCTGTATTGCGGGTATCCATCGTCAAATGTCTGGGTGTCCTTCAGAAGTTGTCGGGGGTACCTCTTGCTGCAGTTATTTCCTTTCATACAGGGCGAATTCAAATTGAAGGCTCCACAGGGACCGTGAATCATGTTGGCCTTGATGATGTCATGAAGGATAGGGTCTTGTTGAGGATGAGGTATTTCGGCACAGATGACTTTGTCAATCATGTCAGGAGAGATGCGCTGCTCTAACCACAGTAAGATGTGGATGTGTGGCAGACCCCGCTTTTGCCACTCCACAGAGTACATAAAGCACGTTACCGTCCCAAATAGACTGCCCTTGTCTAAGAGAGACATCATTTTTTTCACCTTAAGATGGAACACCCTCGCTATGATGTCGTGGCGGTCGTGAGGCTTTTGCCCAGGCAACAGTGCATCGGTGATATCTTTCCACTTGGGATTACACGTGAAAGTGATAAAGAGATCAGGACGGCCGTAGTGGCGAACGTATGTCATGGCGTCTTGAGTTCGTTCATGCATGTATCGTGGTCCCCCAGTGAAGGATGAAGGGAGCACCACCATCTGACCCAGCTGACCAGGATCAGAATCCTGCCGTCCCACGGCATCCCTGAGATGAATATAACTGTCTGCCCTCAGCTGCGCCTGGTTATTCCTTATGTAGTTTAACCTCTCTGTTTCAATTTTGGCATACATGTCAACCACAAATTGACTAAAGAGTGATCGAAATAAAATCAAGTGATTGGCCTGCCCTTCCCTGATCATAATCCGGTAAGAATAGAAGCTCGCTGCGGAGACTGTCTTCTTCAAGGGCAACTTGGTAACGGGGTCGTGCTGAAAAATGGAAATCGAGTACCCATCCTCGCCACGGCAGAACAGGAGCGGGTACTGTAGCGCGTCGTATGACCGGTGGATCTCGCTGATACGCTGCAGTGTATTGTCATGACTCTGCAGTACGATGTCTCTTTGGTTAAATTGCTGACCAACCATGACCAGAGCCACCTCATTAGCTGTAGGCGCGTTGAAACGCCCTTTATGTGCCTCAACTGGTTTTCTTTCTGCATTTATAATGACTTGAAAATTCTGGCAGGTTTCGGGCACCTTGTCCATTGCGATTTTCAGGTCCTTTATGTATCCGTTTACATCATGAAGCATTTTCTGCAGTTGCTTAACCAGTCCAGGTTTAACATCAGGATAGTTGCTACACCTTAAGTTCACTTCCCTTTCGTCCTCGCCCACAAAATATATTTGGAGAAATTTTGCTTCTTGTTGATTTGCTGGTATCAGACCTCCAGCCAAGTGGTACACTTGTCCCTGAACTTTGAAAGTAGGCATGAAGCCGTCTTTTACAACGGTACGGGCGCCAAAGGATGTCATTTGGAAGCAGCCGTTGTACTTCCGAAGACGGGCCATGAAGTGAGCGTGATCCGGGTGGATATTCATAAGCAAGCTATGGAGCGGCTCAGGTAGATTTTCAAAGGGTTGCAGCTGCACCTTACCAGCACTGCAACACATTCCCGGGGCTTCTTCCTTCCACATCAGGGCATTGCAGTAGTGACACTTTTTGGACATGGTTCCCAGAGCTACCATGCTATCAGCCTCATAAATTAGATCAGGATCATATGCCATGCCTGAGAGAGTCTTGACCTTCCACGGACGTACCCGCCTTTCTACTCGATTTCCAGGGTTTTTTTCGTCATACCGAGACTCTGCCGTTCTGTGTACTTCGGGGTGACATTCCTGATATTTGGCCACAGATGCAGAGTGAACCTGGGGGTTTTCTTTTTGATACTTGGCCACTGCAGCACGGTGGGTGTCGGGGTTTCTTCTTTGCGACTGAGCCACTGCCGCATGGTGGGCGTCTGGATTTCGTTTTTGGTATTTAGATACTGCCGCACGGTGGGCGTCTGGATTTCTTTTTTGGTATTTAGATACTGCCGCACGGTGTGCGTCTGGATTTCTCTTTTGGTACATAGATACTGCTTCACGGTGGGCGTCTGGATTTCTCTTTTGGTACATAGATACCGCTTCACGGTGGGCGTTCGGTTTTGTTTTCTGGCATTTGGCCAAGGCTGAAAGGTGTGTGTCGGGGTTGCTTTTCTGATACTTAGCTACTGCAGCACGATGCGCCTCGGGGTTTCTTTTTTGGCTTTTGGCAACTGCAGCGCGGTGTGCGTCGGGGTTTTTCAGCGCGTATTTATTGGCGGCATTTTTAAGTTGTTTTCTTCGTTTATCGTCGTTGTATCTCGCACGACGTTTTGCAGGGGCCTTTTTGAGAGTAGATGGTGATGATGGCTTTGACAGATTTGACGCGTATTCAGCCTGAGAAAGCGATGGTGATGATGGCTTTGACAGATTTGAAGCGTATTCAGCCTGAGAAAGCGATGGTGATGATGGCTTTGACAGATTTGAAGCGTATTCAGCCTGAGAAAGCGATGGTGAATTGGTCGTTTTTTCTGGTTCAGAAGGCAAATAGGCATCAAAATGGCCGCTAGAAAGGTTCTCCGTAAAGCGTAACCTCCTCACGGGATGACCCTCAAATCCGAAGCTTTCATAGAGGTCACCATTGCGAAACACCTCAAAGACGAAATTAAATAATTGTCCAGCAGCCTTCAGCTCACATAAACCAGCATAAGTTGAGGCTCGTGACATGTCCTCGAAGTACTCGGAGAAGGTACTGTAGTTGTTGCCGTCGTTGTCGTGGGACATGATAGAAAACTCCTCCCAGTTATTGACCACGTGCCTCACAACGCGCTCACGCACCTCCGTAGACCTTGACTGTGTGCCATACATAAGATATGAGAGAGACCGAAATAGGCAGGCACCGTCACCAACGATGGGAACAATGGTGTGAGGTACCATCTCGCTATTAACGTTAAGAAACTCCATTTCTTTGCTCAAATACACCTTACTTCACGTGGTATTCGGAAAACTTTGTTTGGCGAAAGGTTAATTAACTAACTGAAGTATTCAAAATAAAAGAATAAGTAGCAACTCGAACTCTATTGAATAAATTTATTTGCAACTGTCAAAAGAATAGAACCGAACGCGGTAAAAGCCGTAAAATTGTGAGGGTATTAGTTTTTTAGACTTACGTATTAGTTTTTTAGACCTAGGTTTTAATTTTTTTCAAAGCGTCACAATATTGAACTTTGTGTAAGAAAGCTTTTTTTAATAATTCGTAAAAAAGTCTCAAACGCAGGTTGATTATGGAACTTATTGGGAGTGGCGTCGTTAAGTTTCATCTTTGTAGGGATGAATTTCAATATCAAACAGTACAATTTTTGAAGAATTTTTATCTTTAAAATAGGAATAATTTCACGTTGACACAAATTTTCGGATAGTTATAAAGGTCTTCAGATATTCCAATTACGCAAAATTTTGTTAATAATTTCTTATAAGAACTATCGAGTAGTTTACCCAGATTAAGCCCCCCCCCCTCCATTTTCAAACCCAAGCAACGCTACTGTTATTGTGTAGAGGCAAGGCTAGGCACACTTGTGACCACTATTTTTCAAGATGAAAGTGGATTTGAAAAATATTTCTTAGTACCTACCCAAAGAAGCATAAAGCCCGTCTGTAGGTTTTAGAGAACCAGCAGTGTAATAAATATTCGCGAAATCGGCTGAAACGCCTGGACGTTCTTCCATAGAGATGGTTTTTAAAATTTCCGGCCGCCATTTTAAAAGATGGCAAAAATTTAAACCAAAAGGACATAACGCCCGTCTATAGGATAAAGGAAAGCCGTTTACTAAATATTTGTGAAATTGGTTGAAACTCGAGGACGTTATTGCATAAAGAAGGTTTTTTTTACATTTCCGGCCGCCATTTTTAAAGATGGCAAAAAATTTAACCCACAAATATATAAAGCCTGTCTATAGGATAAAGGAAAGCCGTGTACTAAATATTTGTGAAATCGGTTAAAATGCGAGGAAGTTATTGCATAAAGAAGGTTTTTTACATTTCCGGCCGCCATTTTAAAAGATGGCAAAAACTTTAACCCACAAAGATATAAAGCCTGTCTATAGGATAAAGGAATGCCCTGTACTAAATATTTGTGAAATCGGTTAAAACGCGAGGAAGTTATTGCATAAAGAATGTTTTTTACATTTCCGGCCGCCATTTTAAAAGATGGCGGCGGAATGAAAAAATCTTTCTTAGTACGCGCCTACTACTTAAGAGTAACGTTCCTGGAAATTTTCAGCCATCTAGGCCAAGCGGTTTGGGCTGGGCGTTGATTATCTGTCAGTCTGTCAGTCAGTCAGTCAGTCAGTCAGTCAGTCAAGACTTTGATTTATATAGATATAGATAATTAAATTTAATTAGTATTAAAATCGAGCACTACTGCACCGGCTCTTACCCCTAACGGGATTGCTTCTCACAGGCTGAGAAAGCTAAGGGTAAGAAGTTCGGGCTAGCAGATGCCACTTAACCAATGGCGGATGGCGAAGTAGTCCTCGTTTTTAAGACTGATTTAATGCTAATTATTTTGTAATGAGAGAAAATGGCCATTCTTTTAAGATATAATGTTACGTTACCTGAACTTTTCCCTCAAATGATTTTTCAATTTCATCTTCACCTTAATATATCAGTTCTTGATTAAATATAACACCATGAAGTAGCAGTAGTCCTATTTATATTCTAATAGCATTATTATTAAACATATATATAGATAATTATGACGTTACTTGCTGCCGTTCTGCTGATTTATAGGACGGGAAAACTAAGCTCTAAATGTGGGAAAATGAATTCCGAACTGCCCTTCATGTTTTTGTCGCAATGCCTTCTGGGAACGAGTAAGAATTTTAAAGTAACAATATATGTTAGAACAAAAGTTTAATCTAGTTTAAACGAAGGTCCCCAAAGTTTCAAGTGCAACGGTGTCTCTCGTTTTCTATCGGTCTCATGGGGTCTGGCCTCTTTCATTGTATTGGTTTTCGTTTCTTCGACAATGACCTCTGAGTTTTCGAGCAAATCTGAAGGTGTGCCCTTCGACATCATCAATGATATATTTAAATTTCCCAACGTGATCCCAACCTTGGCTGGTTAAAAACACTGCATTTTTCGGTTTCGTACAGGTTAGTATTCAACAAGCATATAGAGGGGAATATCAGATAACATAATATTATAGCTTAAAAGAACAGCATTTTTCTAAATATAAAAGGAATTAAATATTAAAAAAATAAAAAGAATGGATCTCCTATTACATAATAATTAGCATTTAATTAGTCTTAAAAAGGATGACTACTGCGCCACAATTGCTTCAGTGGCGTCTGCTAAATCGAACCACTTACCCCTAAAGGGATAGGTTGAATTATAGCAGTCTAAGAGGTAAGGGTACGGTAGGAGGTAAGAGGCTCGATGTAGCAGACGCCACTGTGGTGGCATAGTGTCCTCGTATTTAAGACTAATTAAATCTTAATTATTTTGAAATAAAGGATCATTTATTTTTTTAAACTTTTCCTTTTTTATTTAGAAAAAGGCCGTTCTTTTAAGGTATTATAATGTTTTGTTACCTGAACTTTTCCTTTAAGAGACTGGTTTTCAGAGAAATCAAAATCTATTGTAGCTAATTCTTGCCATTTCGGATTTAGAAAAATGCAGTGTCGAATCCAGCATTTGCGGAAATACTAAAGCGAGCGGAAGCGAACCCAGATTCGTGTTACAAGAAATACAAAAGTTTAACGGAAAACGCCGACATTCATTGGGGAATCGAAAATCGCGAAAACATGTTCATCACGGACGACATTCAAAACTGGAACATAATCAAGAACAGATACGCCAAGACTGGAAGTTGCAAAATGAAATTAAGCAAACCTGTAATGATAGCGTTTTGGGCCATGTATTTCAAACAGAACATTTCGCAAACTCTGATCATGGCCGTCAACAGAAGGTTAGTTGTCTCCAACAAAGTTTTAAGCTTAGTTCCCACTTGACCGAAAACACGACCGAAACACTGCGGCAAGACATCTTCCGCAGAACGCGACCGAAACAACTTTCGGTCAGACAGAATTGGTGTTCTATTTTTTACGTAGAGGCCGACGTAAAATTATTTTGATAACCAATCAAAGCTCTTTTCGGGGTGAGGCTCCTTTTGACGTCATTATAGGGGAAAAAATTTATCACCCTCCTTTTTTGAGTTTTATTTTAACTCGCCAGTCGCGATTGCCACATTTGAATGTTAATGAACTTTTGAGTCTGAATTCTCTAACCAAAGTCGCTATTTCGGTGTTTGTACGTTGCAAACTTTTGAGTTCGAATCTCTCTGACCTGCATTTGGTAGTAGTTAACTTCTTAATTAAAATACCATCAAGGAAAAACCAAAGTTCTTCTGGCTCTGAGTCCCAAATGCAACTCGTGCCACGTGATTTCCGGCCCTTTTCTTTCGGAATTCGGTCGTATGTTAATCTTACCGTCGAAGACCTGTGCAAAAGAAAATTTTTTGATGCAACGCTTACGTTTTTGGTCAAATTCGAACCTAGCTTTATAGGTTAATTTTTAAATTCATGTTATCATTTGTCAGGTTGCGACAGTTGACTGAGGGTGATTGCTTGAAAGAACTGAACCCAACTTTGAAAAATGAATTGCATCCCTGTCAGAAAACGGAGACCCCAGATGTATTCGTCGTCATCAACGTATCAGCTTTCATGGTTATTTACCGCATCTGTTTCTTCGGGTTCTCAGCATCCTTAATCACTCTGGTACTAGAAATATATGTAGACGTTTTGAAGAGTAACTCGATGACATCTTAATGTCTCCCAAGTATGTTCGGGATTTCGATTTTAGTAGGCTAGTTTCACGAAGGCAGGGCGTTACGCCGTTTGTCTGAGGTGCTAATCTATGAAATCTCAAACTAATTTAAATTTTAAAATCATTCGGAAGTATTTCCTGGATGTTTCACTTTACATAATTAGTAGAATCGATAAAAAATCACTTTATTTCAAAATTTCACCCTCCCATTATCCAATTGAGATTGGCACTCCGATTACGTTTCAGACACTGCTTGTGCAATTGTGAGTGTGATAGCCAAAGAGTTAAAACTAACCAAGAAGGCTAAAATAGATTCAGTTATATAAGTGTATTATTATCAATATTAAATTAATGTATACACATAATATTACAATTAACGTTGTTTTAATGGAAATGTAAAATACTATTTGATGTTATTCATCCATGCTTCTTTAAATAAATAAATTTGATTTGACCATACGATACAGCAATGGCATCAGATGGGTCATTGAACTGAATTTTTTTACCACTTTGCGCTAGTTAACTCGGAAAATGAACTTTACATGTAGATGGCGTCGAAAACATAACTTTGATACGAAAATGAAAGTCCAAAGGCAGAACGATTAAATTTCTAATTGCTTTCTCGATAGTAGAAGCCACACTCAAGAAGAAGCTGATTAACGGCGTTGCCATGGAGACTTGACGTTTAAATGACTATAAACTAGCTTGTTCGATAACAGCTAGTGTGATGTGTCTGAAGCGTTGCCATGGTTTTCAAAGTAATCAAGCAGTTGGGACAGAACTTTGAAGTTTTAACCACTCGAAAGAGCGTGCTAAAAATCTGAACAGACGATAACACTCATATTCGTTTCATTGTGTTCAGGGTTCTTAGCATGTTTTGACATAAAGTGTATATTAATGTCAAGAAATTTTGAAAGATGTATCAAAAAAAAATAAAACCAAGTATACCTTAGTTAAATAACAGTCAGTAGATTATCTTTCAGAAGTTTGTTCAATATAAAATTCACCAATCATAACTTTTAAGCAAAGCTCGGGTCCAGTGGATCCCCCAACAAGGTGACTCTCCTTACGAACTCCAGTTTTGGTTTGTAGAAGGCAGGAATCATTTGTGGGTGGCATTTATAAGTGTACTTACAAATCCCGCCTACTTGCTTTATAAAATGAAAAGTCAAATTGTCACTGGAGCCGCGCTATGCTGTAGTGAACCCTGCCCTTGCAATATGTTTATACTTAAAAGTATAATATTAAAGCCTTCATTAGTACAACTTGGCGCTATTAAACGACTACATCCTAGAAAAGTAATTATTCTTACATATACAGGGTGTTTGTGAAAGGTCCATCAATAATGAAAGGGCGTATTTATTGGGCCATTTTGAGTCGAAAATGTTCTATGACATTTTTCCGTTCGGGCCACTGTTTTCAAGTTATGATTGGAGTAATTTACGGATGACCCCTTAAATTTAATTAAGAAATTGAAAGACAGCGCTAATTTAATGAAGGGGTCATCCCTAAAATATTCAAATCATAACTCGAAAACCGTGGCTCGGACGGCAAAATGTCATAGAACATTTTCGACTCAAAATGGCCCAATAAATACGCCCTTTCATTATTGATGGACTTTTCACAAACACCCTGTATATATAAAGTCAAAAACCCATTATTGAGACTGGAAAACTTGTTAACAGTAATGGACTATTAAACGACTACTTGATTGCTCTAAAACAGTGGTAGACGCTAAAGGGATCAATAATGGCCAAGTGACACGCTGTGGAATGTTTTCGTAGATACAACGTTAGTTTAGCCTCGTCGTAAGAGCTTTTCTGAAGTCCTTGCAGTAGGAGGCTTAAATTTTCAGTCGATAAAAACATTGAAGAAGTCCATAATACATCCGTACTAAGCGAATTGAGTGTTGTAAGTTGTCTAAAGGTAACAAGGTAACTATTTTGATGAATTATTCTGATGAAAAAGACAGAAATTGCAAAAGAATGATTAAATTATCGATATTTCCGAGCAACTCGTTAAGAGTCAACGCGTAAAATACTAGAAAAAGCATTCCGCTACTTCGGCACAAATGTATACTGTTTTCAAGCCACGATGATCTTATAGCGGGTCATTTGGGTTTAAAACATACTTGGGAGAAATTGTCGAGAAGATTCTTTTGGCCCGAGTATCTAATTATGTATTTTCCAGCGCCGAATAGGCAGTCTAAAATGACCGAGTGGACTCTTCTAACCAATTCAACCGCTGTACGCATCGTTTCAACGAATAGGAGTTGATTATTTTAGCCCGTTCTTGGTATCAGAAGGTGAAAACCGGTATAGACCTACTGCATTGTTATGACAGATTATGCTCGTAACACCAGACCACCTGCCCTGTCAGCATATAAAGCCCCGTAACACGTGGCAGTTTCACGATTCGTGTCCCATTGGACACTGAAATAAAAACAAATATATATCCCATTGAACAGAACTACAAAAATAGCATTTCCCCAATAAAAACTTGCAGAATGTAATTCTGCTAGTTTTTCACAACTTTCACAACACGTGACGATATATCCCAGTCAATTTTGAATTGAACCAAACTTACATTTGCAATACAAAGTATCGCTCCATAAATGTAAAAATCGCGGTAGAAGGCAATGTTTTCATAAAACGTCTGTCGAAAGCGTAGATTACATTAAAGCTATAACAACATGTTTCGTTTTGCAGCAATTTAGATGCAAAATTAAGTGAGTCTTTGCGTATTTTGCTTTCAAAATAGCGCAAAGTTCGACCGTGATTCCTTATTCTCAACGTCCGTGTCTGTCGAGGAACTTCAGAGCTCACCATGAACGAGTCCCTGAGATTTGTGGTGGAAATTGTGAGTATTTCGTGTGCCTTGATGCGAAATAGCCTTAGGAGAAGTAACGATATTAGGTGCCATGTTGTTCTAACACTTTTTCAAAAACCTTAATTTTAAAAAGAAACCCGTCTTTTAAAGTTGTACTAAATGGTTCGTACATCTTAGATTGAGACGCATAGTGGAAAAAGAACAGGGACGGAGAATTTTTTTTTTTTTTATTAACTTCCAAGGCATTCTGGTTGACCGGCGCGGATTGATTTTCCTTAACTCAATACGGTGATAGACAAAGGTTTTGGGGATATTGGAACGCTCTTCTCGGAGAATGTAAAATATAACAAACTTCTTACATCAAAATTGAAGGCATGGTGATAAAATATCGTTAGCTGTATGTCACAGTATGTGTGAAATCAGGTATCGCGTTGTACCTCGTGCATCGATAAGGTCTACTCGTGACGACCTCATTGCCTTTCTTGAAATTATAAATTACGAAAATATGAAAATTCTCATTTTAGAACAAGTATGACTTTATGAGGAAAATTCATGACCTGAGAAAATATCATTCGGGAGAGAGGCTCATTCGGGAATTCGTAGGATATCCGAAAGGCCGGTAAATTTTGAATACGTTAACGGCTTACTCGCGTTTTATAATTTTTTGAATATTTTTTGGCAGTACTAACGTAACGTTCATTCCCAGCAATAATACGCGTAAAACGGTAAGTCTTAAATTCGGACTAGAACGGTTTTAGTCGTGCAGGTGGAACTGCAAAAGGAAGAATACAATTTAATTTGGTTCGTATCCTGTCTTAGGAAGGAGATGTTTATTCTGTTTACACATTTGTGAGGTCTGAGATTTTGCCTTCTATGGAAACGTTAAATCGAACTTTTAGCCACCCGTTTCTGTTCTACGAACATAACATGTTGTCTTATTTCCAAAAACCCGAGTACCAAATATCACTGAGTGGAATCATTGAAGTCTATCTCCCGCAGGTGAGTAGATATTTCGTCTTTAGGAGACTTCTTATACCAAAACCAATGTCTTTTGAAGGTGTGGACGATTATCGTTCTCTTTCTCTTCTTGTTCAATTTCTTGACGATTGCCAAGCGATTGGTACCGAGAGTACACCGTTTCCTTGTCGGCGTTTATGACAACTTGTAGGCTAGGGAATAAATGACAATTTTACGCGAAATCATGAACTTATTGAAGAAAGCGTGAAACTTTGCACAATGATAAAAAAGGGGATTTCTAATTAATTCAAGATTGAACCCCACTCTAACTCATTTGCGACAGCTTTCCAAAAAATATTAAAACAACGCATATATTTGTAATCGGAATTTTATGAAATTCCCTGAACATTGTTGCAGAGCGAAAGGTTTCCCGTCAATAATCCCTAGCGGTATTTTCATAGAAGCCGACTACAAAGGCAAAATATGCGAAATATATATGCGGTCTTACATAGTACCTCAGTACTTCGAGGGGGTGTGGACTTGTGTTATTTATCATTGTGCAAAGTTTCACGCATTCCTCATAGAGTACATGATTGTTTCCCTAACCTCCAGACTATTGGGGAACACGTACGAAGCCGCCAAGAAGGTTATCTTGGCCACCTACTTCGTTGGCTGTTTCATTTTGATGGAAGTCTTCAAGGCCAACCTGTCGACCAAATTGACGGTGGACATTGATCGCAACATAAATAGCTTCGAGGATATCTTCAAACACCCCAACATGCGCATTGTTTTTCAGAACAGCCTAATGATCGTGCCTTATTTGAAGGTATAAATATCATGCCATTAATTAACGGTATTTAAGACTCTAAAAATGGATTAGGAATACTGAGAACGAATGGCAGGTGGGCTATGTCAGAACTTAACAATTTTTACCGCCATCATGTCGGCCTAATTTTGCATACATATTCCGAAGTTATTTTAAACTACTTTGATCAAAGAAAAATTGCAAATGAAACACCAAATTTTATAGAGTTAAAATTTAATAATTATTGCTTCTAAATAGTTGCTAAAATATCAGTTACTTAGATGCAAAAGGGAAACTCCGGTAGGTATTTGAACGCTCCTGCCTGAGTTCTTACATCCAATACGATGTCGCTATATTCGTCCCTAGTATTCCTCCCTCATTTTTTGCGTTTCTCCAGACCCAAGCGTTTCCGCAGTTACGGCGCGTATTTCTTTCAGATTTAGCATCCTCCACCCACGGAGTGTGTATCTTTACTTAAAGATACACACTCCGTGCTCCCCCCCCCATCATCTTTGCTCAGGGTACCGCGTTCACAGTTGGAAAATGAAAACAAACGTGTTCGCCATTTCCGAAGCGCTTTCGCAGTACAATCACAAAAACTGGTAAATGGTTTTTCACTACGTTAGCTATTCCACTTGAATTCAACACTCTTTTACTAGCCGCTATTCCTTCATCTGCTTAGTTTGTTGTCCATTCTTCATATATAAACATCTGCTTCTAATTACGCCACCATCTTCTGGTCATTGTCTATTTCAAATAGTTACCATATCTACGTATTTTCTTACTAGTGTAAATCAAGCGTATTTTTCTTACTAGTGTAAGTCAAGCTTCTCAGAGACGAAGTTTGATATCCCCAAGGCACCAACTGCCCCGTGTCCGCCGGAGCTCACTTGACCCCACCACCCCTTCCGTCACCTACCAATTAAGAATCATTTCCTTCCCCGGGGTATTTGCATAACCAATTACTTAGGCGAGCCCTTGGAATATAACCATACTTGGCTCATACACTATACAATTTAAATATGTAATTTTCATTCTAATTAGAAAAACCGTAACGACGTTGTGCTAGAATACGAAAGAAGATTCCAAAAAATGAATCGAAAAAAGGGAGACAACGACGACGTCTTCAGTCAAGGGAACGCCGTCTACTTTGGCAGCGTTCATCATTTTGAATTCTTTTGCAATCGCTTTTATAAGGCGGGAAAAGACTTGCATTACGGTAGAGATCCTTTCTGCCCCCACCCCATCGCTTTCGAAGTGTCCAAGACGGCTTCGAATAGATTGAAAGACTTGATCAAGCTAAGGTAAGAGACAATGTTATTGGGAAAAATCATTTTCTGACATTTTTATTACGCGACAGAATATTGAACTATTGGGAGACTGGCCATGGAATCAGAGCAGACATTCTGTTGCACAGAGGGGGCTGCTCAAAATACCTGAAGGCAAAGCAAAGTTTGGCCGTTTCGAAGACGTCACTTGGCGATGTTGGAGCCATATTTCTTGCGTACATCTCTTCAATGATCATTTCGTTTTTGGTAATGCTCATCGAGTTAAAGTAACAGGCGGCTCCATTATCACCCCTAGCATGCTGGCTAATCTTCTGGACACGAATTTTACCTTGCCAAAGGCAGGAACCAATCAGACCTAATGCACTAGGTCCCATTGGTTCCTGCCTTTGGTTTAACTAGCCTTTGGCAAGCTTAGCCAACGTGAAGCAGAAAAGGCATCTTTCAGGGGCATCAACGGAGCCGCCCTTTGCTTTAAGACAGGCTTTCAACAACTAACACGTGGAATTACGGAGATCTTGAACTAAGTAACAATAGCATGAACAAAAATATTAATTCGGAAATCGACTCTCCTCCTTAAAATGAAAAAAAAGAGAGAAAAAATATTGATCATAATTTGTTGGCTAAAATACATGTTACAATTCAAAATTTGTTTTACTTGAGATGTACCTAGGCATAGATGATTTTAGACCGTGTTCCTCAAAAGACAAAGACACGTTCTTGTGGCGTGAGATTTTTAGATCAACTTTTAAATGTGGAGTCAAAAAATTGACAAAATATATTACTCTAAACATGCCACAAGGTGGCTCATTATGTCATTATTGGACAACAAATAGTTTTATAGACTCGGCACAGTCTCTAGGCGGCTAGTCTAGTGATTGCTTGTTTAACACACGCAATAACATTCATATTTTCATCACCATACTTCGGTCGTATAGAGCAAAATAGGAAGTGGGGTGGCGTAGCGGTTAGCGCTTTCGCCTCGCAGCAAGAGGATCCCGGGTTCGATCCCGGACTGTGGCACCGGGTGAAAAATCTGGGAAGAAATCCTTCTGCGTAGAGTTTGCAAGTTCTCTCCCCGCTTGTTAAAGGAGTTTTCCTCCGCGGTCTAACCCGGTTTCTCCTTTCCATCAAAACTTGCTGAGGTTAACGGTAATAGTTAGTATAGGGCGCTGTAGGTTAGCTGTGGCATAGGGGCTAGCCACCACCCCTCTATGCATTGTAAAGGCGTTAGATAAGTGGCAATAAGTCGCAAGATGACTTGGTCCAATTAGCTAGCTAGCTGAACTTATATAGAAACGGTTCAAATTATGGCTCTTTGAAATTGAAAAAATTAAAATTAAGGTGAAAAGATAAGTCATATATTCATAATTAAGCTAAAGATGCGTCATAACTTTGAAAACTTTGGGAAACACCAAGTTAGAATTATAATTCAATCTCCTTTTCGCCCATCATTTGAAAACACCTCCCTTTTAGCTATCGGCATTTTTACCTTTCCGAGTGACGATAACGTGTTTGTGTGTCTGTCACCGCGTTCGCAGAAGGCAATTTTTGGCTTCTACTCCCACCGTTAAGGATTAAGGAGTACGAGGCGATCAGCTAGGGTTACGAGAAACTTCTAGCCACCCAATGGCAGGGTTTCCACCAAAGGTTCACTTAAGGTTCATTTATTGTGAATCAATCGCCCTATATACCCTAGATTTCCAAAAATTGTGAAAGAGGCATACGCTTGAATTCAAACGTCAACAATAGCTATGTTTAAAATGATTTTAGGAGTAAAGTTTCTTAAAACGATTTAACTGGAATTATGGTAAATTAATGAAGATTAAAATAATTAATATCAATTATATTTATTTAATAATTTAAGAAAAACCTCTTAATTGCCTATCGACTCGGAGAGGTTTATTTTGGTTTCCCAACTTGATAAGTTTATTCATCTAATATGGTAGTCTCTAGCTTAATGAATTAATCGTGTTTCAATTACAGCAATGTTGTAATGTTTTAAATATTATAGATATTATTATTGTATTAGACAAAGTCCCAAAATGAAACAAATCATTTTTGGGTTATTTAAAAATTACTGTCCAAGTAGACAAAGACTTGAAAGTAAACGAAAAGCGGACAAAATGGATACTTTTGACAACATGATTATAATTTACAAATATTTTTAATATACCATACAAATTTCAGTGAAAATAGTTGTCTGTTTTTTATTAGAATTTTTTAACGAATTTTCCACTAAATTATGGGGAATTGTTTTTACGGTTCCTCGAAACTTTGGATGGTAAAACCGAGCGTTAACCAAGTGAGTTTTGAATAGAAGGGCACCGCCAAAGATCGCGAGTTTCAGTAATTTTCGCAATGCAGTGTGACACAAAGTTCTGTCAGAGTCGACAAATGAAAGTAAAAGCTTGAGAGATTGTATATATTGTATACTAAATAGTATTTAATTTAAAAAATAACCCATCCAGAACAAGCACGAGAAAAGCACAGTGACACTTTAAGGTTTGTCAAACCCTCCAATAGATATAGTAACTTAGAATAGTCCTTTCCGAAATACGCTTTAAGGGCCCGGGGAATCTTGTTGAAATGGTCCCGCCGCGTGAGTATAAAGTTGATAAACGTGAGCGTTGAAATTAGGTTAGTTCTATGTTTCAATTACAAAGCCACCTTTAAATTAGCGTAACTGCGTTGACGATTGTAGCCATAAGACCACTCACCGATTTATTCGGAAAGGAAAGGCCTATGTCGTAACTTGTTCGGTAGGAAGTTTAACACGTTTCAATACCATTAGCATTGGATTGAAATCTTTCAATCCGTTTTAAAACAAAACACAAAACTACACATGTATAACTTTAACGTGTCAAGATGCAGTTTTAAGATATTACTGTTGTAACTTTTTAAAATAACTAAATGTATACTTGTAATTGCTTCTGGTGTATAGTATAGTTGTTCGGTATACGATTAAATACAACCATATGTAACTTAACGAAAATAAATATGACACTCGCTTTAACACGTTTTTGAAGGTATTTGCGTCAACAAACATGATGTTATTTTTCAAAACTATAGTTTCCGTGACCCTTACCATATCGTTTAGTTGCCTCTATTGGTTAGAACATGTACTCCGCCGAAACAAGGTGAATATTAAAATTAAATCGTTCGGGTTTCGATCCTTTGTGACACCATAGCCCACTTGATCACGCACGCTGACTGCACGCGCTCTAGAAGCCCGTCCAAACGATTTTTTTTACATGTTAACTCGCGAATGCGGCGCGTCACATAGGTTCGGTCTAAACTTTCATACCCGTCTGGTTTTAACATGGGCGTCTATGGGAGGGAACCAGTTTTTTCAACGTTTTTGACAATATTAGTGCATCCACTGGTTCAAATCTCTTGAATTTTTTATGAGACGTGTATTGAAAGGTTTGATATTATCCTGTAAAATTTAAAGTCTTCAGCTATAATAGTTTTTTTTATAAAAAATAAAAATCATCACATAGTAGGGAAATTGAAGGATTTCTCTACTATCAATTTCTTTGGGGAACCACGTGACCCTCGCTCGATATATTGCTTAACGTGTCCATAGATATGAAGTAGTTAAGCCTTATCTCGCAGTTTCGCAAACGTCGAAAGGGTGTGTTGCGGTAATCCGTGCTAAACTTCCGGGGTTAAACTTGAGAAGCTATACCTTCTTAGACTTGAAAAATTCTTCACTGATGGGTATATGAGAGCTACCATTTTCTCTTCGACTTATCCTTACCATGTAGCACTAATACCATTTAATAAGCTTTCAATTATCCAGTACTTTTAAGTCAAATAAGACTTAAAACTTTCACATCGATGACAGTACTTTTAAGTCAAATAAGACTTAAAACTTTCACATCGATGACAGTACTTTTAAGTCAAATAAGACTTAAAACTTTCACATCGATGACATCGAGTAGTCGATATGCATAGTTTACAGGCGTGGAGGATTCATACCATTTGCACAAGGAGACCAGGCAACTTAGAGTGTAAAATAGCAGACGATTTTACACTCTAAGTCGCTTGGCCTCCTTGTGTTATTGGTAGGAATCCTCCACGCCTGTAAACTATGTATATTATGGAATACGTTAAACTCTTTTTTAACCATTCGCAACGCAATGTAACATTTATATCCCGTATTATCTTTCACATCCTGATTTTAACAAAATAAAGAGGACAAAATACAAATCTCTAATATAAAGGCGAATTTCAAAATAAATTTTCTTACATACGTTACGTTCAGCTTTCACTTGCAAACATTCTATAAAGTTTTGACCATTTGTTTCCAAATAGAGAGGTTAAGAAACAGAATACACCTAAAACGTCTTACTTAAACAGAATTATTTCGAGGCAGTTAAAACGTTTTTAACGAAATTCATCAATTGGAAAACATACATAAAATCTTTATTCAAAACATATGACATTGTTCAAAACATACGTAGACTCTTTGGTCAAAAGGAAACTAAATGACATTATTCAAATTAACTTTAACCGCCTCGTAAAGGTAAGGTGGTTCTTTCATTCTTATGTAATAGCATCCAACATAATTCCCTGAATCTTCCAATTTTGTCAAAATAACGGAACCATGTTTGTTGGAAAACTGATTTTCATCGTTGACTTTATCCAAAGCGAACTCATTCTTCAGGTGATTAATTGGTTCTTCCCATTTAACACTCGATTTTAAACTCGAAGCGTCAGGATCTGGGCAATAAATCACTTCGTTCACTGGGAGAGACGTTAATGCAGCTTCGTTTTCCAATTTGACACAATTTAAGTGAAACTCTGAACTAACATTATCACTGGATAAAGGTTCTGGTTCTTGCTTTACTTCCTTGGAACTTATGGTATTAACTTCGCACTTGGAAGGCGAAGTATTTAACGAAATTACTTGGTTAATGTTGGAACCGATCACGTGTTTTGAATTAGTACATTTAGACTTCCTCGCGTTTCCGGGTTCATCAGGATCTGATTCTGAATGAATTTCGACTTGTTTTGACTGGTCAGTTTCATTGAGAGAATCATCGTTTATATTTGTCATCCGTCCCTGTTTGTCGTCTGGTTTGAATTTTAATGGACACGCAAAGTTTGCAACACTTTTTGATGGATCGCTATCGTTTTTCCGTCTTAACGAGACCGTTTTCCGAGATTTTAACGGATGACGTCTAGCAATGTGATTTCTTAGTACATGTTTTAATTTGGCTGCGAAATCACAAAACGTACACTTAAACGGACGTTCGTCACTGTGAGTCAATACGTGTTACTTTAAATTCCCGCGTGTTCGGGCACGGTAATCGCAAATATTGCATTTGAATGGACGCTCGTCACTGTGCGTCAATACGTGCAACTTTAAATTCCCGCGTGTTCGGGTATGGTAATCGCAAATATTGCATTTGAATGGACGCTCGTCACTGTGCGTCAATACGTGTTTCTTTAAATCCAAGCGTGTTTTGGAGCGGTACTCGCAGATATCGCATTTGAATGGACGCTCGTCACTGTGCGTCAATACGTGCATCTTTAAAGTCCCGCGAGTTCGGCTACGGTAATCGCAAACATTGCATTTGAATGGACGCTCGTCACTGTGCTTCAAGACGTGTTTCTTTAAATCCATGCGTGTTTTGGAGCGATATTCGCATATATCGCATTTGTACGGACGCTCATCACTGTGCGTCAATACGTGCATCTTTAAACTCCCGCGTGTTTTGGAGCGATACTCACAAATAGCGCATTTGTACGGACGCTCGTTACTGTGAATTAATTTATGATTCTTGAAGACTGTGCTCATTCCTGTCTGGAAAGCGCACTGTTCACACTTAAACTTCATCTCTCCCTAATGAATTAACAGGTGATACTTTAAATCACAACTATGCTTTGGGAATCTCATAAGAGTTGCATTTAAACAATGTAACGGTAAGATAAGTGATTTGGGCATAGCGGTTAATTCTCACATAAACATCCAACTGTCTTATTGATCGAAATCTGAATCGGATTGCAAATTTTACATCAGTGTACGTGTTGAACAGCAGATACTGAGCTAAATTGTCATTAAAGCTGAAATAACATAAATATATTATGAAAATGCTCCATATTTACATTAGTTGAGGAAAGATGGCTATCCATGCAAAAATGAGGAAATCCTCCAACATTCTAATTAGAGTAATCTAACTAGTTTACTAGGATCTTTCCTATTTACGAGGCCGCCTTCTATAGTGGGATTTGTTTAGTAGGATAGTAGTAAAAATAGTAGTATTTTTCCTAGATCAAAAAGCTAGACCGATGACGGAGAAAATACTATGGACAGCTACATTTTGAATACTCATTAGGCATATTTCAGAAGCAACGTAATCACGTTTTCGTATGATTTTACTGTTTTAACAATTTTTTATTATTAAACCTAATGTTCTCAACGATATTGCCAAAAAAATCATTTTGGACTATTAATGCGCTCAAAATAACGAAACATGTGTCACCAAAGGGAACTTCCCCCCACATCTTGGCCTCTCAACCAGGTGTCTATTGTGAGGCCACTCCTAGTCTCGTCTGTCTCTACACGGAAATCAGTCTGACGCCTAGTTGAGCGGCCAGTGTAATAGTCCATGGTTCTATTTTGCATGTTTATTCTCTATTGGCCTCTTAAGTAGGCCACCACTGACGCATAGTTGAGCGGCCAGTTTAATAGTACATGGTTCTATTTTGCATGTTTATTCTCTACTGGCCTCTCAAGTAGGCCACTACTGACGCCTAGTTGAGCGGCCAGTGTAATAGTGCATGGTTTCATTTTGCTTGTTTGATCTCTACTGGGCTCTATGGTTAATCAGCAATATTTTGGAAAAGGCGGAAATTTATGGTTAGTCAGCAATATTTTGTAAAAGGCGGCAATTTATGGTTAGTCAGCAATATTTTGGAAAAGGCGGAAATTTATGGTTAGTCAGCAATATTTTGGAAAAAGCGGAAATTTATGGTTAGTCAGCAATATTTTGGAAAAGGCGGCAATTTATGGTTAGTCAGCAATATTTTGGAAAAGGCGGAAATTTATGGTTAGTCAGCAACATTTTGGAAAAGGCGGAAATTTATGGTTAGTCAGCGATATTTTGGAAAAGGCGGAAATTTATGGTTAGTCAGCAATATTTTGGAAAAAGCGGAAATTTATGGTTAGTCAGCAATATTTTGGAAAAAGCGGAAATTTATGGTTAGTCAGCAATATTTTGGAAAAAGCGGAAATTTATGGTTAGTCAGCAATATTTTGGAAAAGGCGGCAATTTATGGTTAGTCAGCAATATTTTGGAAAAGGCGGAAATTTATGGTTAGTCAGCAACATTTTGGAAAAGGCGGAAATTTATGGTTAGTCAGCAATATTTTGGAAAAAGCGGAAATTTATGGTTAGTCAGCAATATTTTGGAAAAGGCGGCAATTTATGGTTAGTCAGCAATATTTTGGAAAAGGCGGCAATTTATGGTTAGTCGGCAATTCATACTATTTTCTCCATCATAGGCTCCGCTTTTCCTCGTAGGGGGAATACTACTATTTTTACTACTATGATACTATCCTACTAAAAAAAATTCCACTGTGGAAAACGGCCTCTAAAATAGGAATGACCCATTTAGGATAGGAGTGCGATAAACGTGGGCTAATTAATTAGTCAGCCAAAAAGGCATGGCCAATATGACACTATCAATAAGTCTTCGAGATTGAGATATAGTTTTAAAAATTAATATTCAAAAAATCGAAATTACCTTTAATTTTAAACTCTGAGATAACGTTTTTATACGCTTCCAACTTCCGAGTAGATCCAACGTACCTTCCTCGGACCGCGTCTACAAAACGTGGAGCAGACCAAAAACCGGTTGAGATTTCAAGAACATGCAGTGTGGAAAATAAGGATTTTTTTAAAACTGGACCTGTGGTCAGTCATAGCCCCCTGGATCACGCGACTCGCGGACGCAGGCTGCTCGCGCTATAGAAGCCCGCCCAATTGGCCCAAAAACGCGTATCAAGCATTTTACGCCGAAAATCAAAGCCGTCAGCTTTTAACATGGTCGTCAGCTTTTAACATGGTCGTCTATGGGAGGAACACCGTTTTTTGGCCCTAATTTGGCAAATAATGGCTCAAATCTCTTGAAATTTTAATGTGTAAAATAAGGTTCGTGATTTTTGTACAAAATTTCAAAAGATTATATCGTGTAGTTTTTTTGTAAAAAAAAATTAAAACTTAGCCGTCTATGGGGGACCAGGTTTTTTGCCCCTAATTTTGAAAATACTGACTCAAATTTCTTGAAATTTTAATGAGAGGTGTACTGAAGGAATATTAATTTCAAAGCTCTAAAACCAATAGTTTTTTCCCTGAAATTCAATAAAGCTTTGTTTGTACATGAGCACAACCATTATTCATTTTAAATTTCCCGGTAAGGTTTCGGCACGAAACTATTGGTTTTAGAGCTTTAAAACTTTGCCCGATCATTAAAAACCATTAAAAAACACATCTCATTAAAATTTCAAGAAATTTGAGTCAGTATTTTCAAAATTAGGGGCAAAAAAATGGTCCCCCATAGACGGCGATGTTAAAAGCTGACGGCTTTGATTTTTTAATTTTTTTTACAAAAAAAACTACGAGATATAATCTTTTGAAACTTTGCACAAAAATCACAAACCTTATTTTACACCTCTCATTAAAATTTCAAGGGATTTGAGCCAGTATTTGCCAAATTAGGGCCAAAAAACTTAGTTCCCCCACAGACGGCCATGTTAAAAGCTGACGGCTTTGATTTTCGGCTAAGTTTTAATTTTTTTTTTACAAAAAAACTACACGATATAATCTTTTGAAATTTTGCACAAAAATCACAAACCTTATTTTACACCTCTCATTAAAATTTCAAGGGATTTGAGCCATTATTTGCCAAATTAGGGCCAAAAAACGGTGTTCCTCCCATAGATGAGGCTGCCTTTGCCTATAGACCAGACCCAAACAAGACTACCGAGAGATTATCTTCCCTTTAGCTAACTGCAAAAATCACTTCATCTAGAGATTCCACACTGTGTGTAGAGCGTAGACAGACATACGAAACCCACCCATAATTCCACTCCCACAATTCAGGGCAAACAAGCACACAGCGTAGAAGCAAAGACGAGACAATTTTAGGGATTAACATAGTATTTATTTAATGAACCAAAATCTTAAGGGGGAAAATATTTGAATTAATTAAGTGGCCACCAGGGCCAGTAGACCCCAAAGCGTTTATTTTTAAACTGGCCCAGATAATTTTTAAACTGGCTATTGGCCTGTGATTGTGCCTTATTTCCCACACTGCTCCAGAGATCGCTTCCGCTCCATCGCTGGCGATCTTTAAAGGGAAGCTCCGACTATACCGATCTAACTACAAAATTTTGGCTATATGGCACAGACTTGTAAATAGGGGGTACCAGGGAGCCTGTGACACCCAAGAAAATTCACAGGATACCCTGAAAAATTCGGGGCGATGAGAACTCTCGCAAGAGTTCAAGACTCAAAAGTGAAAGTAAAAGTTAGAAATACGCGGCTTTTCATCGACACCAAAATAGTTCTATGCCTCAGTATGATATTCAAGTTTTTTTTATTTAATTACCCTTGTCCACTAGGGAGCCCCGGGTACCCAAGAAAATTGGGCATTGGGGGGGGGGGGTCGGGAGCCCGCAGGTCTCCCGATGAAACTATCACTATTTACAAGCAGACTTGTAGGGGTACCAGGGAGCCTTTGACACTCAAGAAAATTCACAGGACACCCTGAAAAAGTATTTTTAGGGGGGGGGGTCGGGTACCACCCGGGTATCCTGAAAAATTCGGTGCGATGAGAACTCTCCCTCATAACTACAGATCAAAACAGCTCTCAAAAAAGGGAAAAAAATAAATTGACGGATATTTCTCCTCAAATCTGTAGCCGGAATGCATCCTTCCCTCCTTCACATTTTGTTTTGGGCTTGCTCCCTTACTCCCTAGCCTCTGTTCCCTTCACTCCCTTTAGGCGAGTGTGACGCAGTTTCTAGGATCAAGAGTTGTCCACTAGGGCAGGGTGAGAAATAAGGCGGTGGCACTGGGCAAATGACCAGTTTATAAATTGCCTTGACCAGTTTATTTATTAAATGCCTGGGGGTCTAGTGGTCACCGTGACCACTTTTTAAATTGCCCTTCTTTAGTAAAAAGTAAATTCCCGGGCACTGTACCAAGGAGTAGTTTTGGTGTATATACAATAAAAGTTTACACAACAATTGGTCTCCTGTTATACTACTCCATGGTGACATATTGCTTGTAAGCAATGATTCAATGAAGAACGGAAGGGGAAAAGGACGGAACGCCGTTATCCGGACCGGACCGGTTAGCACCAGTGCCTAGTAGACTAGCAGCGATGTGCGTTGTTTTTATGAGTCGTTAGTCTTTCATTGTAAGAGGCTTTAGTGTTTATAATACAATAAATTTAAGCACTTCAAACCTAGAAAAGTCTGCTCTTATTAAAATGGAACATGTTTCCATTTAATGTTCCAAGTTTAATTATTTTTTTAACATATATAAACTAACTTTTGAGTGAGATATAGAAATCAATTCATATAAAACAAATAAACAGTATAAAAAACCTAGAACCATTTCAGCGCAGCTCTGACAGTATGTAGAAATATTAAGTGGTCATTGACCAGTTTTTTAATTAAAACCCTTGGGCTCTACTGGTCAAATGACCAGTTTAAAAATTTTCCTTATTTCTCACCCTGCACTAGGGAGCCCCGGGTACCCAGAAAATTAAGCTTTGGGGGGGGGGTTGGGGCAGGGCTCCCGAAGAAATGATCACTATTTACAAGTCTGTTTACAAGTCTGATATGGCACCAAGCCCTAGCCTTGTCCCGGACCCAGAGCAAAAAAAAAAAAAATCCTTATTTCCCAGACTGAAGACAAGTCTACATTCTACAAATTAGTATATAAGTGAAAAATCATCCGTTGGTCGTTGGACCACTTTTTTAGCAGACGACATATCAGTAATAGAATGTTTTTAAATGTTGGAAAGTTTACATTAGCATAATTTGGAAAAGGATTCCTCGTTTTCTTTTAACCATTATTTTTAATTAATAAATATTTGTGTTGTTGTTGTTGTCGAGTTAACTGTTGATAATAATTGTGGATTATCAATTATCATTTGTCTGAATTTTAAAAATACAATTATGAACCACCCGACGAGCTCAGCAACGAAGGTGAGATAAAATTTTCTTTAAAACTTGCGATTGCGATTTTTGTTGAGATTATTCACATTACCTTAAGATTTTAATGATTATATTACTTATTATTTCACTTAAAATGTTTAAAATTGCAGGTTGGCGAGATTTTTACGGCAGCTGGAGCAGCTTTTACAAAATTGGGAGAGTTAACGATGCAGCTTCATCCTGTTTCGGAACCTTCACCCGCTGGGTTTGTATAAATGTTTCAAAATTATTAAAGCAATCCATGATTAGGATTCCAGTGCCAAGTAGTTTGTTAAGTTTGAGGGTGAATTCGGTTTGGCCGATAATCAAAATCTCAGTGTGCACCCATATTTACGGTATCGAGAATAGAAAGTTGTAGTTCAACATCGGTAGCATGTTAAAGGGAAAAAGAAATGTTGTCTCCCTCCCAAGTACTGACCGCGCTCGACGCTGTTTAACTTCGCGTCTTAACATGGATGGGGTTAGTAGTATTTTAGTTTACCTCGCCGCGTGTAGATGGCGCCACAAAGGACTCGCCCTTTCACACATACCATGGCCAACTTAGATTACCGGTGGTAGAAGGCCTACCAGCTTTACCCGAGCCCCATGTTAAAAAACGACTAGCAAAATCGCCCCTAGTTCCGACTTTCGCCGTTAGGTGCGCTACCAACCCAGTTTTCCTCATAATGCTTTTTCTATGGTGAATAAAAATTCGGAAGTGGACTCGGTTTAAGAGCATTTTTAATATATTTACCGATTCTTTTCGTGGCCAAATTTTAAATGAGAAGTCAAGTATGTTTTAATTTATATTTTGAGACCAATTTCATAATTTTCCGTCCGTTATTCAAAGTTGGGGTTCTTTTTAAGGCGGAGAAATGCGCCGTTTAGAGTTAAGCCTCGGTCTTGAAGGAAGTTTACATTAAAATTTAATGGCGCCGTTGGACCAAGGCTTAGGTTTTCCGTGAAATTTATCTTTTTAAGGCGGAGAAATTAAACTCCTCGGAAAACCTAAGCCTTGGTCCAACGGCGCCACTAAATTTTAATGTTAAGTTGTAAACTTCCTTCAAGACCGAGGCTTAACGATAAACGGCGCATTTCTCCGCCTTAAAAACAACCCCAACTTTGAATGTTGATTACTCGTCCAATAACGGACGGAAAATTATGAAATTGGTCTCAAAATATAGATTAGAACTTACTTGACTTCTCATTTAAAACTCGGCCACGAAAAAAATCGGTAAATGTATTAAAAATGCTCTTAAACCGAGTCCACTTCCGAATTTTTTTCCCATAGAAAAAGCATTAGGGGGAAAACTGGGTTGGTAGCGCACCTAACGGCGAATGTCGGAACTAGGGGCGATTTTGCTAGTCGTTTTTTTAACATGGGGCTCGGGTAAAGCTGGCAGGCCTTCTACCACCGGTAATCTTAAGTTGGCCATGGTTTAGCATACACGCTACGTACTACGTAGTCCTCCCAGCATCCTCGGTGGGCGTTTAGGTAGGGTCGCGCAGTACGAAATCGTAAAGGACGCCCTCTCTGTCTTAATAATAGAAACTACGAACTTCTCTTACAAATAGAATGGCGCTACGCGGCAGCACTTAACAATCGCCTGCAGTGCTCAACAGTCTGGGAAATAAGGATATTTTTTAAACTAGTCCTTGGGACCAGTGACCCCCCCTAGTGTCCGAAATAAGTAACTGGTCTCCGGACTGGTCCCAGCCTTTGTTCTCCTATAGATTTGCAATTAATAAACTGGTCCCTAGGACCATTAACCCCCACTTCTTGAGCTTAAAAACTAGTCCAAGCAATTAATAAACTGGTTTTGGACCAGAGGAAGTGCGTGCTATTTCTAAGTCTGCTTCATAGACAGTAAACCTGTCCCAGCCTTTGTTCTTCAATAGATTTCCAATTAATAAACTGGTCCCTAGGACCATTAACCCCCAGTTTTTGAATTAAAAAAAACTAGTCCAAGCAATTAATAAACTGGTTTTGGACCAGAGGAAGTGTGCTATTTCCCAGACTGGTGCTCAAGGTACACTGGGAGAGTTACGGTGCATGCCGCGGGTTGCCCTTGTCCCTTGATCATTTCCACCTCATTAATCCCTGGTGCCATTTAGATTTGAGTATTTTGATCTCTTTTGTGTGAATATTTATAGTGGAAAATGGGCGGATGAAGAAATTGAAATGTTGAAAACAGCCGTGAAAAGATTTGGGGAGGATCTGAATAAAATCAGTTTACACATTAAAAATCGAACCATGTGAGCAACATTTCCTTTTTTTTATAATAGTAGTATCCGTTTTTGTCACGCGATCTCACTCAAAGGGATAGTCATGTTAAATATCGAATACCATCCATTGTGTTAAAGCAAATGATGGCTAGTGTGGCGCCCTTTACATGGGGATGGAGTTGATTGGCCTGATAAGTGGGGTGGCGTAGCGGTTAGCGCTTTCGCCTCGCAGCAAGACGATCCCGGGTGGGATCCCGGACTGTGGCACCGGGTGAAAATCTGGGAAGAAATCCTTCTGCGTAGAGTTTGCAAGTTCTCTCCCCGCTTGTTAAAAGGAGTTTTCCTCCGCGGTCTAACCCGGTTTCTCCTTTCCATCAAAACTTGAAGAGGTTAACGGTAATAGTTAGTGTAGGGCGCTGTAGGTTAGCTATGGGGGCATAGGGGCTAGCCACCACCCCTCTATGCATTGTAAAGGGACCCACCTGTAAAGAAGCCAAAGGCTTAGTGTGGATATCCCTTCGTAGACAAAAGCTTAGGAAAAAAAAAAAAAAAAAAAAAGGCTATTTTTAGGTCCGCCCTCGTGGACGTGTTTCATTGGTTGGCAGTTGCTGTCATTAGAAGATTGGCCAGCATGTTAGGGGCGCCATAGGAGCCGACATGCGCTTTAAGATGTTGTCAAGAATTATTTAACCTAACACAGATGGACTGGGATGTTCTTGTAATGGAATCGCCTGTAGACGCCCCTTAGCCCATAGCGGGAGAGTCCCGAAACTTAATTCGACTCATAAGCCTTATGTTATGTTATTCCTATGGTTTGAGTGGAAAAAGTTTCAATATTGGTCGCGGCGTGGCGCTAGAGAGGCGCTGCCCTGAAAGAACCACGCGCCAACCGTATCTCCATTCCAGTCCATCTATGTTTAATGGCCTTCACTTTATCTTAACAAATGTTGTAAATTGAATCATTGATTGATACCTTTATTATTATTATTTACATGTACAGATCTCAAATTAAGAACAGCATGAAACGTAAGGTATTTGAAGATGCTGGTGTCCCCCTGAAGAAACAAACTGTTATTGCCGTCAAAAGCCCAGCTTCAGGAATGGCTCAGCAAGATATTCAAAGATCATTGGGAAATGCTATCTTAACACAAACGTCAACAACAAAATCCGCAGGTATTAGTTTTAATTTAACGCTAGAGAGAAAGAAATTAGCTGACAAACGTGTTTTAGCCTCTCTAAAAAAAATTGGTCTTCAATATCATGAACCTAAGGCCACAGATGGACTAGAATGTAGATACTGATGGTTCTTTTAGGGCAGCGCGTCTCTAGCGCCACGCCGCGACCAATATTGGAACTTTTTCGGCGACTCAAAGCATAGCCATAACCAAAAGTGGATGAGAGGAAAAGTATGAAAATGGCCAAAAGTCGCGAGTCATCAGAGTTTCGCCGTAGTTGACCGTTTTATTGGCGTAGCTATACTGGGACTGTTCACTCCCTTCAAATAGTTCTTGTGTCAATTCGCGGTTACGCGGTTACCGTCGTCTGCTATTGTGTAATCTCGGTAATTTAGCTATAGCGCGAGCAGCTTGCGTCGTGATGCGCGTGATCGAGTGGGCTATGGTTAAACCAAGGAGCATAAATGTCTGAACTACTTTCAGTCGCGAGTTTTCAAGTCCATCAGTCACTAGTAAACTAAATAGTTATTGGCGAAACTTTGATGTCCGTGTTTTTTAACACAGGCTCTATGGCCATTGTCATGCTTTCCCTCTCATCCACATTTGCCATAACATAAGGCTTATGAGTCGAATTAAGTTTCGGGACTCTCCCGCTAGGGGCGCTGCTGACAGGCGATGCCATTAGAAGAACGGAGACAGTTTTAGCTTATTATACTTTTTCCAGTCCATCTGTGTTTAATGCCTTTAGCTTGAGCATTTTGCTTCAGTTTTTCGTTTGAAAGCGGCTATTTACCGTAAGTGAAACCAAACCCTATAAAACACAGATGGACTGGAAAATAATTATAAGCTAAAACGGTCCCGTTCTTCTAATGGCAGCGCCTGTCAGCACCGCCCCTAACTTTTCGACTCATAAGCCTTATGTTATGGCTGCTATGGTTTGAGTCGAAAACGTTTCAATATTGGTCGCGGGGTGGCGCTAGAGAGGCGTTGCCCCTAAAAGTACCACGCCCCCTATCTCCATTCCAGTTCATCTGTGTTTAATGGTCTTAGGTGAAACCAACAATGGTGATAATTTAACTTCAAGCATAAGCGATTAAATTCTTTTATATTTTATTTCTTTGTTATTAAGTACATGAACTATTAATATGTTACATTATGTAATTAGATTTGACACTGAACATGCTGAATGCGACTGAGACAGAGGTTGATGTGGAGGGACTGGGGGGAACAGTCAACCCCAAACTCGAATATGACAGTTCATCGGAAGCCTCCTGATCGGACCGCCATCCCATTAACTAATCATCTACGGAAAGATAATTAACAATCATTGTCAAATATACAAATTGAACAACAATTATCGAATGAAATTGAACACCGTTCATCCAATGAAATTGAACAGCATTTATCAAATGAAATTAAACACATTCATCAAATTAATTGTACATAAGATATGAAGTGTCTTTTCTGTTGTCAACAAGAGATGGAGGTCAAAAGGTAACGTTATCATAAGTTCCTAAGATATGTTCAGCATGAGTTTGTAAATTCTGGTTACTTACAAACTGGAGCTTGTCATGAAGTGAGTGAGGTAGGTCATAGATTCGAGGTAAAGCGACGCCTGGTGAGGCGCTGTCAAAGGCTTAGTACAGACTAAATAATAAGATGGACTACAAAAGTAACCACCAAGTGTAGGACTTCAATTCAGATATGTTCATTCCATAAGTTTGTCACTGGTAACTTAGAAACTGGAGCCTGTCATGAAGTGAGTGAGGTAGGTCATAGAATCGTGGTAAAGCGACATACGCCTGATGAGGGCTGTCAAAGGCTTAGTACAGACTAAATAATAAGATGGACCGCAAAAGTAACCACCGAGTGTAGGACTTCAATTCTCGCTTTTGTTGTTCTCCCTCGAACTAGCTCGAGCTGTAAGTCTCTAGCATTACGGAGTGTCAAAGGCTTAGTACAGACTAAATAATAAGATGGACTGCAAAATTAACCAAGTGTAGGACTTCAATTCTCGCTTCTGTCGTTCTCGAACTAGCTCGAGCTGTAAGTCTCTAGCATTACGGAGTGTCAAAGGCTTAGTACAGACTAAATAATAAGATGGACTGCAAAATTAACCAAGTGTAGGACTTCAATTCTCGCTTCTGTCGTTCTCGAACTAGCTCGAGCTGTAAGTCTCTAGCATTACGGAGTGTCAAAGGCTTAGTACAGACTAAATAATAAGATGGACTGCAAAATTAACCAAGTGTAGGACTTCAATTCTCGCTTCTGTCGTTCTCGAACTAGCTCGAGCTGTAAGTCTCTAGCATTACGGAGTGTCAAAGGCTTAGTACAGACTAAATAATAAGATGGACTGCAAAATTAACCAAGTGTAGGACTTCAATTCTCGCTTCTGTCGTTCTCGAACTAGCTCGAGCTGTAAGTCTCTAGCATTACGGAGTGTCAAAGGCTTAGTACAGACTAAATAATAAGATGGACTGCAAAATTAACCAAGTGTAGGACTTCAATTCTCGCTTCTGTCGTTCTCGAACTAGCTCGAGCTGTAAGTCTCTAGCATTACGGAGTGTCAAAGGCTTAGTACAGACTAAATAATAAGATGGACTGCAAAATTAACCAAGTGTAGGACTTCAATTCTCGCTTCTGTCGTTCTCGAACTAGCTCGAGCTGTAAGTCTCTAGCATTACGGAGTATCGGAAGTTTCATACTTATGCCTCATAAAACGAGATCAACTTAGTTTTTATTCAAAACCTGATCATTTCTAACCATAGCAGCAAATCTGTTACAAATATGTGAAATTTTGGTTTACCATGTGCAATGCAATGCCAGATGGCGATTTGATCCGTAGGTTCGAGAAATGATTATTTATACATAAAAGCTTTGTTTTTTTGGGTGGGGGGGGGGGGTCAATTGGTGTCCTGGAAGCATCAGGACGTCTCGAAACAAATCTCATCAGGCGGGATTTGCTTCCCCTTAATGGCAACCGTCACGCAATAATGCTGCAATAATTGCTGTAGTAACTCGCATTCGTCCAGGAACTCTAGTTTCTCTATCCTAAAGATTAAGCAAATTGTGTGCTGATTTTGTATGGTGGATATTTTAATGATTGCCATGTTTTCAACATACCTATTTACATCGTCCCTGTCGAGGGAATTATAAACTTCTTGCATGTCATAGCATTTTGTGAAAGTAAAGCCTTGCGATTGGAACCTAACGAGAGGGGGAAAAGACCAACAAACAATGTAAACATAATGGAAAAATTTACCAAAGAAACGATTTAGGGTGAATTAAGTAAGTGAGTGTCCCGTAAGTATCACGCGAAATATTTCACACAAAATATGAAAGCGCGAAATATTTCACACAAAATATGAAAGCGCGAAATATTTCATGCAAAATATGAAAGCGCGAAATCTAGCTTTGGCGAAATCAAAGAATAAAAGCGCGAAATCAAAGTCGGGAGTGTTGCAAACTTCTGTAAGTCAAGCTTCTTGGCCACAAAGTTGAGGGAATACAACTACGGAGCTGTATTGTAGAAGGAGTAGAGACTAGGCCTCTAGGGCCTAGACATAAGCGTACTAGTGCTCCGCGCACAATTTTCGCGCATACCGAGCCCATGTAAACAATCTCTGACGTCATGTGTTTTAAAGAAGGCGTCGTTTTCTTCTTTCCCGGCTTAATTCTTTGAATATTTTCCATATTATAGTTAATATAAATAGAAATAATAGTAAAAATAAAAATTTAAATAAGATTTGCAAACGCTTGAGAAACTCACGTCACCCGGACTCAATACACAAAAGACCGAGGCTTAACTCTCCTGAACGTTCGTAGCTCGCGGCCATCTTTATTGTTTACATGGGCTCGCCTAGGTTTGGAGGGAGGGTCAAAATTCATACCCCCTTTTATGGACAAATAAGGTCTAGCTTTTTTTAATAGAGGGGAAGCTACGAGTCTCTACTCCTTCTACAATACAGCTCCGTGATACAACACATGTTGGCGATCCTAGCCTATAGGTGCTGACTGCCCTGTGTCCCCGGAGGTGACTTAACCCCAACACCTCTTCCGACACCTCCCAACTAAAAATAATTTCCTTCCCTGATTAATCTATCACGTCCAGAAAAACCCGACTAATCACATCCTTGCCGCGAACCCTTAAGAGACCCAAATCGCATTGAAACCCTTACTAAAAAAAATTAGACAATTGTTTACCGTTCTTCTTGAGAGTTTAATGATGCACAGGCGGAAACTCCTTCAAGGGTACAGCACCTTTTCTTGAGGTTTTCAATCATGATCTCGCCAAAACGATCAGTCATGTTAACCTACAAGATAACGCAACCCTTAATAACATATAAATCCGTTTTATCACAGAAATTATACTTGTTCATAGTTAATGAACAAAGCGGAATCAAAATCATCGGTGATCCATTTGAGAAGGGCCGATGATTGGGGTACGGGTAAGTAGACTAGAACACACTCGGCCAAGAAGGCTGTAGGAATGGAGAGATCCAAGTAGTTTTTCACTTTACTCTTTACTTCCTCGATCTTTCGCATGTCAACACCCAGTAAGTGGTAACCGCCCGCGTGTAAATCGCTCGAAGAAAACCTAATGTCTTCATCTGAAATTTTATCAAGGAATAATTGGATTATTTACTATTAAAACAAACCGCGGATCACGTGGTTCCCCTACAAGTCGACTTTCCTCCTTAACTCCGGGTTTAGCATGGCCATAGCCCACTCGATCACGCACTCGACATCACAAGCTATAGATATAGAGCGAGCAGCTTGCGTCGTGTTGCGCGTGATCGAGTGGGCTATGGCTTGGTGAAGGCTAGTAGGCAGAATCCACCTTATTCCCTTTCGCCGGAAGTTAGGCTTAGGTCGGGATTCATGGGGGTGAGTAATGGGAATAAATTGGTCTGTCGTCCGCTACAGTACATATTTTTGCCCCCATGAATCCCGAGCTAATTCTAACTTCCGGGACACTACTTTTGCATGTTCCAGTGGACAGTGTCCTATAAATATTTCCCGTCAAAGGGTGGGTGGGGGAGGGTCACTGAACAAGTGTCCTTAAAGATTTACCTTCATTGACCATGCCATTGAGTAACGGTTTTCTGTGCCTTATATAGTAAACCTTTCTGGATGTGACTCCAGGAAGGTCTATTTCTACGTAACTCTTGATGTGAATCCCTTCAGACCTTAGCCGCCAATAAAGAGTGTCAAAACCAGCTCCCAGACTTGCGATTTGACAGTTGCCATCGGTAGCCTAAAAGATATCAATATGATGCTGTTGGAGTAGATCCTTGAACTTTAACATAGGTTAAGTAAAAAGGTCACTACCCATAGGGGAGTTTCAATATGTCAAAAGTTAGTGACGTCATATGATCGTGTGCAATCCCCTCTCCCCCTTTTTTGTTTTATTAATCACGCGTGTACTGGCTACCCTAATGGACATGCAAATTATAGCTATTCATTATCAGTATTATTCTAGTTATCAAATAAACGTTTGCATTAGTTAATTAAGATATTGTTCTATTGCGTAAAACTAATCTTCCCAACAGATGCCACTACTTTAAGGTAACAGCATAGCTTGCGTCGTGGAGCGCGTGATCGAGTGGGCTATGGTATCAGGGACTTGGTAATCAGTCTGGGAAATAAGTATATTTTTTAAACTAGTCCTTGGGACCAGTGACCCCCTAGTCCCCGAAATAATTAACTGGTCTCCGGACTGGTCCCAGCCTTTGTTCTCCAATAGATTTGCAATTAATTAATAAACTGGTCCTGAGGACCAGTAACTCCCACTTCTTGAATTTAAAAACTAGTCCAAGCAATTAATAAACTGGTTTTGGACCAGAGGATATGTGCTATTTCCCAGACTGTTGGTAATTGGGACTTAACTCCGCCCCCAGCACCATTATGGTATGTTTGTTTTTTACACAATGAAAGCTATCTAAGCCCCATCCTCCTGGTATATTTTTAGGCACTAGTGAAAGGTAGCCCGAGGTGTCATGACGTACTACTACTTAGTCCCTATTTTTTAAAAAATTAGCAATAAAAGTGGGCGGGGCAGTAAAATCTGGGCGTGCTTAACTAACAGTGGGAAGCCCTAAAGTAGCGCCACCTAGTATTGATACCCATAAACAAGTTGTCACTTAGAAAAGTGGAGCAATAACGATTTATGTACTAACCTTAATGAATTGATTTATGAGTTGTTTTATTCCTTTGACCCTGGCGTAGTAACCCCTGTTTATTTCCGGGGCCTTTCTTTCCGCAGCTTTAACAAAATAAGGTAGGAACGAATCCTCCCAGTAACCCAGTTGCACCGCGTACCTTTTGCAGTTCGCGGCATCATCGTTAGTTGCCATTACAGGTTCATCCATTTTGAAATCAATTCAAGTCGCTATTTTAAAATTTATTTCTTTGTCGGGTTAATTTGTATATTAACATTTCTACAAACCAGTTGTATTTTAAACAATATTGCGAAACGTAAATACTACGCTTACTCTTGTATTGCCTTAGATCGATTACAACGACTATATAAAGAGCTTTACAAAAAATACGTCAAAAGACCGAATCAGAATACGTGTTAGCAGACGATTCTGGAGGTAAATATCTCCTCGTTGGTGAAAGCTTAGCTCAGCTGGCTAAAGGCCCGTTCAGACGACACTCTTTTTCTCGCTACGCTCGCTGTGCTGTGCTCATCAGATTTTCTGGCTTCACCAGCCTCTAGAAAATGCACTGTTCACACGGCCAAAATTTTCTCATTCTTGATCTCGGCAAAGCGAGAAAAAAAGTTCGAATCTCTTGAAATTTTAGTAAGAGATATCGGGGGCAATTCTCTAACTTTTTAAGCGAGCTATCGCAAGTGATAACTATCGTTTAAAAGGTTGATGCCAATCTCGTGTGTTCTATGAGAGCGCGAGATCTGAATAGGCTATTATTTATGTGTGTCATCAAACCTTGAACGAAAATCGGTGGGTGTCTCGTGAATTCCGCTCGTGCTAATAAAAAACAAGGTGGGCAAGTTTTTTTTACCGTCTTTAATATTCACGAGAGTGATAACTTATCGAAAGGGTTTAAACTGGTCAATAAGTTATCGCTTGCTTTAAAACCAAAGACGGTAAAAAAAACTTGCCCACCTTGTTTTTTATTAGCACGAGCGGAATTCACGAGACACCCACCGATTTTCGTTCAAGGTTTGATGACACACATAAATAATAGCCTATTCAGATCTCGCGCTCTCATAGAACAAACGAGGTTGGCATCAACCCTTTAGACGATAGTTATCACTTGCGATAACTCGCTTAAAAAGTAAGAGAATTGCCCCCATCGAAGGGTTATAAATTATCGTGCAAAGATTTAAAACGAATAGTTTTTTTCTTAAAAATTCTCTAGGTTAATAAATAGGTTTTGATTATGCATAAATAAAACTTTAATGCATTTTTTGAAAATCATCTAATCGTTTTAAAACTTTGCACGATAATTTAAAACTCTTCAATATACTTATCAGTAAAATTTCAAGGGATTCGAGCCAGTGAAACCAAAGAAAACACATTTCCACATAGAAGCAGACTACACAACAAAGAATGACGTCATTTCGGAAGCACTCTATTGGCTGTGCCGAGCAAAGAGTGAAAAAAAGTTGAATTTTTTCAACTTTTTTTCTCGCTTTGCCGAGATCAAGAATGAGAAAATTTCGTCCGTGTGAACAGTGCATTTTCTAGAGGCTGGTGAAGCTAGAAAATCTGATGAGCTCAGCACAGCGAGCGTAGCGAGAAAAAGAGTGTCGTCTGAACGGGCCTTAACAGGCTAATAAAAAAGTTTTTTTTCAACTGGCCATATGACCAGTAGAGCCCAAACAAGGGCTATTTTGAAGAATAGTACCTGCACCCCGAAATATAATAAAATATATACCAAATGAAAGCTCACACCTTACTCAATTCATTGCATATCATTATAATAAGCGCAAAAGATAATTAAGGGTTGTAATTAGTATTAAACATATGGCAGTGCCGTAGCCCATTAATTCACCTATACTAGGTTAGGTTAGGTTGGGTTAGGTTTGGTTAGGTTATCTTAGATCACTTGGTAAACATGTCAACTTTGAATTTCCTGCTATTTTTACATGATTTTTAAAATTTGATTTTCTACCATTAATAATCATTTGCGCCAAAAATTTTAGCACCATATTTTTTTCACGGTCTAACGAGTCTAAAACAAAACAAAAAAAATTGGCGGTGCAGATACTATTCTTCAAAATTCCCCAAACAAGTTTAATTACGAAACGTTTATAGGAGTTATCCGAGTAAAAAAGAGGCCGTCAAAAAAAATTTCCTCCATCATTTGGAAAATCCAGCGGCTCTGAGACTGAGGCGCATCTTCCATAGTACCAGTTGCTCCCTCCCCAACCACTCCGACTCTAGAGACGGAGCGACTGATGACGGCACAAAACTGCTCTGAAAAAACTTGTCTTTCATAGGGAGCAAATATCTCAATGGAAAACGCTCTAAGTGGCCACAGGGCCTGTAGACGCCCAAGCATTTAATTAATAAGCACAGGACACTGGACATTGTTCAATAAATTTTTAAAATGACCCATAATATTTTTAAAAACTAAAGGGGTCACTGGAAATTTTCCGAAATTTTGATTGGTTAACTAAGAAGATGCGAAACTGTTTTTGCACACTCCAGTGTTCAATGTCCTATAACTTTTTCTGTCAAAGAAGGGTCACTGGACGCATGTCCTATAGAAAATATTTCTTATTTCCGGCCCTGGTTTGGCTATTTTAATGCTGTCTGCTTATTCTTTCGTTGGTGATGTCTGCTCATGTTTCGGCTGATGAAATACAATGTTGATTGTTGAAACTGAACCAAACGTGAACCTATGATATTTAGACATTTTAAGAAACAATCCATTACATTAAACGCATTGAAATTTCTCCTCAGAGATTTTATTATAAAAAGTAATCAGATATTAAATAAATTTTACAACATTTTTTGTACTTTCATTTATTTTCTCTGAAACAATTAATTTAAATGTTAGCTTTGTATTTATTCATACACATATGAGATTGAATTCTGCAAGGAATTTTCGAGCAATTTTTTCTTCCACTCATTTAAAACTGATCTCATTTGCATAATAGAGACCCTTAAGACTTCCTCATTTTTAACTTTAACGCTTAACGCTTCATCTTCGTCGATATCAAAAACGGTCATTGACGAAACATTCATATTTTTGTAAATGTCTTTAAGCCTTCGAAGAAATTCGTGGCTTTCTTTCCGTTCTTCGTCACACTTCATTTCAAGATGATTCATTACTTTGACCAAATTTCCCATCTCCTTGTCTTTTTCCGATAGTTGATTTCTAAGTTTTTCAATTTCTTTTCGTTGCGATTCAATTACGCCTAAGAGATTATGTTCACTTGATGGTGAAACCGCCGCGTCTATTGGTATTTGAGGCAATTGAATTACGTCAACAGCAATAATATGTTTCGACTCGGTATCGTTGTTCGGTGACGTTTCAATTTTAATGTCAGGCAATATTGGATTTTCAATTACTGTAACACCGTTTTCGATAACGGGGTCAATATAGTTTGCTCGCAACTCAACAGGGGTCGCTGTTTGACCGGAATTGTCCGTTTGCAAAGCAATTGTTTTATTTAATGGAGGTTTCAACAAAGAGTTCTTGAGTTTATGCCATTTAGGCCTAGGCTTAACGATTTTTGGCGGGAAAATGGACGGGACGCTTTTGTCTGTAAGGTACCGTTTTCCAGATTTAACTCTTATCAAATAATCACTCTTTTCAAAATGTTTCGAGCATACTAGTGTAAAGTTCGTGGGTTTAAAGGGTTTTTCAGAATACTCTGAAATTACGCGGATCCATTCGTTTCTAAGTTCGGGTTTTTTGGGTAAGCAGTGGAAAGATACCTGTGGAACATATCGTTTAGTGACATCACCCATTCAAATCATTCAATAGAGTGCTGTCAGTTGTGACGTCAGATCCAAGGTTAAACGTCACGAGTCTGCCTTTAGCAATGAGCGGCCATGACAGTTACCGTTTTTTCTTTATGGGAAAACAGCATAAGTGACGTCACACCGGCGCTTCTGACAGCACTCTATAGAGCTGTCTCAGTCTCTCAGAAGTCTTAGTGTGACGTCACCCATGCTATTTGCCCATAGAAGTTACCAAAGCGGTACCAAACATGGCCGCCCACTGCCAAACCTAAGCCCGGGACGTTTTATCTAGGCACTGACGTCACAACTGAGATAGCTCTATAGAGTGCTGTCAGAAGCGCCGGTGTGACGTCACCCATGCTGTTTTCCCATAAAGAAAAAACGGTAACTGTCATGGCCGCCCATTGCTAAAGGCAGACTCGTGACGTTTAACCTTGGATCTGACGTCACAACTGACAGCACTCTATAGGGACTTGGCAATTCGGGCTTAACTCCGCCCCCAGCGCCATTATGGTATGTTTTTTTTAACAGAATGAAAGCTATATAAGCCCCTCCTCCTGTTATGTTTTTTAGCACTAATGGAAGGTAGCCTGACGTTGCATGACGTAGTACTGCCAAGTCCCTATTACCGTGTTAAATGTTATTTTAAAAATAAAATAACCCTTTCTCCAGTTTGGGTTTTTTTGAGACTGTTTTCTTTGCAATTTGGAATACAGCATGATTTCGTCATTTTTTCGTTTGTTCCAATTTAGTTTGATGAAAATATATTTGGGAGTGGCAAATCGTATCACGGTACGTTTCCCACCTTGAATCGTTGACATTTCATGATACGATTTTCGTAACCATCATGTGCAATATGCAGACTTTTAAGCAGACTGTATTCAAAATAGGCTTGTCCTGAAAACCAGGGCGGGAAATAAGGATTTTCTAAACTGGACCAGCCCTGCACTCTGCAGCAGGGTGGGATGCCGAAATAAGGATTTTTTTAAACTGGACATTGGGCCAGCGACCCCTCTGGCCTTTAATAAATAAACTGGTCCATGACCATTGACCAGGGCCCGTCGTCTGCTAAACTCAAGAAGTGCATAATTAAAATAGTTGAGTTAATGTCTGAACTCTTGTTACCCTTGAATTTTCTTAGTGGACCCGTGAACCACTGACCCCATTCCGATTTAATTTTTAAACTGGTCCAGGCAATTTTTAAACTGGTCATTTGCTCTGTGCCACCGCCTTATTTCCCACGCTGGTCCCAGCCTTTGTTCTCCTATAGATTTGTAATTAATAAGCTGGTCCTGAGGACCAGTAACCCCCACTTCTTGAATTAAAAAACTAGTCCAAGCAATTAATAAACTGGTTTTGGACCAGAGGAAGTGTGCTATTTCCCAGACTGCTCTGCAGCAACGCAAAGTCAAGTCTGGGAAATAAGAATATTTTGTAGACTAATCTTTGGGATGTGGGACCAGTGAGTAGTGAACCCCAATCCTCCAAAATAGTAAACTGGTCCCAGGGACCACAAAGCAAAATTCATGGAGTTAAAAACTGGACCAAACAATTAAAGGGGCTAACCGGCACTGTTGGGGGGAAACCGCCCTTAGTTCAGGGGAAAAACACCCAGCTCTTTGGCCATAAGGAATGGCGCCACCTTACCCGTCGAGGTGGGCGGGTAAGCAATATGAATAACCAACAGTTTGACCCCCCCTTCACCCCAACAGCTCCGGCCAGCCCCTTTAATAAACTGGTGCTGGACCAGAGTCACGCGTTGCTCTTTCCCAGAAAGGCATAGCCCACTCGATTTTCCCGTTAGCCTTAAAAAAAAATAAGAGGACTTGTCACTTGTCACCTGTGTTTGTTGCTTTCGGTCTACGTTAAATGTTTAAACTTCCACTAAAAATTTTTCAATTAATTAACTTTAATATGATGAGATCAACGTCTCTCTGAGGTACGTATGCTTCGACATGTAATTCATTAAACATGCTTGACGTTCGCGTTGTCGTAGCGGCAGCCGGCATAGCGGAGCTAAGCCTTGGCAAAATAAGGTTTGACCCTATGGAATACTTATCGAGTCTCAAGCCGAGTACTCAACTTGAGACTTGATAAGTATTCCATAGGGACTTGGCAGTACTACGTCATGCAACGTCAGGCTACCTTCCACTAGTGCTAAAAAACATACCAGGAGGAGGGGCTTATATAGCTTTCATTCTGTTAAAAAAACATACCATAATGGCGCTGGGGGCGGAGTTAAGCCCGAATTGCCAAGTCCCTATTGATGTCTTATGGGTTTAGATTAGAAACCCAAGGCCCGAGCTAAGAGGAATACTATTAAAAAATTTTAATAGGCTAGTGGGCGGGATTTATAAGTGCCCTTATAAACCCCGCCCACAAATGTCTCCTGCCTTCGCCAAGCCAAAACTGGAGTTCGTAAGGAAAGTCAACTTGTAGGGGATCCGCTGGACCCGCGCTTTGCTTTAATAGGCCTTAACAATTCAGAGTGAGCCAAAGTTAAATACCCATTTCAAAAAAAAAAAAAAAAAGGTTTTAGGTCCTTAAATAGACCATTTCGGGAATTGCATACAGAGAACCCAACGCACAGGGGCAAGCCCGCCATTTTGGAATTCTACCTTGTGTCAAGAAGCAACGCCAGATGGAGCTTCTACATGAAAGCGTTGAAAATATGGCTAGATTGGTGCTATTATTATCTTTGGATTGCCTTCTCTAATACTAGGCCTTGAAATGTACAACAGAAGCATTTTTTACGTGACATTTTGAATTTGCCGCTTAGTAACCGATAGATGGCTCTTTTCTGAGGCGAATTTTCGCGATGACGAAAGTAAATTCGTACTGCGCAGTCTCGCATGACGTCACGTCTTTCGCTTATGGCGGACCAGGAATGGAAATAAGGATTTTTTAAACTGGACTAAATAACTTGGTCCATGACCATTGACCAGGGCACATCGTCTGCTAAACTAGAGAAGTGGATAATTAAAATATTGGAGATAATGTCTGTGTCCAAATTCAGCTGCCAAAGAAATCTCCTCCTACCTCTCCTAAGCTCGCTCATTGGTCAATCCGAATCAAACTTAAGGCTTTTCATTGGCAGTGGCAGTTTTTGGGAAAAACGTAAGGGCTGTGATGGGTTGAAATTTCCACGCAGACGCCATTGACACGTGTCAAAACATACACCAAATTTAAACTAGTGTTTTTCGAACTCGGAAACCGTTCAGCATCACGAACCGGTTTATTGACCGGTTTTTTGCTTTCTTTTTCGAGACGAACTTGGCGGATTACACTTCGTCGTTGCTAACAATTTCCCATAGTTTCGCATTTGCCGCCAGTTTTAAAACCTCAGAAAAGCGACATCTAGTGCCATTTGTGAAATCCTAACTGCCACCCCCCTTTTATTCCTATCGCAAGGCCTAGTATTAGAGAAGGCAGTGATCTTTGTAAAACATATTTGACTCAATCTCGAAATTTGTTTGTGGGTTTTATAATATAAATAAATAAATGTTTTTGGTGTGTCGACAAGCAGCATATCGCGCGTGCGCGAAATAAACCAATTCGCGGAGCGGAAAAGATAACTTTAGTGTTGACAGACCACTATCTAAGTGGCGAAACAGCCATTCCCTATGTCCCACAGAAATCTTCACTGTTTTGCTAAACACTGATAGACTGGAGTGATAAGCTAAAACCACTGTTCTTGTAATGGCATCGCCTGTCGTCGCCCCTAGCGGGAGAGTCCCGAAACTTAATTCGACTCATTAGCCTTATGTTATGGCTATGGTTTGAGTCGAAAAAGTTTCAATATTGGTCGCGGCGTGGCGCTGCCCTAAAAGAACCACTGGCCATCCGTATCTCCATTCCAATCCATTACGTTTAATGGTCTTTTCCCATTTTTAAGCCATACTCTGGGTCTGGAATGTCCGCAGAACTTTGGTGTGACTGAACCGAATGTTGAATTAGTAAAACGGTAATTAAAAATGCGGGCGCCCGTTGTGGCCATCACAATATGGATGTTCATTATGATGATGTTAGTCGGTGTCGTCGGCTACGCCTATGTACTATGGACGCAATATTGGCGAACTCTCGCGGAACGGGAACAATTTTCTTTACTCTTGCAATCGGTCCGTTTACGTAGCAACGGCCAATTAGGCCTTGGCGGAAGTCTCGTCACTATAGACCCCGCTAACTATTATTACTCAACTGCAGTTCCCAACAATCTTAATAGAAATAACGCGAAGAATCGAAAATCACGAAACTTTAAAAACGGTACAAAGTACCACGTAGCCAAACCGGGAACTTTACTACTTCATCCGATACCGCTGAGTCGTAAACGGCTCGTTAAACCGAACACATTTCGTGAGAGTGATTTAGACTTACCTAATGATAAACTATTAAGAAAAATCGCCGCTTATCGTAACGAACTCGTGATTCAAATGCGCAAATCTCAACTCGAAAACCGTAACGCTAACTTTGATAAAAGCCGTCAAAACGCTAAAAATCATTATAAGGTTAAATTTAGCGGTAAACGATCTCAGGTTTCGTTCTTACCTAACGAGTTAAGCGACGCTCAACGAAATGAATTATTGTGCCAATTAAAATCTAAAACTACGCTCAAAATGTTGGATCGTTACGCCGAACCATTTCGGACTTTAGGTCTCTCTGATTATTTTCCTAACGCTGATTTGGAATCGACGCACAGATTTAATACCTGCGCTATCGTGTCTAGCGCGGGTTCCATGTACAAGTCCAATCTGGGAGCAGAGATAGGCAAGGCTTTTATGATACGTTCTACGTATTCTTAAGTTCGTATTTGATTTTATTCATTTTTTGTTTACGTTCATGTTTTAACTTTATAAGTTGTGGTTTTAAAAGCCCTTTTTACTTTACGGAGACCCCTTCCGGCTGGGTGACTTTGTTCTATGTGAGTAGTAAAGACCCCCCCCCCCCCTAGATATGAAGCAATCCAATATGGCCGCCATATAGGTTGTCATCAAAAATTCAAGATGGCCGCCATATAGGTTGTCATCAAAAATCCAAGATGGCCGCCATATAGGTTGTCATCAAATATTCAAGATGGCCGCCATATAGGTTGTCATCAAATATTCAAGATGGCCGCCATATAGGTGTCATCAAATATTCAAGATGGCCGCCATATAGGTTGTCAACAAAAATCCAAGGTGGCCGCCATATAGGTTGTCATCAAAAATCCAAGATGGCCGCCATATAGTTGTCATCAAAAATCCAAGATGGCCGCCATATAGGTTGTCATCAAATATTCAAGATGGCCGCCATATAGTGTCATCAAAAATCCAAGATGGCCGCCATATAGGTTGTCATCAAAAATTCAAGATAGCTGCCATATAGTTGTCATCAAAAATCCAAGATGGCCGCCATTAGTGTCATCAAAAATCCAAGATGGCCGCCATATAGTGTCATCAAAAATTCAAGATGGCCGCCATATAGTGTCATCAAAATCCAAGATGGCCGCCATATAGTGTCATCAAAAATCCAAGATGGCGACTATGACGTCATCACAAACTCAGTCCAAAAACTTAACCCCAAAATAACACGCTGGAAGGCAGGGCTCAAGGTCAGGTGGATGCTCGAGCGGGGATTTTTGATTGAGTTTCAAATTTTTGGTTTGAGTTTGTGATGGCGGCCATCTTGGATTGCTGCGTATCTCGGGGTCTTTACTACTCATGTGCGGAATTCTGAAATAGTGCTGCGAATTATTTATAGGCAGAAGGTATCGCGGAAAATACTATCGATTTAGTTCTTACATAAAGAGTAAAAGCTCTGCGACCCTATTCTGTAGCTGTAAAGTTCTAGTGAACCACATAGATTAGGGTGACATTTCTCTAACGTCAGTAAGAAATCCATAGAAATTGTTATACATCCAAGTTTTAACTTTGCACATTAGTCTTATAATTAGTGAAAAGAATCAATAAAGATCAATTGACAGGTTAATCCTAGATCCCTAAAGCCATAAATATTTTACAGTATTGTTTATGTTGTATGTGTGGTCCTTTTGTAACTCTTACCTAAACTACGAAATAGAAATATGGTTTTGAAATTACATATGTAGACTCTCACGATGCTGTATTGAGATTCAACACGGCACCAACGATCGGACACGAAGAGGATGTTGGGAAAAAGACCACCATTCGATTCCTTAATTCTCAAGTGGTGTCCAAACCCGAGTTTGATTTCTTCGGTTCCCAACTTTACAGAAATGTTACGTTAATCGTATGGGACCCATCCAAGTACCACAGTTCCATCGAAGAAGTAATTAAGTTTTTAATTATTGAAGATGCTTTAATGTCATGTCGTAATTAGGGAATATAAGTGGTCTGTTATGATTAAATAATATTTATTCATTTGGTGTAGTGGTTTAGGAAACCCGAGTTTGATTTGTTCACCCCGTACTGGCTTAGACGTAAGCTTTTTCCCAACGAAAACTTCTACATTGTGGACCCTGATGACGTCTGGGATGCTTGGGATTTTCTACAATCTAATATGGCCAGTACTGTAGAACACAATCCTCCTTCGTCTGGATTCTTGGGTAATTTACTTTTGATTCCGTATCTGTTTAAAAATCCCAGAATGTTTTACAGGACGATGCTCTAAAACTATAGGGACTTGGCAGTACTACGTCATGCAACGTCAGGCTACCTTCCACTAGTGCTAAAAAACATACCAGGAGGAGGGGCTTATGTAGCTTTCATTCTGTTAAAAAAACATACCATAATGGCGCTGGGGGCGGAGTTAAGCCTGAATTGCCAAGTCCCTATTCTGGTGAAACGTACCTAAACGATTTCACTTACGCTTTTTAGGTATCGTACTTATGTTGAATTTGTGCGACTCTTTGGACGTGTACGAATACGTGCCCTCTATGCGATTAACCAAGAGATGTCATTACTTTGATATCCACGAAGATCTGGGTTGCACTTTCGGCCATTGGCACCCTCTATCGACCGAGAAGATGCTCTCTTTGGTTATGAGTGCCGCTAGCGATATTGACGTCTTCCTAAGAGGGAAAATTTCTTTTCCCGGATTCCGCAAAATGAAATGCTGATCAAATTATCTCAAAATCTGCTGTAACGTGCGTGCGTGTTGTGTTGTGTTCTATAGATGGCGCCAAGTGCGTCTACTTTGTTCAGGCAATTGCGCCCGGGAAGGGTTTAGATCCGAAACGAGGGAACACCACGCTTGTCCTATTATTATTATTAAAATAACAAGATGATTAATAACAGATATCGAATTGAATGGTATATTACATAAGTTCCTAATAGGCTCAATAATACTTAACTGGGGAAATATAATAGCGGAGCCTCCGGGATGAACTAGGCCCATGCATGTCAAATTTTATGTGGGGAAATATCCAGTTTGTTAAGGAAAATATTTTCACCATAGATGGTGCTTTTTTTCCGTTGTGACAGGGGTCTTCCTTAAATTATCGTTGATATTTTAGGGGTCAGTCATAAAATTTTTATGATAGAGAAAAGTTTCATCCTAAAATTAACGTAAATGTTTTTGGGGCTATTCACTTTTTACTGAATCTTTCGGTTAGATTGTATTGTTGACAGCAAAATAAATAATTTCAATTAAAATAATTCAGTAAGAGTAATAAAAACGTATACTTACAATCCGCGACCTTGGCCCAAATACTTAAGCAGTCGACAGGGTCACGGGGTTCAGGGTTGGCAAGTTTTAAACAAATTGTTTTAAACTTTGGTTTAAAACTTGTTTTAAACAGCCATGAAAAAAAACTTTAATTTGTTTAAAACGTTTTAAACAAAAAGTTTAAAACATGTTTTTTTATGGAGAAAATTTCGAATATTTTTAACTCTTTTTTTATTTGAAAATTAGCGAAAAGATTAAATAATAGAAATAATAAGCTCCAGTCGAAACCTTCCAATTATTCGACTGTTTCAAATGTGTGTTTAATTGTTTGGAGACCCTACCAGTTGTTTTATCCATTACCAATCTGTATTGAAGACTGATATTCAAAAATATGATTAAGGATAACTTATTTTGTCATCTACTTAAAGCAAAGCAATAACATTTTTCCTATGTGGTTTCTCTACACTGTTGGTACATTTTACTGTTCTAAAAAGATTACGCGTAATCTATAAAGCCAGGCCTTTGACAGTGCTAAAATTAATACGCCTAATCCGATAACGGAAAACATGAGCTCCTACGAATAAGTAAGGGGTGGTGAAGTTTCAAATGTATGATGAGTTCTGACCAAGAAACTCGGAAGTACGGAAGCGGAAATGACTGAATAGTGGCCACAAAAGAAATCAGGCATTTAGACATTAGGGTTTAAATGTACAAATTTACGCATCACACTCATTTTGTATCCGCTATTAAAAAAATTATATTTTCCTTTTGAAAAGATCGTTTGCTCTTTTTTAAACAGTCAGTAGAATTTTTCAAATATTAAATATTGTATCCTCAACACGTACTCCCTTTTAAATAATTAATTTCATGATAAAATGTTTTCCGAAAATCTAACTTTAAATCGTGTTATAAACAATAAAAACACAAAATTTTTTAACTAAGTTTTTGCCAACCCTGACAAGGACCCTTTCTTACACCTTCAAATTCTAAATTTTAGGAGCTCTTGATTTTCCTGTTTGACTTTGCAGTACATGTTCGTTGTACGTTGGTCTAGGGGTATGATACTCGCGCTGGTTGCGAGTGGTACCAGGTTAAATCCCGGAAGGTCGCGTCTTAGAGCTTCATATTATAAATTTAGGAGTATTTTTATTTTCGTGTTTTACTTCTCTGTACGTTTCGTGGTTCGTTGGTCTAGGTGTATAATACTTGCTTTGGGTTCAAGTGGTCCCTGGTTCTAATTCCACACGGACAATTTCTTACACCTTGAAATTCTAAATTTATTCAATATTTAACGCTCAAAATAATTAATATCATAAAATAATTTCGGAAAATCTAATTTGTTCTTGAAAATGCGTAAATTTGTAGTTTTATCAATCAATTTGGAGGGAATAAATCGACAAACTGTTAAATCAGTTGATTGAATTAAATATTGATTAAGGATTAAATTAATATAAATAAAGAAAAATTGCAATATCGGGACTTCAGTCAATTGATAAACGTCACTCTTATCGTTTGTTTTTTCTGTCTTGGTCCAAAGCAAGACCTTTTTTTAATCAAGTAGGTTGTGAAAATAAGCGCGGGAGTAGTGGCTTAAATGGAGACCGGCGATATAGACAATTAGATCTGGAAGAGTGATTTAAACATGTTTAAAACTAGTTTTTTTTGTGTGTTTATTTACTGTTTTTTTCTACTTGTTTAAAAAACAGTTTAAAACAAAAAATCGTGTTTTAAACAATAAAAAAAACAACTTTTGTTTTTTTTAAAAAAACTTAATTTTTGCCAACCCTGACGGGGTTGAACTTTGTTTATTTTTCGGTCGTATCAGCGCCCTCAAACGGGAAAACACGGCGAACTAAATTAGTTAAAAAAATATTCTCGCTTCGCCACACGCATGGGCCTAGTTCATCCCGGAGGCTCCAATAATAGTGCGTGTCAAACGATATCAATGCAAACAGAATTGGACAAAGAAATATGGTACGCAGTTGAAGTTAATCGAATTAAGCAGATATATCTTAATCCTATTCGTCACTGATTACAAATTGGAGCTTGTCATGAAGTGAGTGAGGTAGGTCTTAGATTCTGGGTAAAGCGACGCCTGGTGAGGCGCTGTCAAAGGCTTAGTACAGACTAAATAGGACTAGATGGAAGTCCTGCAAAATTAACCACCAAGTGTAGGACTTCAATTCAGATATGTTGGCCATAAGTCACTGATTACAAATTGGAGCTTGTCATGAAGTGAGTGAGGTAGGTCTTAGATTCAAGGTAAAGCGACATACGCCTGGTGAGGCGCTGCTATCAAAGGCTTAGTACAAACTAAATAGGAAGACGAAGTCCTGCAAAATTAACCACCGAGTGTAGGACTTCAATTCTCGCCTGTCGTTCAACCTCGAACTAGCTCTTGCTGTAAGTCTCTCAGTAGCATTACGAAGTATAGGAAGTGTTAAACTTGTGAACAATTAAACTGAACATCCAAACAATCTCGATATTGTATAGTTTATTTATAAAAGCAAAAAGAAAAAAACCGTATATACAGATCTTAATTTAAGAATTATCTTTGGTACTTGTAAAGATATAATTTATGTTTTTGGCTTGTGACGACTGTGAAATAGTGGAGGAGTCAGGGAGCCCGCGTCTACTCCTTCTTGAATCAGAGTTTTACGGAAATACTCCACAGTTTTCTGAAGACCCTCTTGAAGGGAAACCTTAAGGAACAAAGATGCATTTATTGTCAATATCCAGGGTTGGGACGAAATTTTTATATTGATAATCCCTGACTTTTCCAGCTTATCCCTGACCTTGCCAATATCCCTGACCATTTTAAGTACGCGTTTACCAGAGTCCACTTCATCATTATGCACACCTGCAGCACATATTTAGCATGGCTCGAAGCATTGTTTGATATACCAAATGAAATCCCTGACTTTTTAGGAAGAAACTCTAAATCCCTGACTTTTTAGGAAGAAACTCTAAATCCCTGACTTTTTAGGAAGAAACTCTAAATCCCTGACTTTTTAGGAAGAAACTCTAAATCCCTGACTTTTTAGGAAGAAACTCTAAATCCCTGACTTTTTAGGAAGAAACTCTAAATCCCTGACTTTTTAGGAAGAAACTCTAAATCCCTGACTTTTTAGGAAGAAACTCTAAATCCCTGACTTTTTAGGAAGAAACTCTAAATCCCTGACTTTTTAGGAAGAAACTCTAAATCCCTGACTTTTTAGGAAGAAACTCTAAATCCCTGACTTTTTAGGAAGAAACTCTAAATCCCTGACTTTTTAGGAAGAAACTCTAAATCCCTGACTTATCCCCCCATTTTCCAAATCCCTGACTTATCCAGGTTCCATACGAACCCTAATATTCAACCAGGACAAACATCTACTTGTACAATGAGTTCCACACCGCCCCCCCCCTCTTGTCAATTGACAATTCTTATCAATAACATACTTTTGGTCTCCATTGAAGAATTTTTTTGGCAACAGTAATATCGGGTCTCCTTCTTTGGGGGTCATCGATGACGTGTTTTGTGTATACGATTTGACTAGCTCCACCTGGTGGTTAATATATAATTATGGATATAAGATTTTAAATACAATTTTTTTTTAAACTGCGTCAAAATTGTCTTTTACCAACGAGATCGTGAATAACATTAGCAAACTCTTGAATAGAATATTCATCCGGATTTCCCAGATTGACGGGTTTAGAGTAATTACTGTTCATCAGAGTGATCAGTCCGTCAACAAGATCGCTGACATATTGAAAAGACCGAGTTTGCTTTCCACTACCGTAGATCTATCAAAAATTAATTTGAAATGTGCAAACTTATTTTGCAAAATGATAACTGTAATTTCGCCTAAGGATGAACCGACCGAGGCGAGGGGTCGGACGTTTGTCAAAATCCCGTACAGTTCGTTTAAAATCTATTAAAATCTCTCTCTAAAATCTCGAAATCCCGAAATTTACCCTTAAAATCTCAAAATCTGAAAATCCCAAAATCTCATGTGAAAATCTAAAAATCCCAAAATCCCTACCTCAAAATCTGAAAATCCCGAAATCTTCACCTAAAATTCCGAAATCCCACATTAAAATCTAAAAATCCCACATTAAAATCTAGAAATCCCGAAATCTTAACGTAAAATCCCGAAATCTCACCCTAAAATATCAAAATCTGAAAATCTCCTCGAAATCTGAAAATCTCCTCGAAATCTGAAAATCTCCCTCAAAATCTGAAAATCTCCTTCAAAATCTGAAAATCTCCTTCAAAATCTAAAAATCTTGTTCCAAATCCCGAAATCTCCTTCGAAATCTGGAAATCGCGTTCAAAATCTGAAAATCTCATTGAAAATCCCGAAATCTTAAAATCTTGGAGTAGATTTCAAGATTTCTAAAATCTCAGTCAGAATCTCAAAATCTGGGGAAAATCTTGAAATCTCAAAATCCCGTACACTAAAATGCCGAACGTCCGACCCCTCGGACCGAGGCTGGTTACCCCTAGAGAAGATCAAGAAGGGAAGAAATTGAACACCACTTACCGTTAAAGGTTTGTTCTGTATGGCTTGCATAACAAAATTGCTGACGACGCGGCCATCATTGAGATGCATTCTGGGTCCGTAAGTATTGAAAATGCGCGCCACTCTGACTTGAACACCCTCCTGCTTCTCGTAGGCGTAGCACAACGACTCGGCGATTCGTTTACCTTCGTCGTAACACGAACGAGGGCCAATTGGGTTGACATGACCCCAATAAGTCTCCGACTGAGGATGAACTTCCGGATCGCCATACACTTCCGAAGTTGAGGCTACCAAAACGCGAGCGCCTACTCTCCTAGCCAAACCTATACGGGTGAAATGGAACTAAGGCCATTAATCACAGATGTACGGGGAAAAATTATAAGTTCTTCTAATGGCATCGCCTGTCAGCAGTGCCCCTAGCGGCAGAGTCCCGAAACTTAATTCGACACATAAGCCTTTATTATGTTATGGCTATGGTTTGAGTCGAAAAAGTTCCAATATTGGCCGCTGTGTGGCGCTAGAGAGGCGCTGCCCTAAAAGAACCACGTACCACCCGTATCTCCATTCCAGTCCATCTGTGTTTAATGGGCTTTGAATGGAACATGGGCGAAGAATTGTAAGAGGACTAGGCAGGGTCGCGAAAAGGCGTCCAACGGAAAAAACGGCCACTAGTAGCGCGATCTATCGGCTCAATTTATCGGAAACCGGAACTTCGTCACTCTTTGGGGTCAAATCACGTGGCTCAAAAATCCGGAAAATATAATTCCAAATTCAGCGCATGCGTGAGTGTGACAAGGCAATAGCACCTGAGCCGAAATTTAGCCAGACAATCCGCGCATTGTTTGCATAGCAAAGGCTTGGTTTTTATGTACGGTTTATGAAAGTAGCGACTAAAACTATTACAGATAGGTAAAGCGCAGAGCTTATTTTTAACCATCTTGAAAAATTAAATTACTTAATTTTATCCTTTTTGCAGTACCTTTTAACTATTATTGGCCTAAGGTTTGGGTTTCAACAAGATAAATTCGGAATACCGCCATTTTTAAAGGGCAATACTCCGAAATTCGGCCAACCGAGATCGCGCAAAGTTGGCCGTAGCCGGAAATGCTTGACCCCAATTCCGGTTTCTCCCCTATTTTAACCCCCGCTGATACAGGATGGTTGTTTTTTTAGAAAGACGAAATCGTTTGCGCGTAGAAGCTTGGGACTGCCTAGCCCTCTTACAATTCTTCGCCCATGAATGGAACAACTAAAGAATCTCGTGGCTTCGCGAAGGCCCCTTAAGTATGTCTATAAATACTCTTATGGACTCTCAACTTGGCCTAAAAGCTAGGTAAGGGTTGTAAAAATCAGTTACCTAGCATATTAATGGTACCGAGTGTGTTTGTTTTTATGGTTTTGACCGGATTTTGCATATAATGAGGCGGACTAGCGGGAGATGCCAAATGATAGATATAATCAACTGAAAAGTATAAAAAAGTGATATTAACTCGATTGAATCAGCTTAGCTTAGGGAGATTAAGATATTACCTTCAATGTAAAGCGGATTCACAATATCGTGTCGGATAATTTCAAAATTTTTGTGACCAATCCATTGTTCGACATTAAATTTGCTTCCTGTGAAGAAGTTGTCAATTGCAGTCACCTCGTGACCTTGCTTCATTAAAGCGTCTACTAAATGGCTACCAACGAAACCGGCACCACCAGTCACCTAATTAACATCAATATTTAATTAATATGTTGCACCAAAGAACATTAAACACAGATGGAATGGAAAGGAATGGAGATAGGGGGCGTGGTTCTTTCAGGGCAGCGCCACGTTGCGACAAATATTGAAACTTTTTCGACTCAAACCATAGCAGCCATAACATAAGGCTTATGAGTCGAATTAAGTTTCAGGACTCTACCACTAGGGGCGCTGCCAACAGGCGATGCCATTAGAAGAACCTAAGACCATGGTCCATTGAACACAGATAGACTGGAATGGAGATATGGTGCGTGGTTCTTTTAAGGCAGCGGCTCTCTAGCGCCACACAGCGACCAATATTGAAACTTTTTCGACTCAAACCATAGCCAAACATAATAAAGGCTTACGAGTCCAATTAAGTTTCGGGACTCTCCCGCTAGGGGCGCTGCCAACAGGCGATGCCATTAGAAGAACCCAAGACCATTGAACACAGATGAACTGGAATGGAGATATGGTGCGTGGTTCCTTTAAGGCAGCGCCTCTCTAGCGCCACGCTACGACCAATATTGAAACTTTTTCCACTCAAACCATAGCCATAACATAATAAAGGCTTATGAGTCGAATTAAGTTTCGAGACTCTCCCGTTAGGGGGCGTTGCTGTCAGGCGATGCCATTAGAAGAACCAGGGTTTTAGCTTACTCCAGTACATCTGTGTTTAATGGACTTCTGGATTTACTTATGCTGGGGTTTATTTGCCCCTGAAATAAACTAACCAGTATTCTTTTCTTCTCCTGAAAATTAAGTTGTTTGACTTTAGGGTACATCTTTGGTTCGTTAGAAACGCCGAGTCTCAAAATCTCCGATTCCAAAGCGGAGATTTTATTACGAAGGACCCATAATTCTTTCTCCAATTCTTCACTCATCTTGTGATTTTCATTAGAAGGTTTAACTTCGTTATGTTTTGACGCTTCTAATGCATTCCTAAATGGATATAAAAGCATTTATATTACTATTACGTTGGTACAACTATCAGAAACAGAAACTATTTGAGAAAGAGCATACGTCTGCAAGGAATTTTGACCTATAAAATTAGGCGTATCACTAGGCGTTGACACCCACCAGGCGTATCTTGATAAACCTAACAAATAATATTAATTACAAACAAACAATCAATCAATATTTGAATGGCTCCTGCCTTCAAAGTAGAGTTAGGGACCCAAGAACCTTAAACATGACCTTTTAGCAATCAGGGGCCGGCTTTAACCTAAACTAACCTAGGGATGATATTACTCTAATCTAAAGGAGTGGAAGTCAAAGGGACCGCAAAGAAAGCATCGGCGGGTGTGTAAAAATTATTTGAAATACGTCACAGACATCACGTGATGCCAAGATACAAAGGCTCCTCATGGAGTGGAACTAGTTAACATCTAGTCCTTGTTTTTTGCGAGATTGCAGCGCCAATTCCATGAAGTGGTCCAAGTTTTCGAAATAAAACGAACTAAGCTTATTTGAACCACGCCTCTCCTTGGTCACGTGGTGCCTCTGACGTATTTCAAATAATTTTTACCCACCCGCCGATGCCTTCTTTACAGTCAGTCCCTTTAAGGAGAGTCCCGTAACTATGTCCGAGGGTAAATTCCTAATTAAATTACGCAATTACTAGAAATTTCCTTACCAGTTATTAAAAGTAACGCAAGAACACCTAACGCCAACAACTTGCACTTGTTGCAGTTGAAACCTTTTCTTGAAATCATTTTCCTTTAAAATTTTGGTAAGGTTTAAGAAAGAGTATTGAATTCCAAGCTATATTTAGCATTGCATGACTCATTTGATAGATCAAAAACACCAGAGAGAATATATAATAGGGAGAAGAAACTGAGGAATATTATGTAGCTCAAAAATCACGTGATCAACAAAACTGGCAAGGTATATTTCCGGTATAATTTTTTGTGGCCCCTCTCTCTTGGGTGGGTCTAGAATGTTGCGGGAGGGTCTAGAGGAGATGGACACTTCCTTTTTAGGGAAAGGGAAACGTCTGACTTAAAATAACTCCAAATGGCGCCAGTCGCAGTTGAAATCGCGAACCCCTATTGGGTAATTGTACAACCAACAGTGATTGAAGGCAAACTTTAAAATTAAAGGAGAGTCATGTGACCGGAAATTTACCTCGCCAGTTTTAGCGTCGCAGCCTACATGTTTGAGCTACATTGTGTTTAGCACTGTCAAGGGCAAGAGCTTCCACTCCCTATTATAAATTCTCTCTGAAAGCACTTATCCGTCCAACCCCTCACAGTTTTCACTGAAGGGGTTTTGTTTGCTCTTATCTCATGTTTTCATAATGATTTTTACGATATGGAGGGTATTTGGTGCTCCCATTATCAAGGGGTAGAGTTCACTGGCCCTCATAAGCTTAGCAAAGGCTAGTTTTAGCTCCGCCCTTATGGACGAGTTCTGATTGGCTCCTGCCTTTGGCAAGGTATAATTTGTGTGTAGTAGATAAGCCTGCCAGAATGTTAACGGTGCCACAGGAGCCGACATTTGCTTTAAGGTATAATGTAATGTTACCTGAACTTTTCCTTAAGTTTTAACGTTATTTTAGCTTCTCCTTTTCCTTTAAGTTATGTTATGTTTTTCCCCCTTTTCCTTTAAGTTATGTTATGTTTTCCCCCTTTTCTTTTAAGTTATAATGCTATGTTTTCTGAACTTTTCCTTTTCAATTATAATGTATGTTTGCCTATACTTTTCCTTTAAGTTATAATGTTGAGTTTATGTACTTTTCCTTTAAGTTAATGTTATATTTCTGCCGTTTTCCTTTAAGTTACACAGTTATTTTCGTAGACTTTTCCTTTAAGTTATAATGTTTTGTTTCTGTGTTTTTCCTTTAAGTTATAATGTTATGTTTTCTACCCTTTTCCTTTAAGTTACACAGTTATTTTCCTAAATTTTTCTTTAAGTTATACTGTTATGTTTTCTGCACTTTTCCTTTTAAGTTATAATGTATGTTTGCCTGTGCTTTTCCTTTAAGTTATAATGTTATGTTTACTATACTTTTCCTTTAAATAATGTTATGTTTACTATACTTTTCCTTTAAATAATGTTATGTTTTCTCAACTTTACCTTTAAATTACGTTATGTTTGCTAACCTTTACCTTTAAATTACGTTATGTTTGCTAAACTTTACCTTTAAATTACGTTATGTTTTCTGACTTTACCTTTAAATTACGTTATGTTCTCTCAACTTTACCTTTAAGTTATAATGTTATGTGCCTAACTTTTCCTTTAAGTTATAAATATGTAATATACGCGGTATTTCGTAAATTACCGGTAATTTATTATGGATGGTAAATTACCGACTCACATCTCTAGGTAGAATAAACAATACACAGTGGATTCTGGTCGATTTTGGGTTGGAAATATTCTATGACATTTTGCCTGAATGTCCTTTGTTTTCAAGTTATGATATAATTGTTTTTCGTATGACCCATAAACTAAATCAGCATTGTCTATCACTTTCGTACTTTATTTTAGGGTGTCCGTGAAATACTCCAATCATAATGTTTCCATGATCTTACATAGTTATCAAGACAAACCAAATAAATAGTTTGAGACTTACGAAATTTGTCGAGGCTTACCAAAGACGTTAAAATTAGACTTAATCAAGTCCTCTATCGTTCTAGCGGGTCATAATTTCGCGACAATAATTTAAAAATTTAGTGGTATTAATGAAGTAATTTGGTGTAAGGTGTAATGTTCAATTACGTTTCCAAATAGTATTTGAAATGTCAGATTAAAGTCCGCTGCTCCATTGTTAAATGCCGACTAAGCAAGCAGACGCTCTCCAAAACCACCCTGCTGACAGTCAGGCTGGGAAATAGCACACTTCCTCTGGTCCAAAACCAGTTTATTAATTGCTTGGACTAGTTTTTTAATTCAAGAAGTGGGGGTTACTGGTCCTCGGGACCAGTTTATTAATTGCAAATCTATTGGAGAGCAAAGGCTGGGACCAGTCCGGAGACCAGTAAATTATTTCAGACTCTAGGGGATCACTGGTCCAAAGGACTAGTTTAAAAAATATCCTTATTTCCCAGCCTGCTGACTGCTGACTCTACGACTAGGATTAGAGATATATAGGAAATAAGATAAGACCAATGAGATAGAATATATATATTAACGTGAAATCTCGAGATCGACGTTTCGCGATACACCTTTTGTCGAGCATGAATCTTTATCAAATACGGGTGGCGCCACCCTAAGAACTTTTTTACTACCGTCTGCTGCTATAATCTGCGTAACAAGCTGTCAAGATAGTTTTTAAATAAAATACGCGAGTTAAATAATAAAAACTCTAGTCCTTTTTAATCTAATAAATAGATGAAATAAAAATCATAACGATGTTTCTGATTGCAAATAAACAAGCAAAAGTTGTAATTAGTTCCGCTAGAGGCTCACAGATGGCGCTGTCATGTTTTGATAAACGTGCTTAATAAAAGCAATGTGTTTCGCGGTAAGCCGATTTGAATTGTAACTCTATCTATCTCATTGGATAAGACTCCTTGCAGTGAGAAAGGAGTCGAAATTTGACGAAATCCACGAATTAATAAACCGGTGCCCTTTCAATATTTATGAAAGTTTACAATTAATAAACAAGTCCCCGGGACTTGTGACCCTCTGTTTTTGAATAAAAAAACTATTCTGGGTAATTAATAAAGTGGTTTTTTGACCAATAAACTTGTCTTATTTCCATGGCTGTCTTGAAGTCTCAACCCTTTTTTCGTCCGCTCCACGTTCTGTTGTGAAAACCTTTTTGTAGACGCGGTCCGAGAAAAGTACGTTGGATCTAATCGGAAGTTGTAAAGCGTATAAAAACGTTATATTCATTTTTAAAACTATATCTTATTCTCGAAGGCTTATGAAGTGTCATATTGGCCATGCCTTTTCTGACTGACTAAATAATTAGACCCCTCCTTATCGCTCAGTCTTCAAGAATCATAAATTAATTCACAGTGACCAGCGTCCGTACAAATGTGATATTTGTGATTATCGTTCCCGAAGGCGAGGTGATCTAAAGATGCACGTCGCAACTCATAGTGACGAGCGTCCGTACAAATGCGATATTTGTGAGCATCGCGCCAAAACACGCTTGTATTTAAAGAGACACGTATTGACGCACAGTAACCAACGTCCATTCAAATGCAATATCTGCGATTACCGTACCCGAACACGCGGAAATTTAAAGATACACGTCGAAACTCACAGTGACGAGCGTCCATTCAAATGCGATATTTGCGATTATCGTGCCCGAAAACGTTGCCATTTAGAGATACACGTCATAACTCACAGTGACGAGCGTCCATTCAAATGCAATATTTGCGATTACCGTGCCCAAACACGCTGGAATTTAAAGAACCACGTCTTGACGCACAGTGACGAGCGTCCATTCAAATGCGATATTTGCGTTTACCGTGCCCGAACACGCAGGGATTTAAAGATACACGTCGTAACTCATAGTGACGAGCGTCCATTCAAATGCGATATTTGCGATTATCGTGCCCGAACACGCACGAATTTAAAGATACACGTCGTAACTCACAGTGACCAGCGTCCATTCAAATGCGATATTTGCGATTATCGTGCCCGAAGACGAGAGGATTTAAAGAGACACGTATCGACGCACAGTGATGAGCGTCCGTACAAATGCGATATATGCGAATATCGCGCCAAAAGACGCTTGGATTTAAAGACACACGTCTTGAGGCACAGTGACGAGCGTCCATTCAAATGCAATGTTTGCGATTACCGTGCCAGAACACGCGGGAATTTAAAGACGCACGTCGTGTATCACAGTGACGAACGTCCGTTTAAGTGTACGTTTTGTGATTTCGCAGCCAAATTGAAATATAAACTAAGAAGTCACGTTGCTAGACGTCATCCGTTAAAATCTCGAATTGGACGAAAGTCTCAAAAAACAGTCTCGTTAGGACGGAAAAACGATAGCGATCAATCAAACAATGTTGCAGACTTCGCGCGTCCATTAAAATTCAAACCAGGAGACAAACAGGGACGGATGACAAATATAAACGATGATTCTCTCAATGAAACTGACCAGTCAAAACAAATCGAAATTCATTCAGAATCAGATCCTGATGAACCCGGAAACGCGAGGAAGTCTAAATGTACTAATTCAAAACACGTGATCGGTTCCAACATTAACCAAGTAATTTCATTAAATACTTCGCCTTCCAAGTGCGAAGTTAATACCATAACTTCCAAGGAAGTAAAGCAAGAACCAGAACCTTTATCCAGTGATAATGTTAGTTCAGAGTTTCACTTAAATTGTGTCAAATTGGAAAACGAAGCCGCATTAACGTCTCTCCCAGTGAACGAAGTGATTTATTGCCCAGATACTGACGCTTCGAGTTTAGAATCGAGTGTTAAATGGGAAGAACCAATTAATCACCTGAAGAATGAGTTCGCTTTGGATAAAGTCAACGATGAAAATCAGTTTTCCAACAAACATGGTTCCGTTATTTTGACAAAATTGGAAGATTCAGGGAATTATGTTGGATGCTATTACATAAGAATGAAAGAACCACCTTACCTTTACGAGGCGGTTAAAGTTAATTTGAATAATGTCATTTAGTTTCCTTTTGACTATGTTTTGAATAATGTCATTTAGTTTCATTTTGACTATGTTTTGAATAATGTCAAAGGGTGGGGTGGCGTAGCGGTTAGCGCTTTCGCCTCGCAGCAAGAGGATCCCGGGTGGGACCCCGGACTGTGGCACCGGGTGAAAATCTGGGAACAAATCCTTCTGCGTAGAGTTTGCAAGTTCTCTCCCCGCTTGTTAAAAGGAGTTTTCCTCCACGGTCTAACCCGGTTGGCTTCTCCTTTCCATCAAAACTTGCAGAGGTTAACGGTATTAGTTAGTATAGGGCGCTGTCGCTTAGCTGTGGCATAGGGGCTAGCCACCACCCCTCTATGCATTGTAAAGGCGTTAGATAAGTGGCAATAAGTCGCAAGATGACTTGGTCCAATTAGCTAGCTAGCTTTAGTTTCCTTTTGACCAAAGAGTCTGCATATGTTTTGAACAATGTCATTTAGTTTCCTTTTGACTATGTTTTGAATAATGTCATTTAGTTTCCTTTTGACTATGTTTTTAGAATAAAGGAAATTTTTAAGGAAACGTCGTTGCGATAAGTTTATTCTAAACGCCACAAAAAATAAGAACTCGATTCAAAAAGTTGTCGCGATAAATGTCAAAAAAATAAGGAAAAATTCTCAAATTAAGTAAAGTTTCTTTCGTTACATAATAATACGGTATATTTAAGGAAAAGAAAGAATATAATAAAATCCGCGTGTTTTTATTACTTACGAATGTTATAAAAAACCATTAAAAGCGTGACAAAAAATATTTTGGGAAAAATTACTTTTTAATACTAGAAAAAAACATTAAACGTAGGAAATTTAAAAAAAAAAAACTCGAATCACCGGGGTTATATTAAATAATAAAACATTTAAGGAATACGCGGTTAAAAACTTTGTCGTGACAAGTTTATTCTAAATGCCACAAAAATACGAGTCTAGTTTCTTTCGTTACGTTAAAATATTAATAATTAATATTCAATTCAATTAGCCTTATTCCTGATCAGCGCCATCTACCCATAGCGGTGACTTTGAGAACTACTGTAATCGGCAAGCCAATCAGATGTCGCTAAAATCTGGTGACGTCATTTTTGGTAAGACCCGAGAGTGCCAGTCAGTGACGTCACCAGATTTTAGCGACATCTGATTGGCTTGCCGTTTACAGTAGTTCTCAAAGTCGCCGCTATGGGTAGGTGGCGCTGATCAGGAATAAGGCTAATTCAAACGCATTTTATTTCCTCCGCGCATCACGTATAAATACACTTTTTATATAAGCGCAGAGACGCCTTATATTAACAAATTCTACGCTTCGTCGCGTTAATTAAAACTGATTATTGACAGATTAAAAGTGTGGGAATGTTAGTTTTTCATCATTACAATTTTAAATTGTTTAATTTTCCATACCAATGTAAAAATACGATAATAAACTGCCCCGGAACTTTTTTTATACACAATAAAGTTCAATTTCAATTATAATTATACAAAGGTGAGGGAGTTGGACAGTTTTCAGAAATTCAATTCAGTTTTCCAGGATTTCAATTGTTGTCGTTGAACCAATGGAGCATGCACCGCGTCTCATCACTACTGAGCTTAAACCATTGGAATACGCAAAGGTTTTTCCAGCGCCTCCGGCAGTAAAAAATCTGCCCAAAGGAAAACGCCATTAAAAGGTACATCCACGGCAGGCTGGCACTGGCCATGGCCAACTTAAGGCCCGTTCAGACGACACTCTTTTTCTCGCTACGCTCGCTGTGCTGAGCTCATCAGATTTTCTGGCTTCACCGGCCTCTAGAAAATGCACTGTTCACACGGCCAAAAATTTCTCATTCTTGATCTCGGCAAAGCGAGAAAAAAAGTTGAAAAAATTCAACTTTTTTTCTCTCTTTGCTCGGCACAGCCAATAGAATGCTTCCGAAATGACGTCATTCTTTGTTGTGTAGTCTGCTTCTATGTGGAAAGGTGTTTTCTTCGGTTTCGCTGGTTCAAATCCCATGAAATTTTAATGAGATATATATCGAAGGGTTATAAATTATCGTGCAAAGTTTTAAAACGAATAGTTCTTTTCTTAAAAAAAAAGGTTTTAATTATGCATAAATAAAACTTTAATGAATTTTTTTGGAAAACAACTAATCGTTTTAAAACTTTGCACGATAATTTAAAATCATTCAATATACTTATCAGTAAAATTTCAAGAGATTCGGACTAATGAAACCGAAGAAAACACATTTCTACAGAGTAGCAGACTACACAACAAAGAATGACGTCATTTCGGAAACATTCTATTGGCTGTGCCGAGCAAAGAGAGAAAAAAAGTTGAATATTTTCAACTTTTTTTCTCGCTTTGCCGAAATCAAGAATGAGAAAATTTTGGCCGGTGAACAGTGCATTTTCTAGAGGCTGGTGAAGCCAGAAAATCTGATGAGCTCAGCACAGCGAGCGTAGCGAGAAAAAGAGTGTCGTCTGAACGGGCCTTTAGATTCTCGACACGCTCGCCGGCGAGCATGTTGAGACTTGAGAGTCTAAGTTGGCCATGCACTGGCAGGCTGCCTCGCCTCAGTCTGGGAAATAGCACACTTCCTCTGGTCCAAAACCAGTTTATTAATTGCTTGGACTAGTTTTTTAATTCAAAAAGTGGGGGTTACTGGTCCTCGGGACCAGTTTATTAATTGCAAATCTATAGGAAAACAAAGGCTCGGACCACTCCGGAGACCAGTTTATTATTTAGGACACTAGGGGGGTCACTGGTCCCAAGGACTACTTTAAAAAATATCCTTATTTCCCAGACTGCCTCGCCTGCCTGGCACCCGCAACCGTGGTATACATTGGCTCATGATCGAGTGGGCTATGCATCAACACTACCGTGAGTCCGTGCGGAGATGTGGCCACTTATAGTGTTTTCCTTTGTGGTCGCCCGAGAGCGCTCTGGGATCGCTCTATATTTTCATGTAACGTCATCGCTCTAGCTCGGAGGACCAAATTTAGTTGCTCCCATTGAAAGACAAAAGAGTTTTCAGAGCGGTTTTGTGACGTCATCAGGCGCTCCATTTTGGTCGCTCCGTCTCTAGAGTCGGAGAGGTTGGGATCAATCCGGAAGGGAGCGACTGGGCCAATGTAAGACGCGCCTCCGTCTCGGAGCAGCTCGGTTTTTTCCAATGAAAGACGACTTTTTTTTCGGAGCGCTCCGGGAGCGCTCGGATCACCTCATAGAAAAACGCTATAAGACGCGCCTCCGTCTCGGAGCAGATCGTTTTTTTTTTCACTGAAAGACGATTTTTTTTTTCGGAGCGCTCCGGGAGCGCTCGGATCACCTCAAAGAAAAACGCTATTAATTAATTAAAAATCTTCCAAGATGAACATTTTTAAGTGACCAATGTCCAGTCTATTTAATTAAAGTACTGGACCAGTTTTGAAAATCCTTGGCGGGAGAAGCGAAGCGATTAATTATGTTATGATTCGTCTGCTAGTAATGCTGTCTCTGCAGAGACTCGTCACGGACTCACGGTCTCCCGGGGGCCGGGTTTCTTTCGGGGGAGTACCTGCGTCTTTTTAAGGTTGGAATATACATCCAAGATTTTTAAAATGTCGAGCAACACCGATGCGAGAATTAAATCTCGTGCTGAAGCACAGGGTATGTAACTATTTATAACCAGTCTTGTATTGAGGAGATGGTTTTGGTTTGAGTTCGTGATGAAGTCATGGGTGCGGCCATCTTGAATTTTGATTATTTCCTAGGGTCGCCATTTTGTTGGTGGCGGCCATCTTGGATCAATATCTATCTGTAATTCTGTATAGCCATTATTTGAATTTTAGGATTTCGGTGTCAAAACCGTACGATTTACTTGAAAACCAAAAGAGGCGGACTTCTTGAAGAAAGCCAAGTAGACAAAGAATATACTGTAAATGAAGTGAGTGTTCAGTGAATGATAGTATCCAATATAGGCCTAGTATCCTTTTTTAATCGGTCCACCGATGTTAAGTTTAAAAGGTCATCACATAACATAATAATATAATATTTAAGGTGAAAGAATTATCTGAAAAGTTGAAAAAGAAAAAGTCCGCGCAAGTCTTACAACAATTAAGAAATAGTTTCGCGTTTGGGGAAGATTTTGTAACCACTTTTCTTAGGTAACGATTGAATCAACGTAATTTAATTTTAAATTAATCAACTTAATTGGGGTAAAAGTATTAATATTTTGTAACAGCATTCCATTTGGTTTGACGGAATTAGTGGGATGTTTGACGAGCGGCGATATATCTCTGTCAATCGAAGCTTGTTTATGTCTGATTAATTTAACTACTGGTAAACACAAAAGCACATTTCTGGTGTTGAAAGCGAGCGCCCCCTATTTAATCACGTTTCTTCGAGGAAGCAACCTACAATTACAAGTCAGTTTAATCACCAAAGACCATTAAACACAGATGGATTGGAATGGAATGGAGATAGGGGGCGTGGTTCTTTTAGGGCAGCGCCTCTCTAGCGCCACGCAGCGACCAATATTGAGACTTCTTCCACTCAAACCATAGCAATAACATAAGGCTTATGAGTCGAATTAAGTTTCAGGACTCTGCGAGAGCCGATGCCATTAGAAGAACGGGGGTTTTAGCTTATAATTTTTCCAGTCCATCTGCGTTCAATGGTCTTAGGTTTCAAAAATTGTCTTGAACAATTATGTCGACGTCAGGACTGTTCCGCTTGGGCATTGGGAAACATGGCTGCTGATTGCAACAGTTGCCGGAAGCATCTAAAAGAGCAGGGACTTCTCGAGGCACTCGTACAACTTCTTGGTGTGAGATTATTGTATTGTACGAAGGCAGTGGTGGTGGGTGATTCACAGGCACCACGTGACGCTAATTTCATATCCCACCAATCCGCGCAATGGGGTGTAATTCAAATTGCTTGGGATTTTGGGAATCTGCTTATAAACAGCGCCATCTATGATAAAAATTAGGCAAATCTATACCACCAAATGTCTTTAACTAATAATATCACCTAACACTGGGGCAGTTCATGTTGAGTCTTTGGTTTCTTGGCGTCACGTGGTTCCTGTGACGTATTTCAAATAATTTTTACCCCCCTCCCCCGCCTGTGACTTCTTTACAGTCCTCATAAGGCTAAGTAAAGTCATATTTTCCAATTATTCAGAGCTCGGATCCCAATGTATTAGATTCGACCGTTTTTGCCTTAAGTTGCTATACGAAATTCTGCGATAAACACAATAGGTAATACTTGTAGCATAAGTTCATAAGATATGTTCCTTCCATTAGTATGACACTACCAATACTTCGTAATGCTAGAGACTTACAGCTCGAGCGAGTTCGAGGGAGAACGACGGAAGCGAGAATTGAAGTCCTACACTCGGTGGTTAATTTTGCAGGACCAAGTTCCATCTAGGCCCTATTTGGTCTGCATTACTAAGCCTTTGACAGCGCCTCACCAGGCCTCCTTCGCTTTACCCTGAATCTATGACCTACCTCAGTCACTCACTTCATGACAAGCTCCAGTTTCTAAGTTACCAGAATTTACAAACTTATGGAATGAACATATCTCATGAAGTTATGGTTGCAACAGTGTACTTTGTATGTAACAATATTTTTATAGGGATATATGCCAACTTGGAGCTGTTGATAAAGTATCTCGCTTATTGATCGATTACTCTAAATCACCCCTTGCCTGCATTCCGCAACTTCTAACGCTGCTGTTTAATTTAACTTCCAAGTAAGGTGGAACTTGCCACGTGTTGTAGTAGGCCTAGGGCCTTGGCTAAAACCCAAACATTTTTAAATTAGAGTGGATGAAGTAGCTGAATTCTTCAAAACCAATCTTATTGGTGAAACTTTTAACTGGGTGCTGAATGGGACGATAGAATCGGAATACTCCGTTTTTGTACGTTAGATTAATGTCTAATTAATATTTCTATTTCTTTCACCTAAGACCATTAAACACAGATGCATGGACTTGAACGGAGATAGGGGGCGTGGTTCTATTAAGGTAGCGCCTTTCTAGCGCCACACTGCGACCAATATTGAATCTTTTTCGACTCAAACCATAGCCATAATAGAAGGCTTATGAGCAGTCTGGGAAATAGCACACTTCCTCTGGTCCAAAACCAGTTTATTAATTGCTTGGACTAGTTTATTAATTCAAAAAGTGAGGGTTACTGGTCCTCGGGACCAGTTTATTAATTGCAAATCTATAGGAGAACAAAGGTGGGGACCAGACCCGAGACCAGTTTATTATTTAGGACACTAGGGGGGTCACTGGTCCCAAGGACTAGTTTAAAAAATATCCTTATTTCCCAGACTGCTTATGAGTCGAAAAGTTTCGGGACTCTGCCGCTAGGGGCGCTTCTGACAGGCGATGCCATTAGAAGAACGGGGACAGTTTTTCCAGTCCATCTGTGTTTAATGGTCTTAGTCTTCACCTCGGTCTTCACCGACATCAAAAGTATTTGTGTAGAATTCAAGGGACTGTAAAGAAGTTATCTTGTCCTATAATTTCAGGTCACAACGGCGTTAATTCGTTGCGTGGGAAATTTGTCTACCGCTTCGATCTCTAGCGGAATTGAAGATTTCACGAATGACGAAGATATATTTTTCCCTTTTCTAATGTCCGCTTTAACTTCGTCTTTCAATCACATAAAGAAGGAATCTCTTTGGATGTTATCCAATCTCCTTCAAACAACAAATTCGTTCACTTTAAAACACGAAAACCGGCAATTAATCGTTAAAGCAGTTGGAGATATATCTCTTAAAACTCTGGATGAGACGACAATTTCAGAAGTATGTTTTTTTAATCAGTATGCTGCAAAACGGGTATCAGTCAGTTGCAGTCTGGGAAATAAGGATATTTAATAAACTGGTCCCCGGACTGGTCCCAGCCTTTGTTCTCCTATAGATTTGCAATTAATAAACTGGTCCCCGGATTGGTCCCAGCCTTTGTTCTCCTATAGATTTGCAATTAATAAACTGGTCCCCGGATTGGTCCCAGCCTTTGTTCTCCTATAGATTTGCAATTAATAAACTGGTCCCCGGACTGGTCCCAGCCTTTGTTCTCCTATAGATTTCAATTAATAAACTGGTCCCCGGACTGGTCCCAGCCTTTGTACTCCTATAGATTTGCAATTAATAAACTGGTCCCCGGACTGGTCCCAGCCTTTGTTCTCCTATAGATTTGCAATTAATAAACTGGTCCTGAGGACCAGTAAGCCCCACTTCTCGAATTTAATAACTAGTCCAAGCAATTAATAAACTGGTTTTGGACCAGAGGAAGTGTGCTGCTATTTCCCAGACTGGACTCAGTTGTGTGAGAGTCCGGTTTTTTTTTTTTCGGTTTCGGTTAATATTGGCCTTAATTTTTCAGTGTGTCAATGTTTTGTACATCTTAATTTCGAATCATGTAGCTAACCAAAATGACGAAATTGAGTTCTGTCTGAAACACCTTGAAGAAGCCTTATCAAAGCGACCTCACTCGGCCGAAATTGCAACGAAATTAGCGCAACTTAATCACTTTATTTCAATAACTAAAAATAATGTACAAAAATGCGAAGCGTAAATAAATATTTTTAAATTAAATATCCTTTACTTTGTGTGACGAGGGTTAAAAGAAATGGGAGAAATAAAATTGGTTGCTACTTGTCAAGATAGGGCTTTATAGGGAGCTAACAACTGGCTAGGGGGAAGAGATAGTCTGACGTCACGCAGCCCCTCTCTGGTTGGCATTTTTGCGCGTAGAATACTGTTTCCAACCGTTAGGGGGCATGAAACTCCAGTAAGAGATAGAAGGGTGTGACGTTTCAGGTTCAGAACTGTTAGCTCCCTATAGAGTGCTGTCAGAAGCGTGGGTGTGACGTCACCCATGCTGTTTTTCCATAAAGAAAAAACGGTAACTGTCATGGCCGCCCATTGCTAAAGGCAGACTCGTGACGTTTAACCTTGGATCTGACGTCACAACTGACAGCACTCTATAAGCTAAGCCTTGTAGCTCCAAATTTTGTGGGAAAACTAGATTAGTAAATTTGAAGAATTCGTTTTATTGCCAATTTAAATTGCGCCAGCAAAGTCAGGGAAACCACTTCGGGGGGGGGGGGGGAGTTCTGAAAGGTCATTGTTCTCCTAAAGAAGACGTTTTTTAGAGGGTCATTACGAGAAGGTGGAACGAAAATTTGACGTGTGTGTGACCGCTAGTGTTCATCCTTAATAGGAGTTTAAAAGTAAATTAAACATAATTAAAATGTATTAATAATTTGCCGTTGGTTTTGCGCATATTTCTATATATATGATTTTTAACCTTCAATGCTTATATCTAATTATTAGCTCCCTTACAAAAAACCAATGTAAATTTTGTTGGTTAGTCCTTTTTGTTAAGAAACTAAATGAGCCTAACAGCTAAGCCTTGTAAAGTCAAAATACTAGCAGACTACATAACTTAAGGCTTTGTCTGCTTATTGCTTAAGTCTTAAGCCATAGCCCCCTTGATCCGCTCTCACGGACGCAACTAGCAGTCTGGGAAATAAGGATATTTTTAAAACTAGTCCTTGGGACCAGTGAGTCAGTGACCCCCTAGTGTCCTAAATAATAAACTGGTCTCCGGAGTGGTCCCAGCCTTTGTTCTCCTATAAATTTGCAGTTAATAAACTGGTCCTGAGGACCAGTAACCCTCACTTTTTGAATTAAAAACTAGTCCAAGCAATTAATAAACTGGTTTTGGACCAGAGGAAGTGTGCTATTTCCCAGACTGGACGCAAGCTGCTTGCGGTCAAGTTTTCCCATATGAAATTATGAAATCACTGCGGCTATGTTTAAAAATTACTACCGGTAAAGTAATAAAAATGTCCCGGAGGGATGAAGGGTAACGAAATAAAACATAGCCTACTACAGGAAATACAGAATCAATCAACTATTTCTCTATAGAACTCCAGCTTTTGAAACTGGCGGGCCGGTGCTCATGGTGCCGGGGTTTATTTCAAAATTTGCTTATTTCCGTTTCTGTGTTGATTCTAGCTAGACAACGTAGCAGACTATCCCTTTGATATCACGTGACTTAAACTACCCAATGGCAGCATTTACAATCCCAAATTTCCAGTAGATTAGAATTTTTGAATATGAGCGGAAATTCGGAAATCGGATTATCGGAATCTTTCTCTGAACAGTGAACAGTGTCGGAGTGTATGTCCCGATTATCTTATTGAATAATTATACTACCGAATATTTTTTATTTAATTCTTATAGTTATTTGTTTGTTTCGTAAGTGTTAATTTAGTTAGTTATCCGTTATATAAATATAAATATGGACAAAGAAAATATACCTGTAAGTATTCCTTAGTCCTTATTGTCTAAACATATCTGTTAACGTTTCGTATTTAAATTTAATTAGCATTAATTAAGTTTTATCTGTAAAAATAGTCTCTATAAATGCGCACATCTTTCTGTTTTTAGAGAAACTCCTCTAAAGATAATAATAATTACGTTTCAAACACTAAAAATTCAGACAACTCTAACAAACCAATTAAGTCAGTGTTAATGATAATGATTTTTAATTAGGATTAATTTTAAAAATTAATATCCGTATTTTATTATAACACTAGAAAATGGACCCTTCAAGATTTTGATATCGGTAGACCATTGGGAAAGGGTAAATTTGGAAATGTTTATCTGGCGCGTGAGAAAAAAAGCAAGTACATCGTTGCCTTAAAGGTAAGTACTTACCTCAGGCTCAGTGTTAACGGAAATATCGGGAGGTATTTTGTGAGGGAAAGACTTAAATTACTAAAAATAAGAATAAATGCTTAAATTCAGCCTTAGACAACACTGAAAACTTTGCATTCCATCCATTTAATCGCTGTAAAAATTTGATCTAAAGGTTTGACTTAGTTTTCACATGATATGAATCTAGTTATAGAGTGCTGTCAGTTGTGACGTCAGATCCAAGGTTAAACGTCACGAGTCTGCCTTTAGCAATGGGCGGCCATGACAGTTACTGTTTTTTCTTTATGGGAAAACAGCATGGGTGACGTCACACCGGCGCTTCTGACAGCACTCTATTTTATATAAGCGATCATAAATTATTAAATTACTAACAGTGATCATAAAATATTAAATTACTAGCGGTGATCATAAATTATTAAATTACTAACGGTGATCATAAATGATTAAATTACTAACAGTGATCATAAATTATTAAATTACTAACGGTGATCATAAATTATTAAATTACTGACGGTGATCATAAATTACTAAATTACTGACGGTGATCATAAATTACTAAATTACTGATGTTGATCATAAATTACTAAATTACTGATGTTGATCATAAATTACTAAATTACTGATGTTGATCATAAATTACTAAATTACCGAGGGTGATCCTAAATTACTAAATTACTGAGGGTGATCATAAACATTCAGGGTTCATACGAACAGGGAAAACCTGGTAACCCTATTTGAAATTATAACACTCCTGACTCCTCCAATGTAAAAAATGCACCTGGAAATTTATCAGTAGTACTCTCGAAAACCTGGAAATATCAGGGAAATTGAATTGGCTTTGGAAATTTCGTATGAACCCTGGCAGTGATCATAAATTCCTCACAGTGATCAAAGTTTATCACACACTGTAAACAACACTACAATGGGGCTTTAGACAACCATGAAAACGGTGTATCCCTTCCTTAAACCTAAGACCATTAAACACAGATGGACTGGAAAAATTATAATCTAAAACGGTCCCCGTTCTTCAAATGGCATCGCCTGTCAGCAGCGCCCCTAGCGGGAGAATCCCGAACGTTTTCGACTCATAAGCCTTTATTATGTTTATGGCTATGGTTTGAGTCGAAAAAGTTTCGATATTGGTCGCTGCGTGGCGCTAGAAAGGCGCTGCCTTAAAAGAACCAACCATACGCCACCCGTAACTCCATTCCAGTCCATCTGTACTTAATGGCTACGATATTTTCGTCACTCATAGGTGCTTTTCAAGACTCAACTTCAAAAGAACGGTGTTGAACACCAACTTCGTCGGGAGATCGAGATCCAAACTCATTTAAAGCATCCGAATATCTTGAGAATGTACGGATATTTTTACGACGACACTCGTGTCTACCTTATCTTGGAATACGCTGCCAGAGGCGAACTTTACAAGGCCCTCCAAGAAGTTGGCAGGTTCAACGAAGCCACCGCCGCAAAGGTCAGTAATCTTAGGTAGAATGGTCCGTTATGTTGCGAAACATAGCTCGGGACTCCTTAAAGGGAAACGGATGGTCGGGTAACGTAACATTGTACCTTAAAAGAACGGCCTTTTTCTAAATATAAAAGGGGAAATAAATGATCTCTTATTACAAAATAATTAGTACATTTAATTAGTCTTAAAAACTATCAAGGACCACTGCGCTATTAGTTTAGTGGCGTCTGCTAAATCGAACCACTTACGCGCGTGATCGAGTGGGCTATGCCCTACCTTACCCTTACCTCTAAGCCTGTGATATAAACAAGGACCACTGCGCTATTAGTTTAGTGGCGTCTGCTAAATCGAACCTCTTACGCGCGTGATCGAGTGGGCGATGCCCTACCTTACCCTTACCTCCAGTCTGGGAAATAAGGATAATTTTTAAACTAGTCCTTGGGACCAGTGACCCTCTAGTGTCCGAAATAATAAACTGGTCTCCGGAGTGGTCCCAGCCTTTGTTCTCCAATAGATTTGCAATTAATAAACTGGTCCCGAGGACCAGTAACCCCCGGCCACTTCTTGAATTAAAAAACTAGTCCAAGCAATTAATAAACTGGTTTTGGACCAGAGGAAGTGCGCTGCTATTTCCCAGACTGCTTACCTCTAAGCCTGTGAGAATTCAGCCAATCCCTTTTGGGGTACGTGGTTCAATTTAGCAGACGCCACTAAACTAATGGCCCAGTGGGACCCGACTCCTTGTTTATATCACAGGCTTAGAGGTAAGGGTAAGGTAGGGCACAGCCCACTCGATCACGCGCGTAAGAGGTTCGATTTAGCAGACGCCACTAAACTAATAGCGCAGTGGTCCTTGTTTATATCACAGGCTTAGAGGTAAGGGTAAGGTAGGGCATAGCCCACTCGATCACGCGCGTAAGAGGTTCGATTTAGCAGACGCCACTAAACTAATAGCGCAGTGATCCTTGTTTATATCACAGGCTTAGAGGTAAGGGTAAGGTAGGGCACAGCCCACTCGATCACGCGCGTAAGAGGTTCAATTTAGCAGACGCCACTAAACTAATAGCGGATCAGTAGTCCTTGATAGTTTTTAAGACTAATTAAATTTTAATTATTTTGTAATAAGAGATCATTTAATATTTAATTCCTTTTATATTTAGAAAAAGGTCGTTCTTTTAACGCATAATCTTACGTTACCTTTGGTTGTCACTGAACTAAGCCTTGACCATAAAGTTCACGGCGTGTTTCCCCCCCCCCCCCCACTTTCACTTTTCAGTACATGAAAGAACTGGCAACGGCCCTGAAGTATTGCCACCAAATGAAAGTGATCCATCGGGACATTAAACCCGAGAACTTGCTCCTGGGTTTCGAAGGGGAGTTGAAAATCGCGGACTTTGGGTGGTCGGTCCACGCCCCATCCTCCCGAAGAGCCACAATGTGCGGAACCCTTGACTACCTCCCACCAGAGATGATTGAGCACAAGAAATACAACGAGACGGTTGACCTCTGGAGCATCGGGGTACTTTGCTACGAATTCCTGGTGGGAAAACCCCCCTTTGAGACCAGTACCGCTGCCGAGACCTACCAAAGGATTATTAAGGTGCAGTTGAGCTTCCCGCCCTACGTCTCACCACTTGCCCAAGATTTAATTAGAAAAGTACGTATTTTATTGGCCAGATATTTCGGGGGACCGAAGTAACTTCGGGAAAACCAGTGGTCCATTAATTCCTATAAAATCCTATATTTTTCAACCTGTTCTATATTATCCTCCAATAATTTCGTGAACAGTCCTATAATTTCGTGAAAAGTCCTATAATATCCTATAATTTCGTGGAAGGTCCTATAATCTTCTATAATTTCTTGGAAGGTCCTATAATATTCTGTAATTTCGTGGAAGGTCCTATAATATTCTATATTTTCGTGGAAGGTCCTATAATATTCTATAATTTCGTGGAAGGTCCTATAATCTTCTATAATTTCTTGGAAGGTCCTATAATATTCTGTAATTTCGTGGAAGGTCCTATAATATTCTATATTTTCGTGGAAGGTCCTATAATATTCTATATTTTCGTGGAAGGTCCTATAATATTCTATAATTTCGTGGAAGGACCTATAATATTCTATAATTTCGTGGAAGGACCTATAATATTCTATAATTTCGTGGAAGGACCTATAATATTCTATAATTTCGTGGAAGGACCTATAATATTCTATAATTTCGTGGAAGGACCTATAATATTCTATAATTTCGTGGAAGGACCTATAATATTCTATAATTTCGTGGAAGGACCTATAATATTCTATAATTTCGTGGAAGGACCTATAATATTCTATAATTTCGTGGAAGGACCTATAATATGTAATATTTTCATGAAAGATCCTATAATATCCTATAATTTCGTGGAAGGTCCTATAATATCCGATATATTTGACTTAGTGAAAGTTTTCGTGTAGTTTAGCATCAATCTATCAAATTTATCTCTTTTATCGAGATCACAATTGACTGGGCACCAAAATGGCGGCCCTTTTCTAAATATAAAAGGAATTAAATATTAAAAAATAAATGATCTCTTATTACAAAATGATTAGCATTTAATTAGTCTTAAAAAAATCAAGGACTACTGCTCCATCATTGGTTTAGTGGCGTCTGCTAAATCGAGCCTCTTACCCCTAAAAAGATCGGTTGAATTCTCAGAGGCTGAGAGAGAGGTAAGGGTAAGGTATAGCCCACTCGATCACGCTTGTAAGTGGTTCGATTTAGCAGACGCCACTAAACCAATGGCGGATGGCGCAGTAGTCCTTGATTTTAATTTAAGACTAATTAAATGCTAATTATTTAGTAATAAGAGATAATTTATTTAGAAAAAGGCCGTTCTTTTAAGGTATAATGTTACCCCTGAACTCTGACCTTAATCCCTTTGACTGTACGCATTCCTTCCTAAGATTATCATAGTATAATTATTCACGTTAGCGCATTTTAATTTCATTTAAACCAATTAAGTTGCTGAAAAGGAATCCATCGGAGAGACTTCCATTGGACTCCGTATTGATTCATCCCTGGATTGTTGAAAACAACATGGCTATTACTGAAAAACCCGCAGCAAGAAGTTCCTCGGCTTCCTCCTAAAGTACCAAGGCTTAGGACTAATGATTTATTGATTTTAGTATCGCTTCAAATTTGTTTTCTGTTTCAGGGGTTTTTAAAATTATTCATATTTGCATTGTAACTTTGAAATTTTGTATTATCACCAATTTTTTAACGGAATCAACTGTAAATAACATATCGTGTATTATTTTTGAAATTCAATAAATGTGTCTTTGTATTAATCTCCCCCATATCCGCAATCCGCCACGTTGAACTAAACTGGAGCCAAGGCCCAAGGGTTAAATGATTCTGCTGAAATTTTGAACTCTTAATTAAAAATGGTTTGTGTATTAACGAAAGCTGCATATTTTGGGTCGTTATTGTATTAATGCGCAGCTAGATAAAGACAATATAAAACACAAAAGCAGATTATTGGTTAATTTTAAAGAAATAACCTCATCACAGGGTTCATACAAACCTGGAAATCAGGGAAAACCTGGAAAAATTAGGGAAATAAATAGTTGACAAAAACCTCAGGGAAATTTAGAATATTTAGTAAAATTCAGGGAGATCAGGGAAATTTTCGTCAAACAGGGGCCGAGTAATTAAGCAAAATGTTCATAAAAATACCCTCCATAGGATTAACATTACACTATACTTTGGAAGCTATAACTCTGGTTACATTTGAGATACGGGGATGTCATTTTAGTATGTTATAGTCCTATTTGCCCCCCGTCCTTCGATAGCATTTGCTCCATAGGATTCTCCATATACGGGAAAAACCTGAAAAACTCAGGGAAGTATATGGGGAAAAACCTGGAAATCTCAGGGAAATGTATTTCCAAAAGTTGTATGAACCCTGTCATCAGTAGCCTCATAAGTTTATAAGATATGTTCCATAAGTTTGTCACTGGTTACTGAGACCTTGTCATGACATGGAGTGACGTGGAGTGACGTGGGTGAAACGTCATAAATTCTCAGTAAAGTGACGCCTGGTGAGGCGCTGCTGTCAAAGGCTTAGTACAAACTAAATAGGACCTAGATGGACTGCAAAATTAAGCACCGAGTGTAGACAATCAATTCTCGCTTCCGTCGTTCTCGAACTAGCTCGAGCTGTAAGTGTCTAGCATTACAAAGTATAGGTAGTGTCATACGTATAGAACATCTTATAAACTATGGTATTTAGCTACGAGTGTGAAGGACATAATGGCTTTAACGATTATGATTTGTGAGTGGAGGTTGGATAGACGAAAATAACTTCTTTGCTAGGTGTGGTAAGAACCTTCTTTTTCCCTACTGCCCAGTGCCCACTAGAGCGTATAGCCGTGAGGCTTTGTGCTCCAGGAAGATTTAGAGCTCGAGACCCAACGCGGCTAGTGCTAGGGTGTAAGAGAGTAAACAGGGAAGGATATGAGGTTTGTACAGGGCCGGCGACGGATGGTGGAATTGGGGTTAGTCACCGCCTGCGGACACGGGGATGTCGGCACCTGTAGGGGAGGATTAACTTTGTCGCCCAGAAGCTTGGCTTACAGGAGTGCGCCACACTCCCGACTTGGTAAGAACTTAATGTACTCTAACTGTTCGGCCATCTCGAAAACGTGAATACTATACTACATTACCACATGCGAAAATACGACGCTCGGCCCAAACACACCCAGCTAATACGGAAATCTTTTTTACGTGACTTGTTATTAAATCACAAACTATGAACATGGAATAGTTGCTTAATCGCTTGTCTAGGTTTCTAAAGCTCGCGTCAAAAATTCAAGACCAAAAAGTATGTAAAGCAAATATTTGGTTTGTAAAAATAGTTTAAAATAACTTTTTTTAAAGCATGAAAGAGATTATACAACAATATTTAAAAATCTTTTCTAAACAATTTTAAATGCGTCAAGGTAAATAACAAGGTATTTGGCATTGCTACTTTTGAGATCATCAATGGATTCGCGTAAAAGGAATTGGTCGAAAAATAAAAGGTCATACAGCCCTTTTTTGTTCACGAAAAAATACCTTAAGTCCTTTAGTTGTTTGTCCCCCGAATTTGCGCTGCTTAATACTGTTCGTATTAAAGGAAAAGTTTGGGTAACATAACCGATTATTCCTTAAAAGAACGGCCTTTTTCTAAATATAAAAGGAATTAAATATTAAACGAAATTATCTCTTATTACAAAATAATTAGCATTTAATTGGCGAGGATTATTGCGCCACCCGCCATTGGCTTAGTGGCGTCTGCTAAATCGAACCTCTTATGCGCGTGATCGAGTGGCTATGCCCTACTTTACCTCTCAGCCCATGAGAATTCAACCAATCCCTTTAAGGGTAAGTGGTACGATTTAGCAGACGCCACTAAACCAATGGCGCAGTAGTCCTTGATTGTTTTTAAGACTAATTAAATCCCAATTCTTTTGTAATAAGAGATGAGTTATGTTTCCTTTTATATTTACAAAATGTCCGTTCTTTTAAGGTATATGATGTTATGTTACCTGAACTTTTCTTTTAATAAGTACAGACATTTGTTGAGGCAAATTACTTGCGTATTCTTTTCCACTAAAATCGTTATATCTGGTACTGATCGTTCTCTATGGCGTTTCTCGATGTTTCATGCGAGGGCTTGAAAAATGTGTCGAGCTGAATCTGATAATTTCATCAGCCCTAAAATTGCACCTGTCAAACGTTTCGTCGCACTTGTCGAGTCCGCCGGTGAGACCGACGGCTAAAGCCCTGTTCAAGAGATGAATAGCGGGGTTCGAAGTCCCAAGACCGTTTGAAGCGGATCGCGTAGACATTTTCACGTATCTGTCAAGGGTTTCGATAGTAAGCGGTTTAGCGTACTTGTAGGCGAATGCGCTTTCTTTGTCATTGCGCGCGTTAGTGAATTTGATGATAGGGGATGGCTCCAATTTGATCCACGCAAAGTTTCGTGTGGGGGAATCGAGTGGAGTTCGAACGTATATGGATTCCAATTTACGCCTTGGAACGGTTGTATCATTGGTGTCCGTAGTCATACGGGCACTTTCTTGAAGGGATCTTTCAAGAATCGCATTTCTCACCACGCTGAATTGAAAAGGACTGCGAGAAATATAATACGGAGTTATCTTAATTTTTAGAATTCGGTGGTGATCGAGGCAACCTTATAGGTATGGGGGTTACCACTCCATCCCTCTCTCCTTCAAGGTGCCACAGGAGCCGAGATTTGCTTTAAAGGAAAATCTAGTGACATTTTGTCGATTCTTCTACCAATTTTAAAACCTAATTCAAATTAGAACGAGACTTCGTGGATATAATCTGAAAATAACTCCTCCGACCAATCGCGAAACGCCCTGCCTTCTTGCTAACAAATTTCCCGTGGCATGCTGCATGTCGAATGAAATTTAGCGCGAGATGCAGGTAGACTTTTTAAATTATCTATTTAATCCCAAACTTAATTGAATTTTAAAATCATTCCGAAGTAATTGCTTGATGTTTCTCTATACATTCAATTTAGGATCAGATTTTATGGATAATGCGAAATAAGGACCTCCGACCTATCGCATAACGCCCTGCCTTCCTGTTAACAAAATTTCCGTTGCACGCTCTACATCTCGTGCCACGATTCTCACATCGCGAGCAACTTTTATCAAATCTCCCACTAAATTTCATTCGGCATGGAGAATTTGCCTCGAGAATTTTGTTAACAAGAAGGCAGGGCGTTACGCGATTGGTCGGAGATCCTTATTTCAAATTATCCATATTATCTGAACCTAATTTGAATTTAAAAATCAATCGGAGATATTTCCTGGATGTTTCACTATGCAGGCTGGTCTTATAATTAGTAGAAGAATCAATAAAAAATCACTTGATTTTCCTTTCCACCCTCAAGTTTGACCATTATATAGTTTTCGGACTAGGAGGATTGATACCATTTACAACAAGAGGCCAGGCTACTTGGCGGACAATGTACAACACCAAAAAGCCTGGCGCTCCAGCACGCTAAGAACGATATTTTACAGTTTTCCGCCACGTGCTTACCACGTGGGTGCATACTCGTTTTGGGAAATAGAGTGCTGTCAGTTGTGACGTCAGATCCAAGGTTAAACGTCACGAGTCTGCCTTTAGCAATGGGCGGCCATGACAGTTACCGTTTTTTCTTTATGGGAAAACAGCATGGGTGACGTCACACCCGCGCTTCTGACAGCACTCTATAGACATAGACATTTTTGGTAAATTTCTCAAATTCCCTTTTATTGAATTGACTTACCTAAAAGTTGACGTGATTCTATCCGCCTGAAGTGCATAATCAGTTGCGTTGATTCCAACACCGCAGATTAACTTCAGAAAACAATCTGAATCGTCACCTTTGAGAAGAATGATGAACACGCTTTCGGACATTGATTCTCCTTGGTCATAGGTAGCTGGTAGACCCCAATCTTGGCGCTCGCAGCTAATCCCGCCAATTAAAATGCATAACAAGATGCACAGAAGCATCGCTTTTAACTTCTAGTTAACTTTCACGTCAAAGAGTTTATAGTTAGGGCTAATCCAGACGATAAAATTTGGAAAGAGAATGGGGAAATTTGAAATTGATTAGGAACTATTTTCTTTGATAGCGAGATATACTTTGAAGCTTTCCCGCGTGGATTGGAGAATTTCCATAAAAATTGAAACAACTAAACGTGAAAATGAAGCTTTTTGAGTTTTTGCAATAAATTTTAAATATTTGCATTGGAAACGAGATAATGAAGTTAGACTGAACTATGATAAGAAAATGTTTGTTCACTACCACATTTTAATCATTTAATTTCAACGAGTATCGTTTTTGATTGGTCAAGCTCGTTGGTGTAAAGAAAGGCCGGCTTATCAGCTAGTGAATTCATAATTTTTTTTACACTTTGTAGTGTTATTTTCTGCGGTTTGTTATATTTTGAGGTCATACTTGAAAGGTCAATTTCAAGGGCAATACCATGGTAAAGTAATATATTTAGATTATTCAACTGCCTAAAAGCTTGAATCGTTTTAGAATAATAGAATACATTTTAACAAAACTCAAGAGTAAAATTTCAGGACATTTGAACCAGTAGAAACGAAGATGTAATCTGTCTTAGCATTTAACCCATCATTTTGACATTTAAAAATAATTTATAAAGAAACTATCCATTCTAGAAGCTTGAATACTATTAAGTATAATAAAACACGTCGAAAAACACGTCTCATTAAAATTGCAGGTCATTTGGATCAGTAGGACAGAGGATATGGTCAAAAAATCCGACTTCCTCCCATAGAATTTAACGTTATTTTTGAGTTCCTTCGAATTTCCCGCCGATAATCCAAAAGTTCTACTTTTGGCTGATTGTACTATAGTGCTAGCCATTGTGCTAGCAGCTTGCGATGATGAGCGCGTGATCGTGTGGGCTATGCTTGAAGAGAGACTTCATAGCAGGGCCGGAAATAAACACAGGACACTGGACATTGTCTCTGACTCTTGGAATCAGTCTGGGAAATAAGGATATTTCTTAAACTAGTCCTTGGGACCAGTGACCCCCTAGTTCCTAAAAAATAAACTGGGCTCAGCACTGGTCCCTGCCTTTTTTCTCCCATAGATTTACAATTAATAAACTGGTCCCGCGAGGACCGGTAACCCCGACTTTTCGAATTAAAAAGCTAGTACAAGCATTTAATAAACTGATTTTGGACCAGAGGAAGTGTGCTATTTCCCAGACTGCTTGGAATACCTCGAAAAATGTCGCCTTCATAGACTGTAAACCTGTCCTTATTTCCGGGGCTGATCCAGAGAATGTTAACGTCGTCTGCGAAACGAATACACCCGACCCATAGACATTAGAATACTGTATCTCTATGAATAAACCTGTTGTTGTGGTTGCGTTATTGGACTTATTGCATCATATTGTGACATTCATGTGAAGTTAAGAAACGAAACAGCGAAAGTATTCAACATTAAAAACATGAAATTAATGTCATAAATAAAACGAAGTAAGTAAAGACAAATGAATTGTTAAGTTTGTACTCCATTAATAACCATTAGCGCAAAATTGTTGGGTCGCCAAGGTAAAGGTTTCCTGTGACCTGGTTCAGCCTGGTTGCTCTGTCTTGTTGGTTTTGATTAATAATTAATTATGTTATGTTGAACTTACGTTAATTTGCTTTTTATTAGCTGCCATTGATGTAATATTTGTTAGACCATATCCTTGTCAAGCATGTTTAGGTTAACGCACACCTCTACCCGATTTGTAAAGCTTTACTTCTATTAACCAGTTTTAATCAGGTCGCTATTGTTATTCACTGAGAGAATTTTTACTTGTTTAAGGTTTTAGAATGCGTATAAAACCGCTGATAATCTTTACACTAACTGGAGTTGATCAAGAACAGCGACAAAATGTCTTCGGAAAGGAAACAACCCCTCTCACCCACCAGACAATCTCCCGATGACGCCATCAGTTGGTATCATGGTAAAATTACCAGAGATGAAGCTGAAAATATTCTTACCATCAGTAAGTAATACAGTCAGTAGGATGACGGTGATCCAAACCACCTAGTTTCACCTACTTTTATACATGTTATGAAGAATGGTTAATAGGGACTTGACAGTACTACGCCATGCAACGTCGGGCTACCTTCCATCCACTAGTGCTTAAAAACATACCACTAGGAGGGGTTTATATAGCTTTCATTCTGTTATAAAAACCTACCATAATGGCGCTGGGGGCGGAGTTACGCTAGAATTGCCAAGTCCCAATTAGCCTATTATTCGCGAATAGTTAATTGGCCTATTATTCGCGAATAGTTAATTGGCCTATTATTCGCGAATAGTTAATTGGCCTATTATTCGCGAATAGTTAATTGGCCTATTATTCGCGAATAGTTAATTGGCCTATTATTCGCGAATAGTTAATTGGCCTATTATTCGCGACAAGTTAAACCTAGTACTCGCGAATAGTTCACCCTAATATTCGCGAATAGTTCACCCTAATATTCGCGAATAATTCACCCTAATATTCGCGAATAATTCACCCTAATACTCGCGAATAGTCGAGCCTAATACTCGCGAATAGTCGAGCCTAATACTCGCGAATAGTCGAGCCTAATACTCGCGAATAGTCGAGCCTAATACTCGCTCGCGAATAGTCGAGCCTAATACTCGCTCGCGAATAGTCGAGCCTAATACTCGCGAATAGTCGAGCCTAATACTCGCGAATAGTCGAGCCTAATACTCGCTCGCGATTAGTCGAGCCTAATACTCGCGAATAGTCGAGCCTAATACTCGCGAATAGTCGAGCCTAATACTCGCTCGCGAATAGTCGAGCCTAATACTCGCTCGCTAATAGTCGAGCCTAATACTCGCTCGCGATTAGTCGAGCCTAATACTCGCGATTAGTCGAGCCTAATACTCGCTCGCGAATAGTCGAGCCTAATACTCGCTCGCGATTAGTCGAGCCTAATACTCGCGATTAGTCGAGCCTAATACTCGCTCGCGAATAGTCGAGCCTAATACTCGCTCGCGATTAGTCGAGCCTAATACTCGCTCGCGATTAGTCGAGCCTAATACTCGCGAATAGTCGAGCCTAATACTCGCTCGCGAATAGTCGAGCCTAATACTCGCTCGCGAATAGTCGAGCCTAATACTCGCTCGCGAATAGTCGAGCCTAATACTCGCTCGCGAATAGTCGAGCCTAATACTCGCGAATAGTCGAGCCTAATACTCGCGAATAGTCGAGCCTAATACTCGCTCGCGAATAGTCGAGCCTAATGCTCGCGAATAGTCGAGCCTAATGCTCGCGAATAGTCGAGCCTAATACTCGCGAATAGTCGAGCCTAATACTCGCTCGCGAATAGTCGAGCCTAATACTCGCTCGCGAATAGTCGAGCCTAATACTCGCTCGCGAATAGTCGAGCCTAATACTCGCTCGCGAATAGTCGAGCCTAATACTCGCTCGCGAATAGTCGAGCCTAATACTCGCTCGCGAATAGTCGAGCCTAATACTCGCTCGCGAATAGTCGAGCCTAATACTCGCTCGCGAATAGTCGAGCCTAATACTCGCTCGCGAATAGTCGAGCCTAATACTCGCTCGCGAATAGTCGAGCCTAATACTCGCGATTAGTCGAGCCTAATACTCGCTCGCGAATAGTCGAGCCTAATACTCGCTCGCGATTAGTCGAGCCTAATACTCGCGAATAGTCGAGCCTAATACTCGCTCGCGAATAGTCGAGCCTAATACTCGCTCGCGAATAGTCGAGCCTAATACTCGCTCGCGAATAGTCGAGCCTAATACTCGCTCGCGAATAGTCGAGCCTAATACTCGCTCGCGAATAGTCGAGCCTAATACTCGCTCGCGAATAGTCGAGCCTAATACTCGCGAATAGTCGAGCCTAATACTCGCTCGCGAATAGTCGAGCCTAATGCTCGCGAATAGTCGAGCCTAATGCTCGCGAATAGTCGAGCCTAATACTCGCGAATAGTCGAGCCTAATACTCGCTCGCGAATAGTCGAGCCTAATACTCGCTCGCGAATAGTCGAGCCTAATACTCGCTCGCGAATAGTCGAGCCTAATACTCGCTCGCGAATAGTCGAGCCTAATACTCGCTCGCGAATAGTCGAGCCTAATACTCGCTCGCGAATAGTCGAGCCTAATACTCGCTCGCGAATAGTCGAGCCTAATACTCGCTCGCGAATAGTCGAGCCTAATACTCGCTCGCGAATAGTCGAGCCTAATACTCGCTCGCGAATAGTCGAGCCTAATACTCGCTCGCGAATAGTCGAGCCTAATACTCGCTCGCGAACAGTCGAGCCTAATACTCGCTCGCGAATAGTCGAGCCTAATACTCGCTCGCGAATAGTCGAGCCTAATACTCGCTCGCGAATAGTCGAGCCTAATACTCGCGAATAGTCGAGCCTAATACTCGCGAATAGTCGAGCCTAATACTCGCGAATAGTCGAGCCTAATACCCACGAATAGTCGAGCCTAATACTCGCGAATAGTTAACCCTAGCGTTTTTTATGTCTTGTTAATGGTTTTCATCTTCCAACCATAAATTGTTTTGCAGATGGTAAGAATGAAGGTCAGTTCCTGGTTCGCGAGAGTACAACATCTCCCGGGGACTATGTCTTGAGCGTGCACCACGAAGGTGAATTTATTCACTACCAGATTCGTCAACGTGGAGACGACGCTTTTTTCAGTATTGACGATGGTCCAGTCATTCACGGAATCGAATCTCTTATCGCTTACTACCAAGAAGGGGAACGAGGACTTATGTCCACACTTGGACCATTCTGTCCTGGTCAACCTCCAGCTCCGGAAATCCGGTGCCACGGAAGGTCAAATCTCTTGCATAGAGCGACAGCCGGAGGTAATCCGCTTAATGCACAGGTTCATACAAACCTGGAAAACTCAGGGAAATAAATAGTTGACAAAAAACTCAGGGAAATCAGGGAGGTTTGCAAACAGGGGCCGAATAATTAAGCTAAATGTTCGTTAACTTTAGAGGCTCATAACTCTGGTTATATTAGAGATACGGAGATGTCCTTTGAGTATGTTTTAGTCCTATTTGCCCCCCATCCAAGGATACATGAAACTTGGGGTTACGTCAAACAGGGGCCGAGTAATTAAGCAAAATGTTCGATAACATTTCCTCCATTGGATTAACATTACACTATACTTTGGAGGCTCATAACTCTGGTTCTATTAGAGATACTGGAATGTCCTTAGAGTATGTTATAGTCCTATTTGCCCCTCATCCAAGGATATATGAAACTTGGGGTTACGTCAAACAAAGGCCGAGTAATTAAGCAAAATGTTCGATAACATTTCCTCCATTGGATTAACATTACACTATACTTTGGAGGCTCATAACTCTGGTTCTACTAGAGATACTGGAATGTCCTTTGAGTATGTTATAGTCCAACGATACTGAACACTCGGGGTTGCGTCAAACAGGGGGTTTGAGTAAATTTGAAAACAGGCCGAGTACTTAAGCAGAATATTAACATTCGCCTAAAAAATAGCAGTATTTTAAAAACGTGAAACTAAATTGTAATTATAATTTGTAGGTGATTCGGTTGTTGTTGGAGAGTTACTGAAGTCAGGCTACCACAGTTTAGACGCCAAAAACCAAGATGGTCAAACTGCAGTCCATCTTGCAGTCATCAACAACAACACTGAAATTCTAAAGTTACTACTCGATTCAGGAGCAAGCGCAAATAACAAAGATTCCGTTGGACTAACACCCCTACATGTAAAACTCGGCATTATTTATTATATCTATCATTATAACCATAAGTTCATGAGATATGTTCCATAAGTTTGTCACTGGTTACTAAGAGGTTGTCAAAGGCTTAGTGTACAGACTAAATAGTCAATTCTCGCTTGTCTTCTCGAACTAGCTCTCATTAAATCTCTAGCATTACGAAATATGGAACGTATCTTATGAATTTATGTGATAACTAATGTTAACTATTCATAATTTAATTTTGTTTCACGCTGCTCAGTTCATGACGTATGTAATCGTTTTGAAACAAATATAATTCAAAAACGGATTAATCTAAGATGAATGTCGCAGCATAACCCCTACCATGAATCTATATAACTATGAATATACAGCTCTATCATGTCGATTTGGTTTGGGTGTTACCCTCCTAGCTTTGACGCGTTTCGCGTAGCCAATCACAAGACAAGAGGAAGTGACGTTTCGAATTTACACACCCCCGGACTCCCCCTCCCTGCTCCCGCTCGTAACACTAGCAGACACGTGACTGATGTCTCCTTTCGCTAAGCCCCGCCCAAACCTTATCGAGAGGTTAGACAGCGTAACACAGCTGTATATTCATAGTTATATAGATTCATGCCCCTACCCTACTAATATTCCCCCTTTTATCAATAATGGCGAGCGCGACTCTTGAGTCTTGATATTATTAGCCACTCCCTTCAAAACCTACAAAGTATTAAGGAATAAGCTACATCCGACGTTCTAGAACTCTTATAATAATCCTTTTTGGTATCATAATTAAGGATCACAATAAAGCGGGTCACGTGGTTCCCCTACAAGTTGACCATCCTCTTGAACTCCAGGTTTACCTTGGCAAAAGCTAGTGGGCGGGATTTATAAGTGCACTTATAAATCCCGCCCAGAAATGCTTTCTGCCATCGCCATGGCAAAACTGGAGTTCAGAAGGGAAGTCAACTTGTAGGTGATGCACTTGACCCGCACTTGAACCTAACCCTATCCTAAACCCAAGCTAATATTAATCTAACCTGGTCTAAACTAAAACCAAGTTAAAACTAACCTAATCTTACCTAAACTCTCACTACATAGATACAAGAGGGGGGGGGGGAGTTAAAGTTGCGATCCTATCCCCAGCCTTAGTTTGGTTGCTTGCGTTTCAATGTAACACATAATTTTTTTTGCGCGTTTTAAAGTACTCCGCTCGCTTGGGACTGTATGAAGCTTGCCAAATTCTACTTCATAATGGAAAGGCCAATCCTCAAATCAGAGCTTCCGACACTGGCTGGGTCCCTCTACACGAAGCTTCCTCGAGAGGACATACCAAAGTGGTTGAGGTAATTACTATATTGTGGCTTGCCTTAGTCCAATTTCTAAGGCGTCTAAGATACTCCTTGCAGATTTTGTTGGAGTACGGAGCGCCATCTCACCCTCGTTCGTACGAAGATTTTACTCCTGCTGATTTAGCTACGAAAGAGGGACAATTAGCCTGTGTTAATGTCATTGGTAAGTAAGCGGTGTTTTCGGACTGATTCACTTTTTTCACTAAAGCAAGTAGTCCACTTAGCCTTGCGTAACCGTATCGTTACCGTTTTAAGTTCGTAAATAATCCGAAAGAGGGCGCCCATTACCTAAGTCCGAAAGCATCCTTTAAGAAACGTTATCAGATGGCGTTCCGTTCGTATTTGGATACGTGACGTTACGTTAACGATACGGTTTCACAAGGCTTAGTGGACTACTTGCTTTAAGAATACTTTAATGTTATGTTACCTGACCATTTCCTTAAATAATCTCGCGATAAATGTAATCTTTTTAGAGAACTTTGAACCACCAAATCCTCGCATGAACCAAACATGTTGGCTTCATAAAACAATGCCCAGAGAGGTAATATATCCATTAATTGTAATGTTTATTATTAAAGCTAAGTGCGGGTCCGTTGAAGCGCAGCAGGACCATGGTTAAAGCAAATCGCGGGTCAGTGGATCCCCTGCAAGGTGACTTTCCTCCTGAACTCCAGGTTTAGCTTGGCGAAGGCCCGCCCACAAATGCAGGAGGAAAGTCACCTTGTAGAGGATCCACTGGACCCACGCTTTGCCAACCCTGCTAGACTCGTCACTCATAGGACTCAAGCAAGTAGTCCACTTAGCCTTGCGAAAGCGTATCGTTACCGTTTTAAGTTCGTAAATCATCCGAAAGAGGGCGCCCATTACCTAAGTCCGATAGCATTGTTTAAGAAACGTTATCAGATGGCGTTCTGTTCGTATTTGGATACGTGACGTTACGTTAACGATACGGTTTCACAAGGCTTAGTGGACTACTTGCTTTACTCTTTGGTACAATGATTTTTGTAATACAGGCAGCAGCGGCTTTGTTGCGCCATCATGGTTTGACGGATGGACTGTTTCTAGTTAGGAAGAGTAGCCGGGACGTGTCCAGTCACGTCCTCAGTATGGCTCACTCCGCTCATATATATCATTTTGAGATACATAAGAAAGTTAGTCGATGTCACTCTAAATTGCGTATACCATTACTTAAATCTTACTCTTTAACGGCTAATCTTTCAGGCTGACTTTTATTTCATTGATGATGGCCCGTATTTCCGGTCTTTGGAGTTGATGGTTGACTATTACAGTCGTCTTCCTGATGGTCTTCCTACTAGATTAGCCAAACCAGTTTTGCCAAGCCAATTCGGTATGGGTTAAGGACTTTTTACAGTTACTTGCAGCAGGTGACCAGGATTGAAATGTGTCGCCAACCAAAGTCACGTTAACTCCCCTTCAAAAATACAAACCCTAGTTAAGCCTTGGTTTTGAATTACTAATAGTCTTAGAGCTATCCCAGTTGTGACGTGAGGTCTTAGGTAAAACGTCACGGGGCTTACCATTGGCTGTGGGCGGCCATGTTTGGTACCGTTTGGGTTCTATATGCAAGTAGCATGGGTGACTTCACACTAAGGCTTCTAAGATAGCTCTATACGTCACATTACGAATATACATTTTTGCCACGCTTTGCAGCGCGATCTCTAGAACAAAAATTCATAATATCGGTCAGAATATTCGCCATGGCGGCCATATTTGTTACCAATTTGAACACAGACGCTGAATTTTAACTGAAGCTAAGGCTTAGCGTCTTAAGCTATGATTCCTTGTGTTTTACTACACTGATTACTAAATACCAGGGGTGTGCGGGTACCCGATACCCGAAACACATTTTTTAGGACCCGATTTTAAGCCTTTGCCGCCAGGTCTGACAAAATCCCCAGTAACTGCATGGAGTTCATGACGTTACCGCGCATGTTTCAATACTTCTGCCTTTCATAATTAAATTAAAGTAACAAGTTATTAATAATATTGTTTAATGAATTACACTATGGGGGATAATGGCTCAGCTTTGAAATCTAGCTTTTAATTGGACTGTAAAGAAAAACAAAGACCCGAAAGCTAATTTTGGGGAATTTATAGGACCCGAAGACCCTACGGGTAATTGAAAATTGGACCCGATACCCGCGGCGGGTAAAAGTTTCTATTACCCGAAGTTTACCCGGCACCCAAAAATCTGGACCCGCACAGTCCTGCTAAATACATATGTAATGCTGCAATAGCGAAGCACAGGATATTCCTGCTCACCTGTTCCAATGATGTTGCAATAATCCATAATGGAAATGTATTCAGGGTACCATAAGAACATTGGTCCCTGGTGAAAATCGCCCATAGTAAACCCACTGTACTTTGGTGACTTGGTCATATGACCCTTCTGGAACACCCTACAGTATAAATAGCATAATTTCTTAGCTTGTTTCGATGGTCTCGTGGTATCCTGAATATCTTTTTGTCCGTAGTCTAATAATAGTATTTTTTTTCTATTGTTGTCTTAGGTATTAATTCTACCTTGACGGTAAGTAAACCTTCTGTACGTCAAAGAAAGATCGACAGTACTTGACCGCCATCTAGCGTTACTGTCTTTCTTTCTTTCAATTGGCGTATTTCAATCTTTATGAATGTAAAGTGGTAGACGGAAGTTGACTTATTCTTGAAAATAATGTGATTCTGTAGACAATTCAAAGGTTAAAACGAAAAGAGGAGTTGGGAGACACTGAACTGGAAATATTTTTGGGACCAAATCTCATTCCTAAAGAATCTCTTGTCATGGGTAAGATATATTACTTTAGAATTGGACTAATATACTGTGGATGAGAGAGCTGGGGTGAGACATTCCCAAAGAAAGTATAGAGAACGCTAATTCTAAGGGAGTGGTAGCTCTGTTCGGAGCCTCCGGGATGAACTAGGCCCATGCATGTCAAATTTTATGTGGGGAAATATCCAGTTTGTTAGGAAAAATATTTTCACCATAGATGGCGCTTATTTTTCCGTTGTGACAGGGGTCTTCCTTAAATTATCGTTGATATTTTAGGGGTCAGTCATAAAATTTTTATGATAGAGAAAAGTTTCATCCTAAAATTAACGTAAATGTTTTTGGGGCTATTCACTTTTTACTGAATCTTTCGGTTAGATGGTATTGATGACAACAAAATAAATTATTTCAATTTAAATAATTCAGTAAGAGTTATAAAAACGTATACTTACAATCCGCGACCTTGGCCCAAATACTTAAGCAGTCGACAGGGTCACGGGGTTGAACTTTGTTTATTTTTCGGTCGTATCAGCGCCCCCAAACGGGAAAACACGGCGAACTAAATTAGTTAAAAAAATATTCTCGCTTCGCCACACGCATGCGCCTAGTTCATCCCGGAGGCTCCGCTCTGTTCATGTCATTTGTACATGCAGTCTCGCCTTAGACCAGAACTAGTTGTAATCATACAAATGAATCAAATGGTTTTCAAGCCAAGCCCCCCTGTCGTGGCCCGAATTTAAAATACGGTTTTTATTTGGATCAGGTGAAGCGATTGGTGTTGGAGAATATGGATCTGTTATGAAAGGCACTTGTTTAGGCCCTGGAAAATCTAAAGTAAGTATTTTTGAAGTAATTAATTTGTTCAAAAAAAATGTGCTTTGTTAAACAAAAAAGAAACATTAACCAAGGCTTACAAAGACTGAGTATAGTAATATTAGATATCGAGTGATCGGGTGTTGCATAGCTTTATAACGAGTGAACACAGGTGTGCTATAGCTTAATAAGGTTAGGTTACATAAAAACTAACCAATGGTTGTAGGTTATGATTTCATGACTATAGAGCAATCTCAGTTGTGACGTCAGTTCTTAGGTAAAACGACATATGCTCATTTTGGCATTGGGCGGTCATGTTTGGTACCGCTTTGGTTGGTTGTATGGGCAGGTAGCATGGGTGGCGTCAGACTAAGGCTTCTGAGATTGGAGATTGGGTGGGGTGGCGTAGCGGTTAGCGCTTTCGCCTCGCAGCAAGAGGATCCCGGGTGGGATCCCGGACCGTGGCACCGGGTGAAAACCTGGGAACAAATCCTTCTGCGTAGAGTTTGCAAGTTCTCTCCCCGCTTGTTAAAAGGAGTTTTCCTCCGCGGTCTAACCCGGTTTCTTCTTTCCATCAAAACTTGCAGAGGTTAACGGTAATAGTTAGTATAGGGGGCGCTGTAGGTTAGCTGTGGGATAGGGGCTAGCCCCCTGCACCCCTCTATGCATTGCAAAGGGACCCACCTGTAAACAAGCCACAGGCTTAGTGTGGAAATCCCTTCGTAGACAAAGCTTAGATTATTATTGAGATCCACATAGTAACAAGTCCTATCGTGAAATTGTTTCATTAGATTGATGTTGCGATCAAAATGTTGCACAATGAACGTGTTCAAAAGAGCCGCGACGAATTTATCCGCGAAGTTGAAGTGATGGTCGCCTTGCGTCATCCTTACATCGTGCATTTGGTGGGTGTGTGTTTAGGACCGCCCTTGATGATGGTGACGGAATTGGTACCTATGGGTTGTCTACTGGATTACCTTTTAGACGCTAAATTAGACAGTCCCACCGATGTGGATGATTGGAACTCGCATCTCCGTCTTTGGGCGGGACAGATTGCTGGAGGAATGACGTATCTTGAGTTAAAAAGATTCGTACATCGTGATTTAGCCGCTAGAAATATCTTGTTGTTTTCCAAAGAACAGGTAAGAAATCAGAGCTGTTAAGTCTTTAGCTACGACGTCATGTTATGTCTCTCAGTTACAAAACTGAACATTAAGCTAAAAGTTATCACTCGCCAAGACGCTAAAATTTGCATATGTCGGCGACGACTATTTAGGCCTAGAATGCTTAATTGCAGGAAAAATTGGGACGGTGGGGTGGGGTGGCGTAGCGGTTAGCGCTTTTGCCTCGCAGCAAGAGGATCCCGGGTGGGATCCCGGACTGTGGCACCGGGTGAAAAATCTGGGAACAAATCCTTCCGCGTAGAGTTTGCAAGTTCTCTCCCCTCTTGTTAAAAGGAGTTTTCCTCCGCGGTCTAACCCGGTTTCTCCTTTCCATCAAAACTTGCAGAGGTTAACGGTAATAGTTAGTATAGGGCGCTGTAGGTTAGCTGTGGGGGCATAGGGGCTAGCCCCCTGCACCCCCCTATGCAAAGTAAAGGGACCCACCTGTAAACAAGCCACAGGCTTAGTGTGGAAATCCCTTCCCTTCATAGGCAAAGCTTAGATTATTAGATTATTATTAAATATTAGCCCTAAGAATATTGGCTATTTAGGCCCAAAATTTTATGCAGCCAAATAGAGATGTCTGCTAATAACTAGCCTGCACCCATCATACTATTTTCGCCCAAAATTTGGGCCTAAATAGGCGTCTAGGCGCGGACATTCCTATTTAGACCAAAAAATTGTCCCCCTAAAATTGGGGCCTAAAAAGTCGTCGCCATGCAATAATGTTTCATTATTTTAGGTGAAAATCAGTGATTTTGGTCTCTCAAGGGTCATTGGCGCCGGAAGCGACTACTATAAAGCAACGAGTGGTGGAAGATGGCCGGTCAAATGGTATTTTGAACCCAAAATTTAAATTGGAAGCCTAGTAAAAACTGTTTACAGAAATAATTTGAAAAAACAGGTACGCTCCCGAATCGGTCAATTTTGGTACTTTCTCCCACGCCAGTGACGTCTGGAGTTACGGCGTCACCTTATGGGAAATGTTTACTTTTGGTGGTCAACCTTATGGCGATTTAACAGGTCAAGAAGTGATGGAGCTGATTGAAGACGGTCAAAGATTACCCAAACCTTATCGCGTGGACTTTGTGGGGGAACAAGGGGACACTTACTACTGTCCCGAGGATGTTTACTCCACTATGATGAAGTGTTGGTCGTATTCTCCCGATAAAAGACCTACTTTTTCGCAATTGCATCAGCAATTTGTGGCTTGTAGTAGTTTTATTTGCAATTTCAACGAACCCACTATAGTTTAAGCGCACGGTTTAAAGTCATGACATGTGATAATGATAATCTATTTAGCTTAGTTAGTTAATTAATTAATTAATTTGGAAATATTGCGCGTCTTCAGACAGGGATTGTGATAATTAATAACACAATTAATTACTGATAAGTATGACAATTAATTAGAAATAATTAATTACGAAAAATTATATATTTTTAAATGAAAATTTAAAGGAAAATTCCGGTAACGTAACTTATCTTGAAAGAACGGCCTTTTCCTTTTTCTAAATATAAAAGGAATTAAATATCTAAAAGGAAGCTTAATGATCTCTTATTACAAATGATAATTAGTACATTTAATTAGTCTTAAAAATAATCAAGGAATACTGCGCCATCTGTCATTGGTTTAGTGCATGGCGTCTGCTAAATAGTACCTCTTACCCCTTACCTCTGTGAGATTTCAACCAATCCCTTTAGGGGTAAGGGGTTCGATTTAGCAGACATAGAGATGTGAGTCGGTAATTTACCGTCCGTAAATTACCTGTAATTTACCAAATACCGCGTAAATTACTGATTTATATCTTACCGTAATTTTAGAATGGTAATTTACCGGTAAATTACAAAATTGCCGCGGTAATAAGCCTGTTAAAACATAAAATACCATAAATTACGGTAATTTTTGTAATTTCAAAATTTTAATCGGTAATTTACCGGTAATTTACCCGGTAAATTACAATTTTTAAAAATTATGGTAATTTCACATCTCTAAGCAGACACCACTAAAGCAATGGCAGATGGCGCCGTAGTCCTTGATTATTTTTAAGACTAATTAAAGGCTAATTATCATTTTGTAATTAGAGATCATTTATTAATTCCTTTTATATTTAGAAAAAGGCCATTCTTTTAATTAAGGTATAATTAGTTACGTTAATATAGTATAATTTTAATATAAGCTTAGTTCTTAATATGTAATTAGTAGAAATAGGCGCTTCTAATTCTAACTGCTTAAGCATTTCGTTTGACACTAGCTCGTTCCTGTAAAAGAGCTATTAGTTCTTATTATATCATCAATATATTTAATTATTGATCAAAATAACAAAAGAACACTTAATGGTAAAAGTTAATCAATGATCAATGATCAACGATCAACGTTTAAGCAAAACAGTATTTTTTTTTTTTGTAATGAAGGGCTTAATTGTCTACTGAACAAAATATGTCCTGGAATTTTTTTTTACATAAGCATTTTAAGAGAGCAAGAAGATTTATTTTCTTAAAATTTAATTGAACTGAACTGAATCTCCCATGACTGATCAAACTTCAAACTTTAAACATTTCCAAAGAAATCAAAAATTTTAAAACTTCACAGCTAGATGTCGCTTTATGTCAAGTGACCATAGACATTAGAACCTAGACAAATTATTTTAAGGTAGGTCTAGCGACATTTTGAGAGTCGAGACGTAAATTTCCAATTCCCCTTTGCGTGTCGTGTGTGATAGGGTGAATGGTAGGTGGCGCCCCCTATCGACGAGCGAAGGAATTACTAAATTGTGAATAATGAATATATATATACCGTAACGTTAATTGCGTCTTGCGAATGTTTTAATTCCCTGTTAATAAACCGAATATCTGCATCCTACAATCACTTTTCCTTCCATTGAATAATACGGAAAATAATAATTATTTTCCTCCCAAGTACTGAACACTCTCGGCTCTTCTTAACTTCGAGTCTTAAGCAAGTAGCCTTGCGAAACCGTATCGTTACCGTTTTAAGTTCGTAAATCATCCGAAAGAGGGCGTCCATTACCTAAGTCCGATAGCATCGGTTAAGAAACGTTATCAGATGGCGTTCTGTTCGTATTTGGATACGTGACGTTACGTTAACGATACGGTTTCGCAAGGCTTAGTGGACTACTTGCTATTACATTTTAGTAATATTTTGGTTTACCTCGCCGCGTGTAGATGGCGCCCCAGGCGACACCCTATCACACATACAAAGGGAATTCTGCCATAGACCCGCACTTCAACTGTAACTCTTGTATCTCTATGTCTTTGAAAGTGACTGATATCATTCTGATCTGTCTTAAAAGCGTTTTCCTTTGGGTCCTCGCGGAGCGCTCCCATGGAGGAATAAAACTAGGAGATCCTATTCTTCAAAAACAGTCTTCAACGAAGCTGGAAACTACTACTACCATTTTTATTGCTCCTTGGGAGCGCTCCGCGAGGACCCAAAGGAAAACACTATAAGAAAAGCAGATTTTGCGATCTCTTAAAGCAAAGCGCGAGTACAATGGATCCCTTACAAGTTGACTTTCCTCCTGAACTCCGGCCGGGTTTAGCTTGGCGATGGCTAGTGGGCGTGATTTATAAGTGCACTTATAAATCCCGCCCACAAATGCCTCCTGCCTTCGCAAAGCCAAAACTGTAAGGGAGTTCGTAAGGAAAGTCAACTTGTAGGGGATCCATTGTACAGGCGCTTTGCATTAACCAACAACTATCTATTCCAATGGACTTCCAATGGATCTGAACAGGAATCCATACAGCTAATTGGAATATTGTAGCATTTCTCTTTATGTATACTCTAATTTTGAGGGGCTAGTTAAGCATAACGAATTTCACGTTGAGCGTTGAAACATGGACACGCCTGATCTTGAAATTGACATGTCAATAGACCATTCCTGTAATACCATAGGAAAAGTAATCAGGATAGGGGGTGAGGTAGCCATATTAGGCTAGTTCCTTCGCTCCAAGAAGCACACCGCAAGCGGCAGTGCGAGTCGACCAGTCTCCCGCGTGTAGCGAAGGCGAGCTCCATCTGGCGTTGCCTCTTGCTTGGCACCAGGGAACTAGCCTATAGTGTGCTACCACGAAGCTAGGGGGGGGGGAAACTGTGACGTCAATATTGGGTCCCGAATTTGTATTGCCCAAGCTGACGACGTCTCGCGACTGCCAATATGGTCGCCTGAAAATAAGGTAAGAGATAAGAACATGTGACGTCACTACAAAGTTCGTGGTAACACACTATATGGCGGTCCCTGTGCGTTGGTTTCTCTGCAAGTATTTAATGGAATGGTCTTTAATGATATGATACGAAAGACGTCCAAATAGAAATTAACACGGGCCATTAAAGCAAAACGCGGGCACAGTGGATCCCCTACAAGTTGACTTTCATCCTGAACTCCGGCCGGGTTTAGCTTGGCAAAGGCTGCTTATTGGGCGGGATTTATAAGTGCACGTATAAATCCCGCCCACAAATGTCTCCTGCCTTCGTCAAGCCAAAACTGTAAGGGAGTTCGTAAGGAAAGTCAACTTGTAGGGGATCCATTGTACCCGCGCTATGCTTTAAGATTCAGATTAGCTGTATGGATTCCTGGTCCAGCATATCTCACGAATACTTCATGATTTGTTGGGCTTTACATATGAAGTAATACATCGTTTAATATTGAACATAGTTATAAGAAATTGCCTGAAAATTGTATGTTGATGCTTATAGAATGTATTTTTCTATAATCTGTGTAATCGTTTTAATAAAATTATAACGATTTGATGAAATTGTCGTTCGATTTCAGTTTAAAAAATATACACCATGGTTCATACACAACTTTGGATAACAAATTTCCCTGAGATTTCCAGGTTTTTCCCGTATATGGAGTATCCTATGGAGCAAATGTTAACGAAGGAGGGGGGGGGGGTAAATAGTACTATTACATAATCGAAGGGCATCCCTGTATCTCTAATATAACCAGAGTTATGAGCCTCCAAAGTATAGTGTAATGTTAATCCTATGGAGGGGATGTTTACGAACATTTTGCTTCATTACTCGGCCCCTGTTTGTCTTAGCCCCAATTCTTTAGTATGGTTGGATGGGGAACAAATAGGACTTTAACATACTAAAAGGGCATCCCCGTATCTATAATAGAAGCAGAGTTATGAGCCTCCAAAGTACAGTGTAATGTTAATCCAATGGAGAGTGTTTATGAATACTTTGCTTAATAACTCGGCCCCTGTTTGACGTAACCTCAAGTTTCATGTATCCTTGGATGGGGGGCAAATAGGACTATAACATACTCTAAGGAGATCCCTGTATCTTTAATATAACCAGAGTTATGAGCCTCCAAAGTATAGTGTAATGTTAATCCTATGGAGGGGATGTTTACGAACATTTTGCTTCATTACTCGGCCCCTGTTTCCCTTATTTCCCTGAATTTTACTAAAAATTCGAAATTTCCCTGAATTTTCCCTGAAGTTTTTGTCAACTATTTATTTCCCTGATTTTTCCAGGTTTTCCCGGTTTTCCAGGTTTGTATGAACCCTGTACACCCGTTTCACCGTCACACTGGAGACTTTAGAAAAATGATAATTTCTTTCGTCTCTTGTCAGCACGCGCAAAGCTACGTTACATAGAGACCTAGCATTGCGCCTCCTGAACTCCGCGTTTAGAGTTGCGAAGGCATTTGTGTTCGGGATTTATAATTTCACTTATAAACCGCGCCCACTAGCCTTTCTCAAGGGATCCACTGGACTGGACTCGCGCTCTGCTTTAAAGCGAAGCGCGGGTCCAGTGGATCCCCTATAAGTTGACTTCCCTCCTGAACTGCGGGTTTACCTTGGCGAAGGCTAGTGGGCGGGGTATATAAATGCACTTATAAATCCCGCCCACAAATGGTATCCTCCTGCCTTCGCCAAGCCAAAACTGGAGATAGTAAGGAAAGTCACCTTCTAGGGGAACCACTGGACCGGACGCTTCGCTTTAAGCAGAGGCCTCTCCAATCAAATTGGGATACAAAGACCCTACAATCATTATGAAAGCAATAACACAAACCCAATAAGAGGCTACGAATACAGCATAAAACAGACTTAGAAATAAGGATAATTTTTAAACTAGTCCTTGGGACCAGTGACCCCCCTAGTGTCCTAAATAATAAACTGGTCTCCGGACTGGTCCCAGCCTTTGTTCTCCTATAGATTTGAAATTAATAAACTGGTCCCGAGGACCAGTAACCCCCACTTTTTGAATTAAAAAACTACTCCAAGCAATTAAGAAACTGGTTTTGGACCAGTGGACGTGTGCTATTTCTAAGTCTGGCACAAAATGGTCCACAAGAAATTGCAAAACGCAGGCAGCAAAAACTACAGTGCAGAAATCATAGCAAAGGACACAAGAGGTCCTCGGAGACGATGGCTACCGAAAAAGCCATTAGTGAAGAAACTTTCGTAAACGACAATTAAAAAACTACATAGAGCTTCCGAATGAATGCTTTATTGTATGGAATATGTTTTAATGCATTTATAACAATGGTAATAATAATAATATTTTACAAGTAATGATTATATGCGATTCATTGACTATCGCTTGATGAGCTGCTTGAGGAATCAGTGGACATAACTTCGACATCTTCGTTATCCTTGTGTCCTTTGGAATCCATGGAGACCGAGGCACTCCCTCCGATACTTGGCTTGATATCTCCGGAATGTTGCCAAGTATACGAACCAGCCTGCGTTGATGGCTGATCTGCAAGTTGAGTGGTAGCCAATGACTTACGGATAGTCTAACTTAACTCGCTTTCAATCCCGCTCCCCCCAATTGATCAACATTTTTTTTTAACTTAACTCGCTTTCAATCCCGCTCCCCCCAATTGATCAACATTTTTTTATTACTTAACTCGCTTTCAATCCCGCTCCCCCCAATTGATCAACATTTTTTTCTAACTTACCTCGCTTTCAATCCCGCTCCCCCCAATTGATCAACATTTTTTTCTAACTTAACTCGCTTTCAATCCCGCTCCCCCCAATTGATCAACATTTTTTTCTAACGTAATTCGCTTTCAATCCCGCTCCCCCCAATTGATCAACATTTTTTTTTAACTTAACTCGCTTTCAATCCCGCTCCCCCCAATTGATCAACATTTTTTTAAACACTTTCCCGGGCCACACTAAGGCGAAACATTATTACTTAATTAAAATATATATAATTCTCAAACCGTGAGGGGTTCTAGGTGGCGCCATATCCCCCAGACTTCCAGGTTGTTGCGTCACCATCATGTTGCCACTCAAGGGGTCGCTGCTAAGTCTGCCCAGAAATCCCAGTCTCATTTCAATATCAGTCGGATAGGGCCGTCTAGGGTCCCCTTGTTGCCAGTTATGAGGGGCCGCCACTGCGTTTGATGAACTGATGCGATGAGCGTATTTGATTAATTCTTCCGACGATGTGTGTCGACCACCCGCTTTCGAGATTGAGTTCAGTTTCTGTTTCGCTTGGTAGATCGCTGTAGCCTGCGCGCAACAGAAATAAATGAACTTTCAGCAAAACGTGCTAGTTTTAGTTCCACCTCTTAGATGGGTTCTAATTGTGTAGGAATATCCTGTCGTCTGCTAGGACCCCCCTGTTCTTCTGTCAGCAGCACCCCCTAGCGACAGAGTCCCGAAGCTTAATTCGACTCATAAGCCTTATATTATGGTTTGAGTCGAAGAAGTTTCAATATTGGTCGCGGGGTGGCGCTAGAGGCGCTGCCCTAAAAGAACCACGCGCCAGCCGTATCTCCATTCCAGTGCCATCTGTGTGGCATCGCCTGTCAGCAGCGCCCCTAGCGACAGAGTCCCGAAACTTAATTCGACTCATAAGCCTTGGTTTGAGTCAAAGAAGTTTCAATATTGGTCGCGGGGTGGCGCTAGAGGCGCTGCCCTAAAAGAACCACGCGCCAGCCGTATCTCCATTCCAGTGCCATCTGTGTGGCATCGCCTGTCAGCAGCACCCCCCTAGCGGGAGAATCCCGAAACTTAATTCGACTCATAAGCCTATGGTTTGAGTGGAAAAAGTTTGAATATTGGTCGCGGGGTGGCGCTAGAGGCGCTGCCCTAAAAGAACCACGCGCCAGCCGTATCTCCATTCCAGTGCCATCTGTGTGGCATCGCCTGTCAGCAGCGCCCCTAGCGACAGAGTCCCGAAACTTAATTCGACTCATAAGCCTATGGTTTGAGTCGAAAAAGTTTCAATATTGGTCGCGGGGTGGCGCTAGAGGCGCTGCCCTAAAAGAACCACGCGCCAGCCGTATCTCCATTCCAGTGCCATCTGTGTGGCATCGCCTGTCAGCAGCGCCCCTAGCGACAGAGTCCCGAAACTTAATTCGACTCATAAGCCTATGGTTTGAGTCGAAAAAGTTTCAATATTGGTCGCGGGGTGGCGCTAGAGGCGCTGCCCTAAAAGAACCACGCGCCAGCCGTATCTCCATTCCAGTGCCATCTGTGTGGCATCGCCTGTCAGCAGCGCCCCTAGCGACAGAGTCCCGAAACTTATTTCGACTCATAAGCCTTGGTTTGAGTCGAAGAAGTTTCAATATTGGTCGCGGGGTGGCGCTAGAGGCGCTGCCCTAAAAGAACCACGCGCCACCTGTATCTCCAATCCATCTGTGTTTAATGGTCTTAGCTTAGCGTGCCACTTTGTTCAACTTACTAATATATGTTCGGCTTCTTTAAGCTTATTTTGTAACTGTCTGATATCTTGATCCTGTTTTTCAACTTCGGCTTGGAGAGCATCCATCTTTTTCTGTATTTCAGCTTGTTCCTCCGCTCGTTTTAGCGTCTCTTTTAATTCCTTGTCTTTGGCAACCAATAACTCGGCCAGTTGCGAGTGTTCCATCATATTCGTCTTTTGACCAGGACCTTTCGGTGCCAAAACGTTTTCAAGAAGTTCCCTTTGAAACAGGGTAAATCATGTTTTATCATGATTACCACCAAACATAAGTCAAAGTTGTTTTTAACATAACTCGAGCAAATGTTTTGACACACATTTAATGGCCTGGCAACAATGTACAAAAATGCTAACCATAGTTTGCGTGTTGGACAATATGGTGAGATTATAGTAATATCAAAAGTGGCACATAGTTCATGACAGCGTGGGAAATAAGGCGGTGGCACAGGGCAAATGACCAGTTTAAAAATTGCCTGGACCAGTTTAAAAATTAAATCGGAAGGGGGTCAGTGGTCCACAGGACCACTAAGAAAATTCAAGGGTTACCAGAGTCCAGACATTAGCTAATATATTTTAACTATCCACTTCTTCGACGCGCCCTGATCAGTGGTCATGGACCAGTTTATTTATTCCAGGCAAGAGGGGTCGCTGGCCCAGTGTCCAGTTTAAAAAAATCCTTATTTCCCACCCTGGTTCATGAAGTAGCAATGACTTTGTAGCGGATGCGCTACTGAGCCTTCACAATCACACTTAGCTAAGCTTATGTCCGGCTCCCTTTGATCTCTAATCTTAAGTTTTTTATATGAAGACTTTTTAACCTCACAATAGATTAGGTGAACACTAGGTAGCGTCTCATATTGCACCTTTGGTGAGCGCCCCCTATATTGAGCCAGGCCTATTGCTAGGGCTATATAAAGTCAGGTCAGCTGTGCTTTACAGTCAGTGTACAGTATCATCTTAGTGCAGTCTGTTAGGCAGTCTGTCTCATAAGTCATTATGATAGTATCCGGATAGAGTGGCAGTCTATCCAGGATAGTTGTTGGTGTTAGTAGGGAGTTAGTTAGCTAGTGCGGTAGGCCTTAGGCCGTATTCACCATCTAAGCTAAGACCTGTTTAGATGTAGGGTAGATTGACCTTCTACGAGGCAATCCAGTGATCAAGTCCGTAATGACTAGTTCTCGCACGTTAACTCTCTCTGTTCGTGCCATCACTTCAGTAGGCCTAAAGACGGAACTCAACTGGCTCTACTTAACCCTAGTAAGTGTTGCTTTCTATAGCTACCTCCTAAAGGCACACCCCTAGTCTGGCGCTCTCACTACCCATCCTATCAATATCATTGTAATTAGCATTATCAATTATTTTGTTATTTATTTAATCAATTATATTCTGTAACAAGTACTAACCCAAGAACCTAATAAAAGAGTTCAAATATATAGTATTATGGTTTTGAGCTCATTGTTTCACTCTGTAACCTAGCTTTGACAGCAAATCGGTTACAACTTAAGGAGTTGTCAATAGTCGGCGATAGATGGCGCTAGTGGTTTCCCGCTACTTAGAGTGGTACTGAGAGGGGAGGAGCTACGGGGGCGTGACGTCATAATGGTAGTCAAAATATTATAGCCTGAGCTGACGACTTCCAATATGATCGCCTAAACCGAGGTAAGAGATAGGATGGTGTGAGTCGTGTGACGTCACCAGAAAGATGGCGCTAGTGGTTTTTCCCTACTAAAGAGTGGTACTGAGAGGCGTGGAGCTACGGGGGCGTGACGCCATATTGGTAGTCAAAATAGTATAGCCTGAGCTGACGACTTCCAATATGGTCGCCTAAACCGAGGCACTGCCTTCTCTAATACTAGGCCTTGCGATAGGAATAAAAGGGGGGTGGCAGTTAGGATTTCACAAATGGCGCTAGATGTCGCTTTTCTGAGGTTTTAAACTGGCGGCAAATTCAAAACTATGGGAAATTGTTAGCAACGACGAAGTGTAATCTGCCAAGTTCGGCTCGACAAAGAAAGCAAAAAACCGGTCAATAAACCGGTTCATGATGATGCTGAACGGTTTCCGAGTTCGAAAAATACTAGTTTAAATTTGGTGTACGTTTTGACACGTGTCAATGGCGTCTGCATGGAAATTTCAACCAATCACAGCCCTTAAGTTTTTCCCATAAACTGCCACTGCCAATGAAATGCCTTAAGTTTGATTTGGATTGAGCAATGAGCGAGCTTAGGAGAGGTAGGAGGATATTTCTTTGGCAGATGAATTCGGACACAGACATTATAAACTCCAATATTTTAATTACCCACTTCTCTAGTTTAGCAGACGATGTGCCCTGGTCAATGGTCATGGAGCAGGTTATTTAGTAGTTAAAAAAAATCCTTATTTCCCACCCTGGTCCACCATAAGCGAAAGACGTGACGTCATGCGAGACTGCGCTGTACGAGTTTACTTTCGTCATCGCGAAAATTCGCCTCAGAAAAGAGCCATCTAACGGTTACTAAGCGCAAATTCAAAATGTCACATAAAAAATGCTTCTGTCGTACATTTCAAGGCCTAGTATTAGAGTTGGCAGTGACCGAGGTAAGAGATAGGATATGGTGTGACGTCACCAGAAAGTTCGTGGTAGCAGACTATACATGCTTCTCAAGAACGTGGGGAATTAAAAACGAGATTTTTCAACAGTCAATAGTAAACCTAACAACATACACGCCATGAAAACTGCTGTGTTATTGGATTTTGTATCTCAATTTTTTTAAATGACGAAAGCCTTTAATATGAAACCATAAATATTTGTATTAATTACTTTGAAATTATTTCAATGTTGTCTACAAGTTGAAGAAGTTGTTCTTTGGTACTTAGAGACATTTTGGTCTCAAGGAATAATAAGAAACTGTTGAAAATTAAAAAAACAACTTTCAAGTAAAGAAAAACCACTGAATTTTAAGTAGTAAGCTCGTTTTTTGAAACGAGAACACGTAAACAACACGTTCTGTAACTTCAGTTTCTAAATTATAACATCAGACGACAAGATCATTGGTGACAGGGACGGAAATAAGCACGAGTCTTTTATTTTGAAATCATAGCCTCCTAGATGACGCGTTTCCATCACTATTTACTATGGAGTATGGAGCCCCAATTTTCAGGGGTAAAGAAAGAGCAAACCTTGCCATTTACGACCAAAAACCGGGGCTTTGAATTAATGGGGGTAAAATTTATTAAAAATGTTCCTAGGCTTCACCATTTTAAGCGGCCAATATTCAGTTTTCAAGTTCTTTGTCTCTACTGGAGTAACTGCTAACTGGACATATGACCAGTTTAAAAAAAAATATGTCGTCTGCTACAAGCCCCTTATCGACAATTCGACTGCTCGTAGTTCTTAACTGGTTGTAGATGCTGAATTGCAGATAGTGGATGTTCAGACCGATTAAACAGACCGTCATACCGAATTCGCTGGAGATTTCCGTTTTATCATTAACCTTTTTAGTTTAAACTTTTAAAACATCTTTTGAAAAGTAAGAATTAGCTGTATTTGTCCAGTACCTCCTATATGCCTTGACCTAATAACCCCTAAAGAAAATTAAACTCCGGCTAAGCCAATAATAATTTTCGTTTAGTGTTTCCTTTGCACGGAGCCATCCAATCATATGCGTGGGGTAAAATTGGAAGTGACAGTTTGGTGGCGAAGCTCAAAAAGTCCGCATCAGAAAGTTTTGAGATCAAAACTGATCAACCATACGCAGAGGTATAAAGTTATCATCATATATTCTGCGTGATCTTGAAAGAAATACACATTTCCGGAATAATTTTAACTAGAGATGTGCAAATATCACGTTTTGGGTATCGAACCGGTTGCCAAATAGAGTACTGTCAGAAGCGCCGGTGTGACGTCACCCATGCGGTTTTCCCATAAAGAAAAAACGTTAACTGTCATGGCCGCCCATTGCTAAAGGGTAAAGGCAGACTCGTGACGTTTAACCTTGGATCTGACGTCACAACTGAAGAAGCGCCGGTGTGACGTCACCCATGCTGTTTTCGCATAAAGAAAAAACGGTAACTGTCATGGCCGCCCATTGCTAAAGGGTAAAGGCAGACTCGTGACGTTTAACCTTGGATCTGACGTCACAACTGACAGCACTCTATACCAAACATTTTCATTATCAGATTCCCAATTGAATAGTTTATTCAAAACGAATACAGAATAGTTAGGCCTTGGTAAATTTTTACTACCCGATTTCTTAAGCCTATGCCTAGTATTCGCGAATAGTTAAGCCTTGCATTCGCGAATAGTTAAAGCAACAGGCAGCTCCATTAAGACCCCCTTAGCATTCTGGCTAACCTTCTGGACACGAATTTTATCTTGCCAAAGGCAGGAACCAATCAGATTTAGTGCATTAGGTTTGATTGGTTCCTGCCTTTGGTTTAACTAGTATTTACGAAGCTTAGCCACTGTGTAGTAAAAAAGCCATTTTTAAGGGGCACCAACGGAGCCGCCCTTTGCTTTAAGCCTTGTATTCGTGAATAGTTAAGCCTTGTATTCGCGAATAGTTAAGCCTTGTATTCGCGAATAGTTAAGCCTTGGATTCGCGAATAGTTAAGCCTTGGATTCGCGAATAGTTAAGCCTTGGATTCGCGAATAGTTAAGCCTTGGATTCGCGAATAGTTAAGCCTGATATTCTTTAAATATGGTGGGACTCTGTACTCTGAATGATGATATCTCTGTTTTTAGAACCCTTTATGCTCCAATCTTGCCATTTTGTGTTTTAGCTTTGGATGGGGACACACGCGTCTGGACCCGCTTTGATCAATTGCTCGAAATTACAAGATTACGATGGGAAACCGCTTGAAAATTATCTGAAAGATCATCCCGAGGCCTTAGGGAAGACACAGTGTTCCAGTGCGCAGTTGCCGTTCCTTTTGAAAGTGCTCTCCGTCCAAAAGGCTCTCTCTATTCAAGCACATCCAAATAAGGTCCGTCTTGTTTATGCATCGCTACCTCTAAAGTATCAAGACCACTTTTACCGGTGGGGAAACTTTGAGCGCCATCTATGAGGGGAAAGGAGCAGAGATCTGCACGGACCGGGCCTTTTCAAATTTTAGAAATTAAGGGGCTGGGCCGGGCTAAGGCTTATTTTTCAAAATTACAACTGCACTACATGCAATGGACTGGGTCTCACCAGGGGTCGCTTTACGAGAATCTATGACCTACATCACTTCATGTCAAGCTCCTGTTTGTAACAAGTGACTAATTTTTGTCAAACAGAGTCACGCCGAGGAACTGCATAAATTATATCCTGATTTATACAAGGATCCAAATCACAAGCCTGAGATGGCCATAGCTCTGACGGAGTTTCAAGCGCTTTGTGGTTTTCGACCCATTGAGGAAATAAAAGTGCTTCTCAAAGGTAGATAGATTAGCTACTCCAGGGTGGGAAATAAGGATTTTTTTAAAACTGGACATTGGGCCAGCAACCCCCCTGGCCTGGAATAAATAAACTGGTCCATGACCATTCACAGGGCACGTCGTCTGCTAAACTAAAGAAGTAGATAATTAACGTATTTGATTTTTCGTCTGGACTCTGGTTACTCTTGAATTTCCTTAGTGGTCCCATGGACCACTGACCCCCCTTCGATTTAATTTTTAAAGTGGTCCAGGCAATTTTTAAACTGGTCATTTGCCCTGTGCCACTGCCTTATTTCCCACGCTGTTGTTTCTAGTGCTATAGTGTTTTATCACGTTTACAACTTTGTCTTCAGAAATTCCCGAGCTGACTGAGGTCATAGGTCAAAAGAATGTTGAAGAATTTACTTCCGCATCTTCACAAATTGACCAAAAAGGACAATTACGGAAAATTTTTCAGGCGCTGATGTCATCCTTACCAGATAACTACGAACCACAAATAAAGAACATCGCGAAAAGATTATCAGCAAAAGAATCAAGTACAAGGCTTAACGCTGCGCAACTTAAAGCAAAGCGCGGGTCACGTGGTTCACCTACAAGGTGACTTTCCTTACGAACTCCAGTTCTGGCTTGGCGAAGGCAGTAGGCATTTGTGGGCGGGACTTGTAAGTGTGCTTATATATCTGGCCTATAGGGACTTGGCAGTACTACGTCATGCAACGTCAGGCTACCTTCCACTAGTGCTAAAAAACATACCAGGAGGAGGGGCTTATATAGCTTTCATTAACTGTTAAAAAAACATACCATAATGGCGCTGGGGGCGGAGTTAAGTCCGAATTGCCAAGTCCCTATAGAGTGCTGTCAGTTGTGACGTCAGATCCAAGGTTAAACGTCACGAGTCTGCCTTTAGCAATGGGCGGCCATGACAGTTACCGTTTTTTCTTTATGGGAAAACAGCATGGGTGACGTCATACCGGCGCTTCTGACAGCACTCTATAGGGACTTGGCAGTACTACGTCATGCAACGTCAGGCTACCTTCCACTAGTGCAAAAAAACATACCAGGAGGAGGGGCTTATATAGCTTTCATTCTGTTAAAAAAACATACCATAATGGCGCTGGGGGCGGAGTTAAGCCCGAATTGCCAAGTCCCTATTGGCCTTCGAGAAGGTAAACCTGGAGTTCAGGTGGAAAGTCACCTTTTAGGGAATCCACTGGTCACACCCGCGCTTTGCATTAATTTGTAACAGCGGGCTAAGTTGGTCAGCAGAAAGAGCATAATGCGAACGCAGACTTATCGAATAGTTATCGTGGTTAACTATTTTGAACATTAACTTTTGAAGGAACGGCCCATGAGAATTTGTTCCTAAGAATCAATGAAGAATTTCCCGGTGATATTGGTTGTTTGGGACTCTTCCTCTTTAACTATTTAACCCTTGAACCTGGTCAAGCCATTTATCTCGCCGCTAATGAGCCACACGCATATCTCAAAGGTGGTAAGTAAAATATGTTTTATTGAAGAATATAATAAACAAGTCACGAAAATGCTTTCTTAAATTCTACGTGTAACAGCCGGTGCACAACGAAATCTTTGTGCTGAATATACATAGCATGTTTGCTTAATTCTTTTTGTACAATAAGAGCACAAATTAAGCACAATACCAGTCCCCAGTAATGTTTCAAATATTCATGACTAGCTGTTATTCCCGCGGCGTCGCTCGTGTGTAATAAGAACTTTCATCAAAATGATATAAAGAATGGGTAGATTTTACTGATTCGACTAATATTTTGTAGTACCCTAGGAGCGAAGGCACTCGGCGTTGCCCGTCAGCCCCTAGGGATGCATTTTTTATTACTTTTCACGCGGACATTATTCCATAACGAATGGTTTTTAAATTTTTGGCCGCCATTTAAAAAGATGGCAATAAATCGAACCCGAAAGACCATTCAGCCCGTCTATAGGTTAAAGGAAACCAGTGTCCTAAATATTTGCGAAATCGGTTGAAACGCGCGAACTTTGTTGCGTAGATAAGATTTTTTACATTTCTGGGCGCCATTTATTAAGATGGCGGCGGATAGGAAAAATCTTTCTTAGTACGCGCCTACAACTTATGAGTAACGTTCCTGCAAATTTTCAGCCTTCTAGGGCAAGCGGTTTGGGCTGGGCCTTGGTTATAAGTCAGTCAGTCAGGACTTTGATTTATATAGATATAGATGTCACCACAACATATACAGCACTATAATATGAGCCACTTTTGTTTTATATAACACACGTACCTAAAAATCTTCCCTTTTCTTATTCACGTACCTAATTTGGTGATTTAAGTACAAATTTAATTATTGTTTGAAAGATTGCGTTGAGTGTATGGCGTGTTCGGATAACGTCGTTCGGGCGGGTTTAACTCCAAAGCTCAAAGATGTTTCTACACTTTGCTCCATGTTGACATATGAAACCAAATCAGCCCAGGACAACATCTTCAAGGGTCAAATTGAAATTCCCAACGTGACCTTATTCAAACCCGAAGTTCCTGATTTCTGTATGTCTCATATCAAGGTAATATTTCTACCTTTAATTTTCAAATATCTCGGCTGAGGTTTAGATTATACCAGAAGGGGATAATAGAAGAAGGATGACACTCTGTATCCTCCCATGCTTTAGTTATGTAACGACATTCTTCCCAGGCGAGGTACCCTTTTTGTTTGCTCTCCCACTCATCAAACTACAAATGGGTGACTCTCGCACCGTAAGGTGAATTCTATAGTTGTTTGGCACTAAATCCCCAGCAATCAACCCATAAACCTTGATTGTCTTGACGTGGGACAAAATTCCACAAGCGCATGCATGCGTCTTGCCAAATATTTAAACGCTAATAGAGTAATGATGAGGGAACTATTTATCGCGTATGTGATTCGGTTTAGTAACCTTGTGCACTCCAAATGAAAAATGATGTTGGGAAGAGTGACGTTACACTTACCCCTTTTTGTGCAGTACACTTCTCTCGAAAAGAAGTATTATATCTACATATGGCATCAGATGCTACCATAGTCCTAGGACCATTGAACACAGATGGACTGGAAAAATTAGAAGCTAAAACTGTCCCCGGTTCTTCTAATGGCATCGCCTGCCAGCAGCGCCCCTAGCGGGAAAGTCCCGAAACTTCGAATTCGACTCATAAGCCTTATGTTATGGCTATGGATTGAGTCGAAAATGTTTCAATATTGGTCGCGGGGTGGCGCTAGAGAGGCGCTGCCCTAAAAGAACCACGCCCCATATCTCCATTCGACTCATAAGCCTTATGTTATGGCGATGGATTGAGTCGAAAAAGTTTCAATATTGGTCGCGGGGTGGCGCTAGAGAGGCGCTGCCCTAAAAGAACCACGCCCCATATCTCCATTCCATTCCAATCGATTTGTGTTAAAGGGTCTTAGCATAGTTTAGGGGTGGAGTTGAGACCTGGCTCCTATCTGTATCGGCAATAAAGTTTTTATCAACCATTTTTTAAATTCCACCCCTACCGGGATTCGAACTCGGGACCTTCGGACAGCCTTGTACTAAACTGCCTCGTCCACAATTTCTTGTTAATAGAGGGTTTCATAGAAAGGAGAAAACTCTCTTATTTTACAAGCCCCCCCCCCCCCCCGCCAAGAGTGAATTGTGAGAAAATCAACTTTGACCTCATTTTTTGAAATTTAGTCACGCTCTGCTACCATGTTCCCATAAATAAATATCACCGGGAAATTACAACTAAGGCTTAACGATAACATGGATATAGGAGCGGTCCGAGTTGTGGTCCTTGTGATTGCCTCTTGGCTCGAGGGAACTAGCCCCTCCCCTTTTCGGTGGTTTCTCGACAAGTATTTCATGGAATGGTCTTTAATGGTACAAACATGTTTTTTTTTTTTTTAGATTCCAGTTGGTGTTTCTACTCAAACAATTCCTAAACGCGACAACACCAGCATAATTCTGGTTGTGGAAGGAACTGGATCTATTTCCACAGCAAATGACACATTCAAATTTGTACCCGGATCCATATTTTTCTTATCGAGCAGTTTAGAAGCCAAAGTTGAAATTCAGAATGCTACAAACATTTTCCAAGCATTTTCGTTCATATGAGATTTAATTTTGATTTTAATTAGTACAAGTATTATGTTATCTTTGCTTGGTGCTTGGTTTAGTCGTTCATAGTTCTCGATTGTCGAGTATTGCTCCGTAGTCGCAAATTAGTATTACTTTTTAAATATGATAGTGAAATTTGGTTCATTTTTATTGCATTATAGGTTTGTTAATTGGTTATATGATAATAAATTTTATTGTGTTAATTTTTAATCTTTACACATGATGTAAATAATTCTGCAAAATTGAAAGCAAAAAATCGTGCGCGATTGAAAAGTAAACAATCGTGTGCGATTGAAAAGTAAATAGTTCTCTCCAGCGTGGGAAATAAGGCGGTGGCACAGGGCAAATGACCAGTTTAAAAATTGCCTGGACCAGTTTAAAAATTAAATCGGAGGGGGGTCAGTGGTCAACGGGACGTCTAAGAAAATTGAAGGGTTTCCAGAGTTAAGACATTAGCTAATATATTTTAATTATCCACTTCTTCAATTTAGCAGACGACGCGCCCTGGTCAGTGGTCATGGACCAGTTTATTTATTCCAGGCCAGAGGGGTCGCTGGCCCAATGTCCAGTTAAAAAAAATTCCTAATTTCCCACCCTGGTTCTCTCTGCTCTGGCGCTACACCAGACTAGCCAATCACTTCGATGTAACATTTTACCTACAGAGGCGGCGTTCGAGGTGTCTAGGTCCACAACGAGTGATTTATGTCGACAAGACCTTAAGCGTGTCGCATAACACTCTGCCTATAACAGTATAGGAATGCTACAATATGGAAATTGAGTAAAAGTCACATAATAATATAGTAATACAAATTCTAGTCACTATAGGTCACGCAAAACGTTAATCTGGCCGGGGCCATCTTGTTTATAATTAAATCGAGTGCTCTTGCACTGGAGTGCTACTTAAATTCATCATTTAATATTTATACGTTTGTGAACATTTCAAATAGTGCTTTAAACAAAGCTGTCCTAATGAGTTTTTGCATTTTAAAGTATCCGTTCCCATGTTCTAGATTCGTGACTCTAATACTTTAGAAACGTGGATTAGATTACTTTCTAAAAATCACCTGCATTTCCCATTAAAGGGACTGTAAAGCTGGGCCAGATTAAGCCATTTTCCACCCGGGGGCCGGGATAATATGCGCCCCCCTTAAGCTGGAAAAAAAAAGAACAGCAAATGTTGCTGAGGGGGAATAGTTTAACTTAATGCGCCCCCAACAAGCCTCGCGTCCAGGGGCAGTGCCCTCTCAGCCCCCCCCCCCTTTAATCCGGCCCTGCTGTAAAGAAAAACGTCACAAGCACCACGTTACGCCAAGTTCCAAAGACTCCAAATTAGTGGAACTGGACAACTTGTCATTGTTTTTCGCTAGGTTGCAGCTACAATTCTCTGAGTTTCAGTTTTCGAAATAAAACCAACTAAGCTTCTTTGCTGAGACTTGCTGAGAGCTAGCTAGGACTTGCCTAGAGCTAGCTAGAGACTTACTGAGAGCTAGCTAGAGACTTACTGAGAGCTAGCTAGAGAACGACCAGCGAGAATTGACTACACTTGTTTTGCAGTCCATCTTTCTATCTAGCCTTTGACAGCGTCTCACCAGGCGTTGCTTTACGAGAATCTGTGACGTTTCACCTACGTCACTTCATGACAAGCTCTCAGTAACCTGTGACAAACTTATGGAACATATCAGCATATGTTATGAGCTTATTTTAATAAGTATTGATAACAATCGATAGGCCTAGGCCTAGGCTAATTTATAACCCGTGAATAATTCTTATTAGCAATTTAAACGGCAGTAGCATATCACTAAATAGCCATAAAAGACGCAGAGTCAGGGAAAATAAATGGGCAGATAATATTCCACTCGTCTGGGAGGGTAATATTTTGGTGTTCCCAATTCGCCTTATTCCTGATCAGCGCCACCTACCCATAGCGGCGACTTTGAGAACTACTGTAATATGCAAGCCAACCAGATGTCGCTAAATTCTGGTGACGTCATTTTTGGTAAGACCCCGAGAGTGCCCGGCAGTGACGTCACCAGATTTTAGCGACATCTGATTGGCTTGCCGCTTACAGTAGTTCTCAAAGTCACCGCTATGAGTAGGTGGCGCTGATCAGGAATAAGGCTAATTTGTATAATAATAAACAATTAAGTCTAAGTATGTTATTATAATTAATTAGTAAATTATAGTAAAACCGTTATTCTCTGTACAAAATCACTTTAAGGTGTCTCTTTTTTCAGTCATTTAACGACAATTTCAACCACTTTTTTTTTCATCTAAAGACATTGTCAGCCTCTTTTTAGTAGTGCTGTGCGAGTACTCGATAAGTATCGAGCCGAGTGAGGGGCTCTATACTGAACTATGAGTCGGACTGAAGTAAATACTAACCGTTCTCCATTCCTACTTCTAAAATTAAATCTATCCCTGTTTTAACCAATTATCGAAAAGAAAATTTTAAACTAAACACCGTGAATGTGGGATTGGAAGAGCAAATTGTACCAGTGCCAGTCTTGAACGCTTGTAAAAACTACGTTTCTCAACAATTAGGCTCTGCAGTTTTGAATTTATTTTTGCTCCTCTGTTGCCAAGCGCTGGGTGACCTTTAAGAGTATTTACTCGATGCATCGACAGTCAACGGTTAAAGGAAAAGTTCAGGTAACGTAACTGATTATTCCTTAAAAGAACGGTCTTTTTCTAAATATAAAAGGAATTAAATATTAGAAAAAAAATGAAATAAATGATCTCTTATTACAAACTAAGTAGCAATTAAAGTGTTAGTGACATAATTTTTGTCATCCTCAAACTTAAAATGCGAAAAAAACCCTTGAAAAATCTAGTTTATTATGATATGTTTACTTTTTTATTTGGTTTCGTAGCAATTTATTAAATTGCAATCAAAGTTTTGTGTTTGGAAAAGGCCTAGTTGAGATTTTCTTTCGTTTGATGACGTAGTAAGGAGAAATTTTCACTCCTGTTAGTGTCGCCGCGCCGCGTTAAGCCTAATTTATTCAGATTCTCGCGCGCGCCGCATTAGTAGACTCGGGAGTCTCGCGCTTGGCTTTTCCGCGAGATGCCGTGAGTGACGTAGCAAGGAGAAAAACCCGCCAAAAATCTTCTCCGCAAATTTGCCTTTGTCCCCCAAATTTCAAGTTTTCAAAGTGTTTTTTCTGTGTTTTCCCTCATAATTAAATATTATTCAAGCATATTTTTGGAATCAGAAGAGTTTAAACTCTCAAAAAAGTAAGGTTTTCTTTAGATTTGAGATAATTTTTATATCACGTCGCTATTCCTTTAATTCGACTTAAAAACGAGGACTACTACCATTGGTTTAGTGGCGTCTGCTATATCGAACTTCTTACCTCTAACCTCTCTCAGCCTGTGAGAATTCAACCAATACCGTAGGGGTAAGTGGTTCTATTTAGCAGACGTCACTATGCAGTAGTCCTCGTTTTAAAGACGAATTAAATGCAAATTATTTTGTGTGAAAAGATCATTTATTTTTTTTTATATTTTCCCTTTTATATTTAGAAAAAAGCCTTTTCGTTAAGGTATAACGTCATGCTACCTGACCTTTTCCTCTAAATATGACATCGATTAACAGTAGATTTCTCCCAAATTATGTTTAATAGTTGGTGTGCGTGATACCCTTTATAATTACAAAATCATCATTAATGAGTTCATTAAAGAATAATACTGCACCTTTTATAATGCTATATTGTGTGACAGTTTGTGCAAACAGGTACAACCTCTCTCATAACCCTAATCGAAAAAAGTTACTAATATTAGCCTCAACAGGTCAAAACTATTATGTTTCGGTAATTAAAGGCGAAAAGTGGCGCTTTTGGCAAAATATTGGATATGAAAACAACATTCGGGCCGTTTTTATCTCCGTGTTTGATTTTATGATTACACTTATGGGTTATGAGAACGGAGTTATGTTTGTGGAGCACGAAAGAGAAGTTTGTTGACGTCGCATCGGGAAGTGGCGTCTGCTAGCCCGAACCTCTTACCCTTACGGGATTGGATGAATTCTGACTGGCTGAGACCGGTATGGGTAAGAGGTTGCAGAAGCCACTAAACCAATGGCGGTTGGCACATTATTCCTCGTTTTAAAGACTTGTTAATTTCGATCACGCTACTACGTGGTTCGAGTTGGCAGACGCCACTAAAGCAATCCTAGTTTTAAAGACTAATTAAATGCTAATTATTTTGTAATAAGATATCATTTATTTATTTTTAAATATTTTTCCTTTTATATTTAGAAAAAGCCCGTTTGTTTAAGGTATAATGTTATGCTACCTGAACTTTTTCTTTGAACAAGGTGAATCAACTAGTTCATTTGTAGCTCAATGATAATATATTTCGTTAATATATTTCTATTTCTGGACTTGATGTATAAAGTTGATATGATAATCTCACGAAATTCTTTTCACATAATAATGGAGAGAAATACTTAAGGTTAACACAGGTAGATATAATATCATGTAATCGTTATTTTCTTGTTCATCATTAGGGTCAGGTAGAATAGTGGACGCAGAAACATTCTCGTTCTACCACCACATGAGCGAGCCGCGAAGAATTGATTCTCTTCTGTTTCTAAATTGTGAACTAGAATTTTCAGAGCAAATCAGAGTACAATCCTAGCAATCGTAACAATCTTTCAAGATGGCAGTGAGTCCTAAGATAGTACGACTGTTAACATCATACACGGTATATTACATTTAAATTTCATAATAATATTGAGAGAGAAAAATACGTTCCAGTAAATTGGATAAATTTATGGGAAACCCTCATATAAGCAGTTCCCGTATGAGCGGACCAATAATAGTGGTCCTCATAACCGCGGTTGCCCAAATAGCTATTTCCGGAAATCGAACTTCACCCGTTACAGCAGTTCCCAAAAGAGCAGTACAACCGAGAAGTTATGATAGTGTCGGTTTCAATAGGTAAGGTAAGATTATGTTTGGTTTGTTTAGGTTAGGTTAGCTTATGTTTGGATTGGTTAGGTTACGTTTGTTTAGGTTAGGTAAGGTTACGTTTGTTTAGGTTAGGTAAGCTTATGTTTGGATTGGTTAGGTTACGTTTGGTTAGGTTAGGTTAGCTTATGTTTGGATTGGTTAGGTTATGTTTGGTTAGGTTAGGTTACCCTTTACAGCGTTTCTCGTACCATTACAAGTTTCCGAAGACAAGTACAACCAAGACGTGAAAAACGATAGTCGTTTACGATGGTGTAGGTTTGGTTATTTGAACGTATGTAGTATTAGAGTAAGTTTAGGTATTGTTACTCCGACCCGAAATTAGGTCAGGTGAGGTAAGGTTAGGTTTGATTAGCGTATGATGATTTTGTTGTACTTAATAGGTAAGGTAAACTACAAGAAGGGTTAAGAATTGTTCTAAACTCGAGGTACAACTGCTATTTCCCCGAACAGCAGCCGCTATTTTTAAAACAGCTGTTTTGAACAACGCCGCTGTTTTTATGAAATAGCAGTTACTATTTCGGGAACTGCTCATACAAGGCACACCCCGCCGTAACTGAGGACGAAGCAATTGGACTGTTGATGTAGTTGTCTAATTTCGATCGTTTCCTTTCCTATTTAAGTTCTATCCTTTGTTTTATCTGGTTGGTAAAAGCAACAGAGATGAACCAGTAATTGACGAATACAAAGGAATGATTCGTGATATCATGATCGCAATAAGGAAAAATCTCAAGTAAATATACTGACTGATACCTTTAAAAAAGCCCTTCTATACTCGTGGTCTTATCTTATTTATCCAGCTTTAAAAATTACAACAGTTAAGCAAAGCGTTAATTGCTCTACGCATGCGTGAATTAGGCTATCGCAGTTTAAAGATATAGTGGGTGCAATTTTGTAACATTTTAGCGAGTTATCGTATGTGATAATTATAGCTTGATAGATCCGTGATATTTTTTATGTATTGAGTACCAAAATAGTTTGTAGGAGCTAGCTACTGTACAATGGATTCTTGGGCATTTTTAAGTCGAAAATGTTACATGACATTTTGCGACATTAAGACACTAAAATTCACATTTTCAAGTATTGTAAAATATCAAAACCTTTTAATGGTTGAAATTAAACAGTATAGCCTAGCCTACTGTCCTTTTAACCAAAATGCATTGTCCTTCATTTAAAACATCGATGTTATTAAAATTAATTAATCTTTTTAATTTTAGCCTGACGTATCAGGAAGTGTTCGATGTAAGACATAAATTACACATCTTTTGTCAACTCCCGAAAAAATCGATCATCAAAAGCTTGCAGCCGACGCGACAAATCATGTTCAACCGCGCTTGACTAACACTACTTTTTTGATATGAGGTTTAGCATAACATATTAATGCGCTTCAACTATATTATTTCGTCAAATGCGGGTGAACAGGAAGAAACTAAAAATATCTCCTAGAATTTTCAATCCGTTTTGTTGCGTTTTAATTAGATATTGAATACCAATACATTGGGTCTATGACAATTGGGTGAAGGACAATTTCGGAGCGTGACAATTTGGAGGGCTGAAAATTGGGTGTCTAACAATTAGGAAAATTTAAAAATTGCGTGAGCGACAATTGGGTGGCAGTGAAACTGACAAAGTGCCAATTGGCTGAATAGTAAATTTATTTTTCTAAAAGGGCCTATTTGTTGAAAAACCATAAACGTTTGGCGAGAGACAAAACCTAACTGAAACTAACCTAACCTCACTTGACCTATCTGAACCTAAGCTCACCTGACCTAACCTAACCTCACCTGACCTAACTGAACCAAACGCAACCTCACCTGACCTAACTGAACCAAACGCAACCTCACCTGACCTAACTGAACCAAACGCAACCTCACCTGACCTAACTGAACCAAACGCAACCTCACCTGACCTAACTGAACCAAACCCAACCTCACCCGTCCTAACTGGACCAAACCTAACCTAATCTTACCTGGCCTGACAGAACATAAAATTTGGCCATCCGAATTTTGTGGTTTTTATTCAGCCAATTGACGCTCTGGCGGTTTCATTGCCACCCAATTGTCGCTGATCCAACTTTGAAATTCTCCTAATTGTCGGACACCCAATTTTCAGCCCTCCAAATTGTCGCGTACCCAATCGTCGTCACCCAAATGTCTTTCACCCAATTGTCGTGCTCCCGAATACATTACGCCTGCTCAGTTTTACCTCCCCTAAGCGAGCGTTTTCGACCTATTTTTAAGATAAATGATGGTTGGGACTTGAGGACCTACCCGAACGTTGTCTCGTATAAACGTTTGGAACACTTCCGATTTTGAACTGAAATCTACTACTCAAAAGTTACCATGTTTTCTCAGCTTTCTCAAACGCATCGGGGAAGTTTTCTGTCAAATATATTCAGTATACCTTCGTGGGTAAGTTATACAACATGATAAGTAGAGACGAATCCAGTTTTAGTTCTGTTTTGTCTAGAAATAACGCAATTTTAACTGAGGATGGTAGTAGACCTTTAAACGTAAAAGGGGGTGGGGGTTTATGCAGCCCTCAGTATTGGGACATGCAAGGGGCTTGAGACATTGCCATCTCAATCGCGTGAAATTGACTTAGCTTGCGACCCATGAGCGACGAGCCCGAATGTGAACAATTTCTCTTTGCTGTTCTGAAGGAATAGTCTGCTATCACGAACCATCTCGTGATGTCGCATCCTCCTATCTCTTACCTCGGTTTTGTCGACCATGTGGAAGTCGTCAGCTCAGGCCATACAATTTAGGCTACCGATATTGAGGTCACGTCCCCGTAGCTCCTCCCCTTTCAGTACCACTCTATAGACCTAGGGTCGAAGGTTGTCCTATATGTGTGAATACCCAATGAAAGGCGAGGAATGAGGAGCGGGCGATTTAACAAAGTTTTAAGCCCATCCCCTTACCTTCAATCAGATATTATTTTACAGATTTCAAGTAGAATAAATCTATGTATTCCTGTTAATCGTTATATCGATAATATATCGGGTGTTATCGATTAATGGACTCGTGTTTCGATAAGAGCATTGCAAATTCACATTTAATAAATTCCTAACTCTTTTGTCCAGTTTATTGGATTAGTTTTTCTGGCCATTTTGGTTCTGTCGACTTTAACGAAAGCTTTTGAAAAGTCAACCAAATTTGGGTCTTACATGTGGATGTATTGTGCCCCACTCTTTCAGCAGAGTAAGGAAACACCATCACTATTCTTATCGCCAGTATGTACTTGCCCGTTTTTATCTAATTTATTATTTTAAGGTTTTTCGGTGAAAATTGCGCACCGCACTTCGGCGCATTTATTGAATACCTGGTACGCGACTTTGATCGTCTTGAACATATTCGTGTTGTGCGATATTACTGCCGAGGTGTTAGTGGGACAAAAAATTATAATAAATCATTTGAGCGATATCCTGAGAGTTAAAAACCTCAAGTACTCGACGTCTTTCTCGGACGCCATGCAAGAGTATTTTAATGTATTTAAGCCTATGACCAACCAAGTGAACACAATGATAATTTTTGAACATATTTTATTAGAGAATACCTGGAATTTATGGAAAGAAACTTCGACGAAGGGCTACTATTTCGAGGGTAGATCGTTTCAAAAGAGTGGTGGAAGGCCACCAGGTTTACATCGACTGGCACGAAGAAGTGGCTGAACTGGATGATTTTTGCCGAAAGGAACTACGTGGGAAGCAAGATCACCGCCCTTTGTTGTACCAATCACCTTTTCCCTTGAAAATGGATCCAGTTGGATTCTTCATGTACCGAAACCACTCAATTGACAAGGATACAATGCGAGGAATCAACAGAAGGTACTTGCATTGATGCTTCATGTGTTAGTTAATGTAAAGTCAAATTTGTCATCTGGAGTGAAATTCACACACACACAGTGGTTCTCAAAGTTTTCGAATCTCCGACACAGTGACACTTTATGAGCGACAGATCTTGCATGACGCAGGAATTTCAGAGGACTGTAATTTGAGCCATGTGTTGTTGAAAATATGATTGCCATATGCCTTGTGTTAAACAAGGTCACTAGACTGAACTAGGAAAAGTCAGCCTTGCATTTTTTTGTAGGACAGTAACAGACGTAGTAAACTAGCCTGTGACGTAGACTTTTTTTCGATAATATATTATGTCAGTAACGAATATTGACTCGAATATTTAGTGTCGTAAGTTTATAAGATATGTTCCATAAGTATGACACTTCCTATACTTCGTAATGCTAGAGACTTACAGCTCGAGCTAGTTCGAGAACGACAAGCGAGAATTAACTACACTCAGTTAACGTTGCAGTCCATCTTCCTATTGAGTCTGCATTACTAAGCCTTTGACAGCGCCTCACCAGGCGTCGCTTTACGAGAATCTATGACCTACCTCACTCACTTCATGACAAGCTCCAGTTTGTAAATAGTGACAAACTTATGGCCAACATATCTTATGAACTTATGGTTCTGTAGCACATTTGTTGAGTTGATTGTCAAATCTTCAGGAGTGTAGCGACGAAAAGGTAAAGTCACCGGAAGTGAAATTCACAGACAGAGAGACATATACCAGTAGTCGCTTGGGAACAATTTCCATTTAAAATATTAGAATATCGCGAGCACGTCTGCTAATAATTTTTTGAACATTTTTTGAGTCTTTCGTTTGCAGTTTCCGGCACGCCGCTCAATCGTGTCTGTGTGACGACGCAATCAAGAAAGCCTTCGCCTGGATGAACACCAAATGTGTGACGATGGAGAACCACCGTGACGACGGAGGTTATGCCCAGATCGAGAGCGAAGTACGCCTGTTGCTCATCATGTTCATCGTCAGTTTATTGCCAGCAATCCTCGTTGTGACATGGGAAATATTTTTCAAAAACTGCATAAGTGTTTCAAACAACGTTTGATTAAAAGAGAATTCGAGGCAAAAAGATCATGCAATAAATTATCCGAGCTTAAAAAAGGCTACGAAAAGCGGAGCTCACAGGGCATCCTCACCTCAGCACCTTATATTAGTAGACAAATGATGCACAGGGAACCACCAGATATACACCTAATCATAGATAATGTGAACCAAATTAAAAATATATCAAAATAAAGTTCTGCTAACTATTAAGTCAGAAATTGTTTTTCTCGAAACTGACTAAGTCAGATTATTAAATTATGGTAATGAAGCTAAAGTAAGGAGTCTGTATGAAATGAAATCTTTTCTTCAAGATGAACTCGGCGAACAAGAAAGTTATTAGCCACCACCAAAAAGTAACTGTATTCTGAGAAGTCTGCCACAAGTTAGACAGAGTGGAAGTGTCAAAGAACGCGGAGTCTGCGATATTTACTTACGTACTGTCATGTGGGATTCCAAACCTTCACCTTGGCATCTCAAACAAGGATATAGTAACACGTGTTCTGTTATTAGCTTTACTTTAGTATTGTACGCATATTTCTACCTATTTTATAATACACTTCTCCAAGATAACATTCTTCATCAGTCAGGACCTAATTCCTCAAATACATATGAAATTTATTTCAAGATCAAAAATTACCTGTACATAATGTACATTTTTTCATTTATTTCAAAAACTTTCCAAGGTCTAATTTTTATCTCTCCAAATGAAATAAGTATGTCCACGGAGAGGTTATGTAATGGTCATGTCTGGCTGTTGTTGGCCGTGGGCAGTTTAGCCTTTACCAATACGTAAGGAAATATCTCGCCAAAATGTATACTCTAATTTTCTGTTTTTTCCCCATTGGATGATTTCCTTGGGTATACAAGACATACCCTTATTGGATCAAAATTTCGTCTGCTTTACTCTAAATTCCCTCTGCTTTGGATATTTCATTAATTTTAACTTCTGCAATTGTTTATCAATAAAGAGCTATAATTCCATATCTAGATAAATAAGTTTGTTGGTAGTCCTCATCTTGACTCGGAGAGGTAATATTTTGGTTTTCCCAACTTGTTTATCCATAGAGCCTTAAAAAAATTGTACCTTAATTCACTTAATTAGCAAAATACAAGTTTGCATGGTTACAATATCGAATTGCTATTTCATTCTCTGTAGCTTTTCCACAAATTCGTGATAAAATATATAGATCAAGATAGAGTGAAACAAAGCTACTGATATTATAGTTCAAAGAAACCTCTTTATAGATACGAGCGATTAAAATCTAATTGCGCCACAAAGAATAAAGAGAATCTTTTAGACTTCATTTCTAGTAATAACGAGTATTTTTTGTGAGAATTGAAAGGACAAGAAAATTGCGTAAAATCTCTAGATGGCCGATGTTAAATTCGACAACTGGACCAGTTGGAAAATGTGCTTAAAGGCCGGATTTTCTGCTAGAGGGTTCTCCTGGTGCAGAAAATGACTCGCGACCGAGTAACAATAGAGAAGCGAGTCGTCTAAAAAATACGGTTCTCCTGGTACAGAAAATCGAGGGATAGGGGTTCTACCGGTGCAGAAAATTGAGATATGGTATAGTCACGTTAAAATTTTGGACCCCCCTTTTCGCCCCTAAACTTGGGCGCCCAATATTTCCTAAAGTACGGTTCTTCGGGACGGGTACAGAAACCCGAGCACTAAACATGCAGCAAAAGTAAACTATAGCTTTGAAGCTCAAGCAATAGCTAATTTAATAATCTTCTAAACCACAAATGCGTTTTGTTGAATACCATGGGGGTTAGTCTCGCCAATTGTTAGCCAAAGCAACACCAAACTGTCAAAGAATCAGTGGCGAAGTGTACTTTTGAGCAGAGGTATAGAATCTGAATTCAGTATAATAAACTAGTCTTTGAAAACCTTAAAAGCCATTGAGTGAGGGCTATGGCTATATCACTATGTTGAGAAAATTTTTAAAAGAATTGTAGGCACATGCAACCCATAAGATAAACTTGAGGATTTTTGCCTACAGGAGTGAGAAAATTAATTCTGCACTTCATTGCAATTGTTTAAAAAAGTACATTTTAAATTAAAAAATAGAAGAAATTTTTTAATCAATCGGCTATATAGATTTGGATTCAGCGGAGTATTTTCTTTCAAAATCATATTTTTCCATCTCAGTTTTAAAATAAAGGGAAAGAGTTTTAGTAACATCCGAACTAGCACATTCGTGTAAGTAGTTTTTTTCTGAACCATCTAGCGTTAGTTGGTTTCATGAACATTCCATGGCAAAGTCTTATACGAAACAGTTTCTAATGAAACGATGGAGCACTATACTAAAATATTTTGAACCAATATCGTTAAAGCCGTACATTTGGGTAAAACTTCTAGTTTTACTGTTAAAAATCTCCCTCTCCCAGAGAGCTATATGATTTCTAGAAACGTTTGGACATCCCAAAGAAATACTCTATTATGTGACTCTAAGGGTAAGCAAATTTTCTGGTGTCTACATATTCTTAAAACTCCCCAACCCCTGAGGGGGTTGTACTAGTAAAGGTGAAAATCATCACTATACTCCCGAGAATATAGAAAAACTATCCAACTTCTTCAAGTCACGAGGTTTCACTTCTGTTAAAAATCTACCTTCCAAATATCCAGTTCGAAGAAGTAGTAAAGTCAATGTTGTAAATTTTAAGAATATAACGGGACTTTAGAGGTTACCGCCCCCTTTTCGGAGAGTTGTTCTGCCAAGGCTACTGAGCGCGTTCGACGACAGGGAATGTCAGCCACTAACTAAAGGCCGCCGACAGGTTATGGCGGCGCTCACAGAAATACCTCTCGTAAATCCCGTATATATAACAAGGACTGCGCCAAGCTCGGGACCCATTTAGTGGTATTTCTAGAAGATTTTTGTCATTGCACTGAAAGAGCATCTCCCAAAAATTTCTGGGGTCCCCGCTACGAACAATTGTAGAAACCCATTAGCGACCGTGCCATATTACTTTAAACCCCCGCGGGCGGTACCGATACTGTTTTGACCCATTACTGTCACCCTCCTTTTTTACCTCGACAACTTTTCCCCGTATATCTTTTGTAATGAACGTATAGATTATAGGGAGCTACAGTGCGAGAGAAAAGCCATGTGACGTGACGTCATTTCTGGGGTCTTAAATTGTATTGCCAAAGCTGATGACTTCCAATATGGTTGCCAGAGCCAAGGTAAGAGATAAGAGGGTGTGACGTCACGACAATATTCCTAGTAGCACTCTACTGGCTTTCTGTTCTTAGACCTTTGGCACGGGTAAAATTTCAACTGACTTTCTTGTTCTTCGCGAAGTGGTCTCACAAAACTTAGGACTGCTGAACTGATTACTGTGAAAATGAATTCCAAAGTGTATGTATATGTTTATTGCTCGGGTTTCTGTACCCGTCCCGAAGAACCGTACTTTAGGAAATATTGGGCGCCCAAGTTTAGGGGCGAAAAGGGGGCTCCAAAATTTTAACGTGACTATACCATATCTCAATTTTCTGCACCGGTAGAACCCCTATCCCTCGATTTTCTGTACCAGGAGAACCGTATTTTTTAGACGACTCGCTTCTCTATTGTTACTCGGTCGCGAGTCATTTTCTGCACCAGGAGAACCCTCTAGCAGAAAATCCGGCCTTTAATATCCACGTTAATTACGGTTTTCGTCACAGCTGAAAATGGAATTAAAGGCCAAGTTTATTCGAGTATGTCAGAATCTTGGGGTATTTCTAAAGAAGAAGCTTCGCTACCTTTCACTATTGGATCCTTTTCGACTGTGATTGCTGGTAAATGTTTTAATATAATTAATTATAGCAGTCATATGACGGATCTTTATCGTTATTTTCACCTTGAGTTCTCCGTGAGTTAAATTCCCTCCCACAGTATTCTTAATTTATCTCGCTTTTCAATTTAATGACGCACTATTGCCACTTTAGACTTCATCATCCTTGATTTTTCGCTTTATGACATTATATTTAAAAGAATGTCAATAAGAGTCACAGTGGCACTTTAGACTTCATCCTTGATTTTTCGCTTAATGACAGATACAGACATTATATTTTAAAGCTTGTCAATAAGAGTCACAGTGGCACAGTCGATGAGTCGGTACCCGAGGTTTGAAGACTGGCCACTTCCTAATATTGAATGATGTTGAGACATTCGCCATACACGTTGATGTTTTGCAGGCAAAATGTGTGCTTAAGGCATTTACAGTAGAGTAGTTAAATGAGGATTATAAAATATCTTTATTTGGAAAAATCCAATGAAGCGAAGTCATTGGAAACCGGACTTGCAAAGCTGAATTTCAGCAATCATTTACTGCATAAACTAGAAAAATGTCAGACGCAAACTTCCGTATTGTATAATGAGCTATATCAGAAGTAAGATGAGACTATAAGTACTGAGCTAACCAAATTCTTCACTTGGCGAAAGTGAATATTCTTGATAACACACCAACGGTTGTCCCTCTGGTAGCGGTTGCTGAATTTTTCCTCCAAAACGTGAGACGCTCTGGCGGTAGACGGCCGAACTAGATTCAAGGAGCCGCGTCCGTGTTCCGCGGCTTTAGGTTCAGGGGAAGGGGGAAGAAATATTTTTGGAACTCGACCAATTTTTTCTCTCTAGTGTAGGCGCAATGGAAGCGGCATAAAATCCTAAAATTTGTTCACTAGTGGCAGGATCTATTACCAATGCTAGAGCACTTTACTTCCATTATCTTACTTCTGGCTGTGTTAAAGATGAAACGGACCTGAACTGACCCCATATATATTATTGGTATTTGTAACACCTCATTTAACTATTCTCCAAGTGCCGGGAAATATTAAAAGAAAGAATCAAGACTGTTCGCTGGCGAATATTTCCATCGAGCAGAAATTTATATTTATAATTGAATTATATTTTTTAAGGACCACTGACTGGATTGCTTTACAGCAGAATACCACCTAAAGTAATTGTTAGTATTGGAGCGGCTCTAGTGACTTTGGGACACTCGTGCGCGTATCTGACTAAGAACATATATATCTTGGCCGCTACATTTGGTGTAATGGGAAGTAAGTAACAGACTTGAATACTTACTTAATTTGTACGCTGGTAAGGCCTAAATCCAACCCTCGGATAGTTACTTCACATCTTTAACAAAGGGCTACATTTCCCTTAACTAGCTTTTCTTTAAATTTGAATTTATTCCCACGAGTTTCAGTGCATTCTCTAGTTGGGAAAACCAAAATATTACCTCTCCGAGTCAAGAGATCTACTACTACAAACTTATTTACCTAGATATGGAATTATTTCTCTTTTTTGAAGTAAAAATTTACGAAATATTGAAGCAGTATTCCAAGCATAGCGAATAATACAGTAAAGCAGACGACATTTTACATCCAATAAGAATAAATCTTGGACACATGGAAATCAGTCAATGGGGAGAAGATCAGAAAATGAAGTCTACGCTTTAGCTGTTTACCGTATATTCTGATAGCTACATTCACAACTGGTTTGCAGTGTAAACACTATCGTCTCGTCTCACCTCAACAATATTCTTAGTTTGCCAACATGAATGTTAACGTTAAATAACACCAAAGCTAAATTGTAGCTAGACGCACTAATAGTCAATGCGCACCATAAAGAGAATAAAAAGTCTGTAGCTACTACCCGTTTACCATTAGCCCTTTTACTATTCTAATTGCCACCATGATCTTTTCTTCTATTATAAAATCTTAACCTGATTATTTAATAGTGTATTTAACTTTCGGCTCACTCTGAACCGTTGATGTCTCTTCATTTCAGACACGAAAATCAAAGCCCAAAGTTTACTTCACCTCAGGCCTCAATTATTTACTCTTTGTTTCACTAAGCCTATTGCGGATGATACTTAATATACCCGCCGGAGTCTAGGTCTTAGTTTTTTTCATGAAATCACTAAACCAAGCATTATTCTATATACAGATGTAGTATAGCTTAAGTAATATATAAACAGCCATTTCAAATAACAATATTAAAAAAATCTTTGGAATATCAAAATGAAACAGAGCTTTAAAGCTACAAAAGTACTAAATGCATCATAATTACGAAAAATACTTCCACATATTCACTTTATATTATGGAAAAAGGGAATATTAAGGTTCTGTATGATTTCTTAACACATCAACACAAGGCTAACTGCTAACGCGACGCACTAGTGTAACAATGGACGGACACACACAGACAAAAACATAGACTGCTTTTTAACTCTTTCCGTATTAATTTTGAGTTGAGAAACAAGATTATCTTTAATATTTAAATAAATATAATTATTTTTAATTATTTTAATCTTCAATAATTAGCATTAATAATAGTTAAATCGTTTAAAATAAAGTTATACCTATTATCATCTCAAACTTTGCCAGTGGCGGCGCCGGAATTTTTTCCAGTGTAGGCTGAAGGTAGTTTTAGGGCCCCTAGCAGGGTTTTTAATTTTACACGTAATTTTAATTACGGTAAAATTTAAGAAACGGCACCAAAACCCCTGTCCCTGTCCCTGTCCCTGTCCCTGTCCCGGACGCGTCCGCGAAACGAACGCTTACGATGAGAGAGAGAGGGAAACCGGTCGCGTCCGCGAAACGTACGCTTACGATGAGAGAGAGAGATCGCTAGCGTACGCGGTGGCGATACGAAGCTCCGCGTAGAGAGAGAACTGCCTGCCTGGTATATTAGTGAGAGGGGGAAGAGGGAGAGGGGGCATCCCGCTCGGAGAGAGAGGAAAGAAAGGTAGTTTAAATCTCGCGGGAAACAAGATGATAATTTTCGTGCACTACTGCACTTTGTGCGCGTGATACATCAGAGATTATGCTGGATGGTTAGGTTAGGTTTCGTAAAATAGAGGGGACGCTTTACGGTCATAGTGATTTCTGGTTTAGGGGATGCAGGATTTTGTTTAAATACATTATTTGATTCGTATGGTTTTTAAAAATTATACTTTAGTGGGGTGCACAATTTAGTTTCATTAATATTATTTGAAATGTGACGTTATTAGAAATTAAAGGGATACACGATTGTGTTTCAGAAATGTTTTTAGTTGTACGATTTATTGGAAATCAACTATACGGGGGGTCACGTGAGCCGTGTATTAGTGAGAGGGGGAAGAGGGAGAGGGGGCATCCCGCTCGGAGAGAGAGGAAAGAAAGGTAGTTTAAATCTCGCGGGCTTTTTTGAGTGAAGGGAAACAAGATGATAATTTTCGTGCACTACTGCACTTTGTGCGCGTGATACATCAGAGATTATGCTGGATGGTTAGGTTAGGTTTCGTAAAATAGAGGGGACGCCTTACGGTCATAGTGATTTCTGGTTTAGGGGATCCAGGATTTTGTTTAAATACATTATTTGATTCGTATGGTTTTTAAAAATTATACTTTAGTGGGGTGCACAATTTAGTTTCATTAATATTATTTGAAATGTGACGTTATTAGAAATTAAAGGGATACACGATTGTGTTTCAGAAATGTTTTTAGTTGTCAACTATACGGGGGGTCACGTGAGCCGTGTAAAATTACTATTAAGGCCCAGCCCTTGGGCCATCTTGTTTAGTTTTCCACCCCCTTCTATCACAAGTTTATTCCAAAAAAAAAAAGAATTATAATTTTTAATGTTTACCTCATACTTTTAAATCAGTTTTGCTTTTTTTACAGAAATTGCTCATTGTTTTTTCTTGTTTCTCAATGTCTGATTGTCTTGTCCGTTTTTGTTTACTCGTTTAAGCACCAAATAACTATTATCTGATACTTCTATTCAATGGACAGGCATAGCGTTTAGTCTATGAGATAGTCTATGAGAGACTTTCGTTGCAAAGAGTAAATAGACGGAAATGCCATAAAATTCTTTTCTTACACACAACTTTGAACATTTACCCTATGGCTGGTCAATGCTAATAAAAACTTCCCATCTAATGTCGACTCATCGACAGACTGTGGATGGAGCTGCCTTTGCCGTGTGGGGAAGGGAGGCGATGGATCGCCTCTAGAAACTGAATTTTACCTATGTTTACTATTGTACACAGTAGATTAACCTTGGAGATATTTTAATACCGAACTTTTCCCTTTCATTCCTCATTTTTTTGAGGTTTTTTGGGTCCCTTCTCCTCAATTTTGGGGCCCCTGTCTAATTGTCAGGTAGGCTATAGCCTACTTAGCCTTAATGTAGCGCCGCCACTGAACTTTGCTAATATTGACGTTTAAAGTGAAGGGTACCCCTCTTGCCCGCTTTCTTCAAATTTTGGGGTATATATACGATTCGTTTCCATTATAATAGTAAGGAAAAAGCGCAATTGCGAAAACCTTTGGTGGCGATCCCACCTTAGGGAGGCTAGACGTTTCTCGTAACCCTAGCTGATCGCCGCGTATATCCTAAAACCAAACGATGATAATGGAGTAGAAGCCAATGAGACAGATTGGTGTATGTAGAATAGACGGAAGACCAGTAGATGGTGGTGTTTAGAAGCCAGTATGTACAGACTGGTGTCCAAGTGGGATGGACAAAGACCAGTAAATGGTGGTGTTTAGAAGCCAGTATGTACAGACTGGTGTCCAAGTGGGATGGACAAAGACCAGTAGATGGTGGTGTTTAGAAGCCAGTATGTACAGACTGGTGTCCAAGTGGGATGGACAAAGACCTGAAGATGGTGGTGATTAGAAGCCAGTATGTACAGACTGGTGTCCATGTGGGATGGACGAAGATCAAAAGATGGTGGTGATTAGAAGCCAGTAAGTACAGACTGGTGTCCGTATGGGATGGACAAAGACCAGAAGATGGTGGTGTGAGAACTCAAGTAGAGGAGCCATTTCCGTGACTGTGAAAGCAGTTCGGAAATGGCGAACACGTTTGCTCCGATTTGGAAACTGCGAACGCGGTCACGTGGGTGTAACAACAGACACACACACAAACACACACACAAACCAACAGACACACACGATCGTTACAGAACCTCTCCGTGACATACGTCACTCGGAGAGGTAAAAAGTAAAATCTCCTGTAACTTATTTCAACTTAAATCATACATTCAGAAATATTTACGCACTCTCAAGAATTAATCTTACCAGGGATATATTTAATTTTAGAAGCAGGGATGGAGAACGGTTATTATTTACTTCAGTCAGACTCATAGCCCAGTATAGAGCCCCTCCCTCCAACACGTAACAAAAATTTTAAATTATCTTATTGTCTCACTTAAACTACGTTTTGATAACGTTGCTGACGGGGACGGCGAAAAATACGCAATTCCTTTTTACCTCTGTCGCTATGACCCGCCTTTCTTTCATACCCCCCCCGTCCCGTGAAAGAGGGTCCGGGATTTTGACGCACGCCCAGATTACTCTGTTCTCCATTCCTCCTTCTAAAATTAAATCTATCCCTGATCTTACATTAAACTATTTTCAAACAGTAATCTTAAGAAAAATAATATAAACCCTATGTTAACACTCTCTTCAACTAATAACCTTTATGATTTTATAATCATAGCGTCTGGCGCCGTTATGCAAAAAGCCGTCATTCTCCCATTAATGTTAGGACACTTCAGAAAACACCGTGCAACTGCCCGTGCACTAAATTCTCTCGGTACGGCATTTACATCGATGGTGTACCCTTACTTGGCAAGATGGTTAATCGACAATTACGGTGTTCAAGGCTGTATTTTTATTTTGGGTGCTTTGAATCTAAATTGCCTAGTGGTTGCTTTTTACTTGGAACGACCACAAATTGAGACTTCGGAAGTAGAGGTGGCAAACCAAGGAATCAACGAAGATAACGCCAATCTCGTCAATAATGAAGATTTGAGCAATATAAATTCAGCGCAACCAGATTGTGAAGAACTTCGCGATAAAAAGGGAAGCAATCGATCACGTCATCACACCATTAAACAGATAAAACGAATATTTGCAAATCCAGGATTTTACGCCATAACAATAAGCCGTCTTTGCTTTATTTATTTCTTGCACGTATACATGTTAACTTTCTACGATTACATGTCACAAAAAGGTGTGAAAATTCAACGTACGTTGAACCTGGACACTGCTCACGGTGTTGGTATAGCTGTCGGTCATATTCTAGTGGGTAGAGTGATTGACTTGAAAATTAAACAGAAAGCGCGGTTTCTCGGAGTGTTGATATTAATATTAGCGGGCTTAGTTTTATTAATGACATTCCTTGTAGATTTCACGGGATTGTTAGTGCAAACTGTTCTATTAGGTTCTTTGTACAGCAGCGTTGTGTTGGGCAAGGAAATGTTATTTTGTGATTATTTTCTTCTTGAAGATATCGCTCTGCCAAACTCTTTGAACGATCCAGTTCAAGCCTTTGCATTTATCTCGATAACTCCAGTTGTGGGTAAGATAGATAAACTTTAGGTTATATAATGACTGTTCTATGTCGTCTTTGTTGTACCATCGTGGAAGTATATAGACGTCAGGGCGTTTCTCATAAGAGCATGTTTTGGAAAAAGCACAGTGCGACATTATGCTTTTTATTATTAATAGGTCAGTTTATGAGTAGCCCCGTATTAGTTTAATGCCTATTCTTTATCTAATCGCTTGTGTATAAAAAGGCCCCCCCTCTTTGTAAAACGTTCAGTTTATCTCGGACCTCGATCATGTAATAACAGAAGCCGATTAGGCTTTACACATGAAGTACGTCACATGTGCCTGGGGGAGCTACACGATATTCTCTAAGCTCCTAGGAAAGAACCTCCCCTTACGCGGAGGGAAATAGTTCGGTAACGCGGCTCCTTCTGATCCATCCGATCCTTCCGCCCAAAGAACCGATTTACCACGTACATAAATTCGAGAACTACTATAAAGACTGAGTAGAGTGTCTAAAACATTCTTTAGATAAAACTATTCACAATACCAAAGATTATTAGGGAGTAAGGCACGAAAATCTTATAAATCTGGGTAGCTTTTGCTTGCACTATTTAAGACGCCGTGTATCTGTTTTTTAACGAGGTATATATTAGGAAAGTTGCCTTTCTTTCTGTATGGTTCTGTGGATGAAGTATAGAAAATCATACGAATGTGAGAACGCTTACCATTAAAGGTAATAATAGAAATTTCTATGTTGACCCGAGCCCAGAAACGTTTTTAAAAAGGCCTGCGGATACTCTAAAAATACCAACATTCATGTTCTAAAGGTAACCTTGATAATAAATGTTTAAAGCACAAAATGTATAGCTGTCTTACCCAACTCTACGCGAATGCATTTGTCATTTAGCTTTAGATCTATGGTACGATAAAACGGCAAAAGTACATTTTGGTCCTATTTTGTTCTATAAACCTTCCCTCTCACGTAACTTACTTATTTTTCATTGGTAGGTTATTTTGGAGACACTGTTAAATCTTACGACCCGCTATTTAGAATATTGAGTGGGATATTGGCCACACTTGGAACATTATGGTTGTTTGAGCCGATATTTCATGACTTCCTCATAACTTTCCGGTACAGATACATATAAGAAAAAGCAAAATGCATAAACAGGGTGGAAGGCGCCGCATCAAGCGAGAAAATAAACTTTATAAATTAATTATAATACTAAATTAAACACTAATTTACATCCATTGTCTTACTTAAATTTTTAAAACTACCTAGCGAAGGCTTAAGGGTAATGAGGAAGTCTACAGGGTTGAGAGGTTTAGTGACGCCGTATATAAATACATCCTTTTGAAAAAGGGTGGTTCCCGAGGGGTCGGACGTTTTGGAAAAAGTGTACGCGATTTCGAAATCCAATTTGATTTCATCGGATTTCGTTTGATTTCGTCGGATTTTGTGTGATTTCAGAATTCGATAAATTCAAATGGATTTCATCGAATTTTGGGATTTTCCCCGTGATTTCGACGCATTTTGCGATATTTCCCTTGATTACCTCGGATTTTGAGATTTTCCCAGTGATTTCGTTGGATTTTCTGATGAATTTCACGATTTCTTTACTGATTTTGTTTCTGATTTTGCGATTTCGCTTCTGATTTCGTGATTTCTATGTTGATTTCGTGATTTTTATGTTGATTTCGTGATTTCTTTACTGATTTTAGGATTTCTTTACTGATTTCATGATATCTTTACTGATTTTAGGATATCTTTACTGATTTTGTGATTTCGTTGCTGATTTGGGATTTTTTATTTGATTTTGAAATCAGCATTGATTTCTAATTTCTTAAGTAGGATTTCGCGGGTAGCGTACGGGATTTCATGAATGACCGACCCCTCGGTGGTTCCCGAAGAGCACAGCGCTAAAAAAAATATATATAAAGCATCTAGGTGGAGACATCGAAATGCAGGTTAGCATTCATTCCTCCACAGTTCTTTTTCCCAATTCCCTAAGATCCACCGGATCATAGTGGTTAATTTTAAGTAGAGTCCACTCGATCACGCTTGTTGCTCGAGCAGCCACCGTGATCGAGTGGGCTATACTTTAAGGAAATGGTCGACTTTCATTCGCTCTGGCGAGATGACGTAGAAAATGACGTCAATAGCAACATTTTCTCTATAAGCTGCTTCTCTTTTATAAAACCAACTATTCTTCTTCAGGAGTTCCCAGTTAAACACAAGTCGCGAATTGGGCGATGCTTCGAATTACAAAGATAGTATGATTAAAGATATCTAAATTCGTCTTCAAGCGTTTTGATGAAGCCGTTGCGTGTATTACTAGGAGATGGAACCGCATTTGCTTTGCATAACAGTAACGTCGTTTACATATACACGTCGAGCGTAAGCTTGTTATTGTAGCATTGTACAAATGAGATTGAGTTGTTCAATGAACAGAATCTTCTTGCCCCTTGCAAACAGCAAGTACTACCATACTCATTTGAATACAGAAATGTTATTAGTAAACTTGAATTCAAAATCGTCTCATTAATTTATCGGAAAGCACTGCTTTATCTCAATATATATTCATGGCAATATTGAATAGATTCGTGTTTTAAAGAGATAGTAGTACTTCAAAACTAGGCTTCGAAAATTACGGTAATTTTGGAAAATGGTAAATTACGCTGTAATTTTGGAAAATGGTAAATTACGCCGTAATTTTGGAAAATGGTAAATTACGCCGTAATTACAAGTGTAAATTACCACGGTAATGACGAGGGTGATTACCGTTTTCGTAATTTACCCGAGAAAATAGTAAATTACAGTTACCGTGGTATATTACTGTGTACATTACCGATTTAGAACCCTATTCAAAAGCAATTATTGTTTTCAAATGTTTAACAAATACGTTTTTAAATATTTAACAAATATGTTTTTAAATGTTTAACAATATGTTTTAAAACGTTTAATAAATATGTATTAAAACATTTAGTAAATATGTTATTAAATGTTTGATAAATAGGTTATTAAGCGTTGAATAAATATGTTTTTAAACGTTTAATAAATATGTTTTTAAACGTTTAATAAATATGTTTTTAAACGTTTAATAAATATGTTTTTAAATGTTTAACAAATATGTTTTTAAATGTTTAATAAATATGTTTTTAAATGTTTAACAAATATGTTTTTAAATGTTTAATAAATATGTTTTTAAATGTTTAACAAATATGTTTTTAAACCGCATGTCATTCAGTGCGGAAAATTGTTAGAAAATATACATATGAAAGCAGGGTGACCACTCTTTCTTTATTTCCTCTATTTCTAAGTCCTCATTATCTCCAATAATTTCTTGAAAGTTCCTACGTTATCCTATATTTTTGTATTCTTCGATTAAAGTTATTGAGACTTATTATTAAAATTCTCAGTTAATGCCTGTAAATCCCGTGCAAAACATTCCTGCGAAACACATGCATATGTATTTTTTTCTACACTAGCTCATTTCAATCTTTTAGAATATTTTCTAATTAATGATTTCAAGTACTACTATCAATTTAAAGAGGGACCGATTGTCTGTGTAAATTTAGCAAGGCACAATATTTAGTTAAGTCCCAGATGAGCTGACTTAGATCGATAATTTAATACCTTCAATTTAATCCCTCATCTCCCCAGTACCATTTGAAACCGTGGCTGTTTACGGATGTTGCTAGTGATTAAATGATCAAAGGCCGAAGCAAATTCCTCTCCTTTTATCCTCCCGTCTTTCTCTTTATTTAGGTTTCGGAATATTAACAAAATTCTCTGTATACTTAATGCGATTTCGATTAACCTGTCATAGAAATTTTTAACATCTATCGATGAAATATGATTCTATTTGGATTTTAAAATCATATGGAGGTAGTTTCTGAGATGTTTCGTTATAGAGATACGTATTATCATAAAATTATAAGATCATAAGATATCTTCCATAAGTTTGCTACTGGTTGCAAACTGGTTGTCATGAAGTGAGTGAGGTAGGTCATAGATTTGAGGTAAAGCGACGTCGCCTGGCAAGGCGCTGTCAAAGGCTTAGTTCATGACTTAATATGAAGATGGAGCTGCAAATATAACCGACTGTAGTCAATTCTCGATTGTCGATCTCGAACTTGCTCGAGCTGTAATAGCAGAAGTAGGATAAGGGACTAGAAGTAAAGAGCTCAAGCATTGGTAATAGATCCTGGCACTAGTGAACAAAATTTGAGGATTTTATGCCGCTTCCATAGCGCCTACACTAGAGGGAAAAAAAATTGGTTGAGTTCCCCTATATTGAGCCAAGCCTATTGCTAGGGCTATATAAAGTCAGGTTAGCTGTGTAGTAGAGTCAGTCATCATGATATTATCCTGATACGTGGCCGTTATCATGGATAATTGTTGGTGTTAGCTGATAATTAGTTAGCTGGAACTAGGCCAGTAGGTCGTATCCACCTTCTAAGCTAAGACCTGTTTAGTTGTAGGGTGGATTGACGGTACGAGACAATCCAGTGATTCAGTCGGTTATGAATGACTTGTTTCCGTGCCATCACTACAGTAGGCCCACGCTGAAACGTACTAAGTGTTGCTTATTTTAGCTACCTTGAAAAGAACACCCCTAGTCTGGCGCTCTCACTTCCCATCCTATCAAACGCATTTTAAATAGCCATTATCACTTAATTATTTATTACGTAACAATTACTAACCCCGAAGAACCTGAATAAAGAGTTCAAGCTTAATTATTGGTCTTGAGTTCAATGTTTCAACCTGTAACCTAGCTTTTACAGCAGATCAGTTATAAACTGACAAGAGATTATCATTTCAACGATATCCATAAGATATGTCGCTACAGAAAAGGAACTTTATCATTAACAACCCGAGAATGTAAAACCATTATTTTTAGGGTGTACCTCGTATGAGCAGTTCCCGGTAGAGCAGTTCTCGAAATAGCAACCGCGATTCCAAGAAAAACAAGATGGCCCCGGCCAGATTACACTTTTGCGCGCCCTCTATTGGGTAGAACTGGTATGATTCCGGCAAATATTTTTGGCGGTATTCTCTTTTTCCTTATCAAATATCCTTTCGATTATGAAAAAAATCAATTTAGTATGACTTTGGTTTAATATAAACATCACTGATCATTTTGACCTTAAAATAAATTCTTTAGCAAAAACAATTACAGTTTTTTTATATTATACAAACTTTTTTTGAATTAGTATTCAAAATAAAATCTTTCTAGTGCGGATTGATAAACTTAGTGATAGTTTCGACAAAGCACTTTCAACGGTTATTTTCAGTTACAATTTTTTATAAACAAACATGATAATTTGTAGATTAAATTATAAGCATTAGTATTCGCAACAAAATCGTTCTATTAACGTCTGATTACTCAAATAACCCTTAATAATAAATTGGACCAGGCAGTTTGTAAGGTTCTTTTCACATACAATTTTTGACAAACCAAAATTATTATTTGAAGTTTAAATTTGCCTGTAAGCGTTCTTAATAATTTATTTAGTTATCTGTTGATTTTAACTTATAATAAGAGTAATCAATTACTTACCATGACTAATCTTAATAGTTTCTTAAATAAATAAAATACCTTGACGTTGCAAAGCCACCTAAGTATTGTTCTAAATGCTATTAGTAAATTTAAATCTAATTCCGCACGCGAAAAAGGGCGGAAAGGCACCCAGCCAGCCTGCCAGCAAGGGTCAGGCCAATACTTTTGCAACTCGAAGCGCAAAAGCAAAAACCCAAATAATATCATATGAAGTTCAAGTATCATTTTTTTCCACTTGTTGATAAATAATATCAATGCCAAAATTGTAAATTCAGTATTCAATCCACAATATATTTAGGTCTAATGGTCCAAATGTAATGAAACTTTAATGAGAGATGCGCTACAATGTATTATATCTAAAAATATTGAAAACTTTCAAATTAATTAGCTTTGTCAAAATGATAAATTAAGTACTTTCAGGCCCTTTCCAAGATTAAACATATCGCTTACACATGGCACTAAAAATCCTGTAATTAAACCAAATTACAGGCCATAAAGCTTACAACACACCTAAATGGGAAAGTTCAGAAGAGCCCTTGTGTTTCTACCAAGTAAACGTTATTATGTGAACGCAACGCAATTTTAGTTCAAAACTGTATTTATTGGAAATATTACATATTTTGAAAAACAATGAAGAGTAGAAAAATCATGATTAAGAAACTAACTGTAAGGGAGGGTATACGGACTAAATACCCCCAAGGCAAAAGACCCCCGGTCATAATCCCCCCATTTTTAAAAACGTACAAAATCCCCCCTCTCTTAAGACAAAATCCCCCGGTCATTTTCCCCCCATCGTAGTTAAGAGTACAAAATCCCCCCACCCTCTAGACAAAATCCCCCCACCCTCAAGACAAAATCCCCCACACTCTAGACAAAATCTACCCACCCTCTAGACAAAATCCCCCACGCTCTAGACAAATTCCCCGGTCATAATCCCCCGACAATAAAAAATACAATATCAATATTATCTAAAACACTGGAAGCCTCAGCGATCTGGTGGCGTAGTTAATTAATTAGCTGGCACCTTTTCCAAAATATTTTCCTATTAATTAGCTGGCACCTTTTCCAAAATATTCTCCTATTAAATAGCTGGCACCTTTTCCAAAATATTCTCCTATTAATTAGCTGGCACCTTTTCCAAAATATTCTCCTATTAATTAGCTGGCACCTTTTCCAAAATATTCTCCTATTAATTAGCTGGCACCTTTTCCAAAATATTCTCCTATTAATTAGCTGGCACCTTTTCCAAAATATTCTCCTATTAATTAGCTGGCACCTTTTCCAAAATATTCTCCTATTAATTAGCTGGCACCTTTTCCAAAATATTCTTCTATTAATTAGCTGGCACCTTTTCCAAAATATTTTCCTATTAATTAGCTGGCACCTTTTCCAAAATATTCTCCTATTAATTAGCTGGCACCTTTTCCAAAATATTCTCCTATTAATTAGCTGGCACCTTTTCCAAAATATTCTCCTATTAATTAGCTGGCACCTTTTCCAAAATATTCTCCTATTAATTAGCTGGCACCTTTTCCAAAATATTCTTCTATTAATTAGCTGGCACCTTTTCCAAAATATTTTCCTATTAATTAGCTGGCACCTTTTCCAAAATATTCTCCTATTAATTAGCTGGCACCTTTTCCAAAATATTCTCCTATTAATTAGCTGGCATCTTTTCCAAAATATTCTCCTATTAATTAGCTGGCACCTTTTCCAAAATATTCTCCTAAAAATTAGCTGGCACCTTTTCCAAAATATTCTCCTATTAATTAGCTGGCACCTTTTCCAAAATATTCTCCTATTAATTAGCTGGCACCTTTTCCAAAATATTCTCCTATTAATTAGCTGGCACCTTTTCCAAAATATTCTTCTATTAATTAGCTGGCACCTTTTCCAAAATATTTTCCTATTAATTAGCTGGCACCTTTTCCAAAATATTCTCCTATTAATTAGCTGGCACCTTTTCCAAAATATTCTCCTATTAATTAGCTGGCACCTTTTCCAAAATATTCTCCTATTAATTAGCTGGCACCTTTTCCAAAATATTCTCCTATTAATTAGCTGGCACCTTTTCCAAAATATTCTCCTATTAATTAGCTGGCATCTTTTCCAAAATATTCTCCTATTAATTAGCTGGCACCTTTTCCAAAATATTCTCCTAAAAATTAGCAGGCACCTTTTCCAAAATATTCTCCTATTAATTAGCTGGCACCTTTTCCAAAATATTCTCCTATTAATTAGCTGGCACCTTTTCCAAAATATTCTCCTATTAATTAGCTGGCACCTTTTCCAAAATATTCTCCTATTAATTAGCTGGCACCTTTTCCAAAATATTCTCCTATTAATTAGCTGGCACCTTTTCCAAAATATTCTTCTATTAATTAGCTGGCACCTTTTCCAAAATATTTTCCTATTAATTAGCTGGCACCTTTTCCAAAATATTCTCCTATTAATTAGCTGGCACCTTTTCCAAAATATTCTCCTATTAATTAGCTGGCATCTTTTCCAAAATATTCTCCTATTAATTAGCTGGCACCTTTTCCAAAATATTCTCCTAAAAATTAGCTGGCACCTTTTCCAAAATATTCTCCTATTAATTAGCAGGCACCTTTTCTAAAATATTCTCCTATTAATTAGCTGCCACCTTTTCCAAAATATATTAGCGACCAACAAAGGTATGCCTTTTCCAAAATGTTATTTTTTACATTTATTGGAGGGAATGTGTCCTGGGGCTGGGGGGAATTTGTCCTAGGGCTGGGGGGAATTTGTCCTAGGGCTGGGGGTATTTTGTCTTCATCATCCATTCGGGGGAAATTGTCCGGGGGATTTTGTCTCCTACCTGAGGGGATTATGTCTTTTTCTTCTCTAATGGGGGGATTATGTCCAGGGGTATTATGTCCTACATTCGTAAGGGAGGGGGTGAAGTATCACAATATCAGTTACTGTTGGTAAAAAAAAAACAGGATTTACTTGAGATATAGTTTTAAATTATACTTGGTTGTCAAGGAGGTCCAAGAAGAAAAAAGCTTCCTCGCAGCTGTACTCTGCTTTTTCGATGACATTCTGAAGCTTCTTGCGAGGTAGACCTTACATTTTAATGCAATAATTCTTTATCAGTATCATTTGGTAACGAACGCAGAACGTTCTCATTATATGTTATTCAACTGATCAGGTTTCGCAAGACCTGCCCCTCTGCACGTTTACAAAACTAAGAATATTGGTTCAAGAGGTCTTGGTTTTATAATCTATTACTCTCTAAAAGGCCTGTTTTGGACAAGGATGGGGATGGGTTTTTTTCTTGGAAAATGGTTGTAAGTACTGAATTGTGGATTAAATACTGAATTTACAATTTTCACATTAGAAATTCATTTTTATTAAAATATTTATCCCATTTAATATAATAGAATAGATTGTAACACACCTCAAGGTAAAATTTCAGGACATTTGGATCAGTAGATCCGAAGATATCATCAGTTTGGCCTTGGAAAATAATTTTTACACAAAAAAGCTTTAATCTTTCTTAGTATAATAAAAGACATTGAAACACACGTCTCACTACAATTTAAGGTCGTTTGGATCAATAGGACAAAGGAAGGATCTGGCAAAAACCTACCTCCTCCCATAAAACTTAATGTTAATTTTCGGTTCCTTCGAATTTTCTTCAAAAGTCGCGCTTATACATGTAAATCGAATTCTTTGAACTGGGGGAGTAGTTATAAGGAAAAATGGGGGTGGAATGCTCTGAGAGTCGGAATGAAGGCTAGTTATCTAAGTCAGATCTAGGCTCTTTTTAGCGCCATCATGTCGGCCTAATTTTAATATATATGCCAAATTAATTTTAAACTGTTTTGCTCTTACATAAAATTTACAATTAAAAAACTAAATTTAATAGAATTTTATTTCGGAAGTAGATAATTGTAAACAGTAACGTTTTGGAAAAGTTATATTACAATTCGAGAAGGGTTATTTTATTTCGGAAGTAGATAATTGTAAACAGTATTTTTTGGAACAACAATATTATTATTTGGGAAGTCAATGAAGATAAGCAACAATATTTTAGAAAAGGCGTAACATTGTTACACTATTTCCAAAATATTACTAACCTAAGTCTAACCAAACGAAACAAAACCTAAGCTGACCTGACCTAATACTATTTAGTTGAAATAATCAACTTTAACCTAGCCAAATTATCCATATCTGACCTAGTTCTTTTTGAGTTCATATAACCCAACTGGGCCAGCTTGCACCATAATAAACAACTATCGTTTTTCGCATATCTGTTTTTCCGCTCTTTAGAGAACTGCTGTAACGGTACGCCGTGTTTACGAGAACCGCTGTATCGGTAATTGCTGCAACGGGTAAACTGCCATTTCGGGAACCGCTATTTAGGGAACTGCTGTTCTGAGAACCGCTATTATGAAATCCGCTCATACGGAAACCGCTCATGTGAGGGCTTCCCAATTTTTATGCCTGCTCTAATTCCGTTAGAACAGAAGTAAACAACATTCAAAGGTTCCAAAGGGTATAGTATTCACTCATGCCACAAATTAAAAGTAACCTTTCAAAGCGAAGGCTCGGAAAACAAGTTGAGAAACCAAAATAAACTCTCCGAGTCCAGACAAAACTATGAGGTTTTTCTTAAATTATTAAAAATAAATATAATAGATATTAATTATTTTAATAGTCATTAATTTACCTTAAATCTAATTAAAATTTTATAACTAAAAGCATTTTAAACAAAGCTATTGTTGACCTTTGAATTCAAGCGTATGCCCCTTTGTTGAGAGTTCTGCTATTGGGAAGCTAGACGTTTCTTGTAGCCCTAGCCGATCGCCGCGTACACCTTAACCCTAACGATGATAATGGAAAAGAAGCCAATATTACTTTCTGCGAACATGTTTACTCCGATTTTCCAAACGCGAACGCGGTGATAGACCCACACAGATACGTCCATTGTCATACCTCTACGTGACGTCATCGTCACTCGGAGAGGTAAAAAGTCTAGCACGCTGCACACGCAAACAGTTTCTAATTGGGTGCACGTGGCATGCGATTCCCTGAAGCTATTTTCACTCACAATCAAAATAGTATAGTGCAGTTTAACATTTACTAGTGAGCACCAACTAGAACGGACCCAAATAGTTTATTTTATTATGAAATATTCACAAGTATTGGATATATATGCACCAACATACGAACTTTATTGATTCAAAAACCAACAAAGACATAATAAACGGATCCTTTAATTGAAGTAAGTCTTAAGCATGTAAATGTAAAATACTTTTTTACTCGCGTCACAAACTAATGACGCTAAGTTCTAGTTGCTTAGCAACGAACGACTCGAGTTCCCACAACAGTTGACGCGTCATCGATCCCGAAAATAATTAAGGTCTTTCTCCAAAGAAAAGTAGAACCATTATCCCTGCTCTAATTCCTTTCGTTACTTTGGAAAACATCTTGATTACTTTCTTGGTTTCAATATTCACTCATGCCACAAATTAAAAGTAAAATACCAAAGCGAAACCTCGGAAAACAAGTTCAAACACGCAAAGGGTTTCTCAGGATTTTCTTCAAATTATTCCCTCGCATAACTTGAAAAGGGATCAAAATACACGAATACATTGCAATTGGTTCCCCCGCTTCCACTTCAATGAGAAATTAAGAAGTAATAATAATGCACGTTGAAACTGCAAAATACTATAGAGCACCCTTTATTGAAGTAAGTTTAAAGCATTAATCTAAGCTTTGTCTATGAAGGGACACACTAAGCATGTGACTTGTAAACAAGCCACAGGCTTAGTGTGGAATTAACTTCATAGACAAAGCTTAGATTAAGTTAAGTGATTTGCTACTATTCAATGATAACGTTACCATCCTAGTCCAATTGCAAGGACTTTCTTGAACAGAATAATTTTCAACTGAGTACGTTATACTTTTTACCAGTTTCCGCCATATTTTAGTTTGAATGATCAAGGAGAGAAAACTGGGTACATGGTTAAATTCCTTCACGTTTTACAAACACTCGACAATATCAAGTAGGCCAAATTAAACTTAACGTTAGTGCTCTGCTTTAATGTTTTTCCTGTAACAACAATAATAATGGAAATGTTTTTCAGCGTTACTGTTTTCCCGAACGCTGATGAGTTTTGGGGAGTGCAAGTTAATAATTCGTGGAATGGAATGCTCGGAATGCTCCAAAGAAATGTATAATCCCCAAGTATATTCTGACGCAAGAATTCATTCTCGATACTAAGAATATGTTAACAAGGCTTTAGCTTCTTCTACAATCCACCCTTACTTTGTAGCGAAATTTCGTGATTTGATTATAACGCTGATATAATGTAAATAGGCCTAGCCAAATTTGTAATTTTAATGTAAAATTTTCGTGGAAAAAATAGGGAAAATTTGATTCGAAACTAAGTACTATCAGGCATAGATTTAATTTTAGAAGCAGGAATGGAAAACAGAGTAATCTGGGCGCGTGTCGAAGTCCCGGACGTCCTTACCCGGGACGGGGGGCTATGAAAAAAGAGGAGGGTCATAGCGACAGAGGTAAAAAGGAATTACGTATTTTCGCCGTCCCCGTCAGCAACGTCATCAAAACGCAGTTTAAGTGAGCCAATAAGATCATTTAAAATTTTCGTTACGTGTTGGAGGGAGGGGCTCTATACTGGGCTAAGAGTCGGACTGAAGTAAATACTAACCGTTCTCCATTCCTGCTTCTGAAATTACATCTATCCCTGGTACAATTGAGTCTTATATGGAGATTAATTGTCACGTAGGATGGGAGAATTAGTTTTAGAATCCGAGTCTTGCCATATTCTTTAAGAAATCCGTGTTAGTTCTTGGCCAACTTCTTTCAATAATAATTGAGCAAACGTTTTGAATACACAGGAGGGAGATTTTGCAGTATCTCCTTTCGCATTAACCACTGATCGTTTCAATGCCTTTCCAACTTCGCAGCCGTTATTGTTTCAGAGAACGCAAATATTATTCGGAACAAACCAATCAAATGAAAACGATATTTTCTCTCTTGTCAATAAATGGGTAACTTGTCCTTCCTACGGGAATTAAGCTTTCAAATTTAGATTAAAATGAATATTCTATTCAAAAATATGTTAAGTTTTGCTTAATAAATAGAATCCATCTTGAAGCCGTTGTGTATTCTAAAAGTGTTGATATGAATTGTATCTAGATAATTGTGGGGTCAGTTGGTGTCGCTCTACTGATTTACATGACGGGGAAACTAAACTCTAAATATGGGAAAGTGAAATCCGAACTTCCCTTCATGTTTTTGTTGCAATGCCTTCTGGGAACGAGTAAGAGCTTCTAGAGCCACGATATACTCAGTTCAAAACCAAAATCAATTTAAATTTCAATATCAGGTCCTCAAAGTTTGAATTGCAATGGAGTCTCTCATTTTCTCGCGGTCTCGTGGAGTCTGATGTCTTTCGTTCTGTTGGTTTTCTTATCTTCGGAAATGACGTCACAGTTTTCGAGTAAATCGGAAGCACTTGCCTTCGATACCATCAACGATGTATTTCAATTTCCCAATGCGAAGCCTTTGCTGGTGAAAAACTCGGCATTTACCAGATTCATTCAGGTAATTCGTAAAAATTTTACTTCACTTTCTCTTCTAATGTTTAAACATGGATGAAAAACAACTAATAGTTTTTTTTCATCCATGGTTTAAAGTAGTGTTTTTACCTCTCCGAGTGGCGATGACGTCACGGAGAGGTATTGCACCGGACGTTCCTGTGTGTGTGTCTGTCACCGCGTTCGCAGTTGGCAATTCGGAGCAAACGTGTTCGCAGAAAGCAATTTTTGGCTTCTGCTCCCATTGTTCAAATTCAAAGAAGTACGCGGCGATAGGCTAGGGTTAAGAGTAAAGTCTAGCCTTCCAATGACAGGGCTATCACCAAAGGTTCACGCAATTGCGAGTTTTCTTATCATTTATTTATTGGGAATAAATCGGCCAACTTATATACTCTAAATTTCCAAAAATTCTTAAAGAGGCATTCGCTTGAATTCAAACGTCTACAATAGCTGTGTTTAAACTGATTTTAGGAATAAAGTTTCATAAAACGATTTAACTAGAATTAAGGTAAATAAATGACGATTAAAATAATTAATATGAATTATATTTAATTATCTAAGAAAAACTCTTAATTGCGTCTCAACTCGGAGGGGTTTATTTTGGTTACCCAACTTGTTTAATTTTTTTTTTTACGATTTAGAAAAACGCATTGATTAACAAGGCATATGCGGAAGTTATAAAACGAGCAGATGCGAACCCAGATTCGTGTTATCTGACATTTAGCAATTTGATGGAAAACGACGACATTCATTCAGGAATAGAAAATCGAAAAACATTTATCGTTTCTGGAGACATGCTTCACTGGAATGTAATAAAGAGAAGATACGCCAAGTCAGGAAATTGCAAATTGAAACTAAGCAAATCTTTAATGATAAGCTACGGGGTGTTGATATTCAAGAAAAATGTTTCACAAACTCTGATCAAGACCGTCAACAAAAGGTTAGTGTCTCGTTCGAAGACTTAGCAGGGAGAAGAGACTTGAGAGAGTATTAATCTGAATAGGCGGATTGGTTTGCTTCGTGGCTAAACTCGTCTCTCTCCGGCGCTGGCTCATTCATTCGCAGCGGTGTCCGCGAGCATGCGTCAAATTTAAAAACCGGTTTTTAACTGGAAGTGGGTGGAGCTTTCGGGGGTTCCTCGGGTTCGCCCTTGGTTCAGAGTTCAGACCGTTCCCTGCCTCGTTCCGCGAACGTTTTGCATGGCCGCTTCGCCCCCGCCCGGTTGTTGTTCTGGCTCATCCCCAGCTCCTGGCAACCTTCTGGGGGTCGCGGATACATTGCCTGGGCCGTATGGCACCGCTGTGCTCGGAGGGGCCTCCCCCGTCCCCTCGTGCCTAACCTGTCACCGACCACCTCCTGGCTGGGCTCGCCGCTGACGGTGTCCCGCCTCAGTCACCTGCTCAAGGGGCTTCTGTCGGGCCCGCTGGCCGATCCCATGTGCCTTCACGGCGGTTCCGCAGGTTCAATTGGGAATATGATGAGCGACAATTGGAGGGGGGCGCTGTAGTGTTCACCTTAGTTATTCTCTCTTCTTCAAGACTTATGTCAAGCCCCTAGCAGTTGATCTAGCAGACGACATAGGGGACAAAATATTAAGAGACAAAGAACACTAGTTTAAGAGATTCAGTAAATCCTCGGATTCACTGATTACTAGATCATTTTTGTAAAAATGTCACGATGTGAATAAATGTATAACGTTTCATTATAGTTAATAAGTTGTTATCATTCGACCACCAATACCTACCTATTGCAGGCGCTGAGAAGGCCCTCCCCCCCTCAGCTAGTGCAGCGCCTAATCAAGTCCTCTGACATGAAAGTGGGAGCTGGCGGTTGTGTAGTAACCAACGGCTCTCGCGCGTGCGCGTTACCTAGAATCGAGTGAGAGAGAGGTAAAAATTCCTACCCTCCCTTTTTCCCCTTCCATTTATATTACTGCTTCTTTAACATAAGAGTGGCTAACACTCCCTCTCAAGTCTCCTGCTTGGTTTTAGGTTTAGGGTGAAAATTATTTCTCTCATTTGGCAGATTGCGCCAATTGACCGAAGGCGATTGTTTCGAGGATCTCAACCCGTCCTTAAAAAACCAATTGCATCCCTGTCAGAAATTGGAAACCCCTGATGCGTTCGTCGTTATCAACGCCTCTGCTTTTAGGGATATTTTCCGCATTTGTCTCTTGGGTTTCTCCGCATCCTTCATCGCACTCGTACTTGAAATATATGTTGACATGTTGAAATTTAAACCTCAGACCACCTAACCCATGGACACGCAAACGCCAAACCGCGCTAACAAATGGCAATGCGTAGCACGCGCCCTCGCGCGTCTACCGACCGCAATTTATCGCCAAATGTCCTGTAAAGAAGAATTCGCCTGTAATGGTTCGGGATATTTTTAGCCAAGGGTTAATGTTAAACAGAGTTTATAAACAATACCGGAGTGATATTTACAAAAACTAACTTGATAGATTGTTTATGAATCTTTAATGAGAGAGGGGCTAAAATAAACAATGAAATTCAACTCACTTTTATAGCACCATGACAAAGTCATAACGGCGAAGTCTTTTTTTCTTTTTCAAGATTATTTTAACCACAAAAGTCAAAATGTATTTTTCTCAAAAGATATCCAATATATCACATGTAACACAATAACATTAGGTATGATATTCCAAGTATATCTATGTAAATCAAAGTCCTGACTGACAGACTGACTGATAATCAACGCCCAGCCCAAACCGCTTGCCCTAGATGGCTGGAAATTTGCAGGAACGTTACTCATAAATAGTACGCGTGTACTGATTTTTCCAACCCACCGCCATCTTAATAAATGGCACCCAGAAATGTAAATAAATCTTCTCTATGCAACAAAGTCCCCGCGTTTCAACCGATTTCACAAATATTTAGTACTCTGGTTTCCTTTAAAGCAAAGGGCGGCTCCATTGATGCCCCTGAAAGATGCCTTTTCTGCTAAACGTTGGCTAAGCTTGGTAAAGGCTAGTTAAACCAAAGGCAGGAACCAATGGGACCTAGTGCATTAGGTCTGATTGGTTCCTGCCTTTGGCAAGGTAAAATTCGTGTCCAGAAGATTAGCCAGCATGCTAGGGGTGATAATGGAGCCGCCTGTTACTTTAACGTATATAGGCGGGCTGACTGGTCTTTCGGGTTCGATTTGTTGCCATCTTTTTAAATGGCGATCAGAAATTTAAAAACCCTTCTTTATGGAATAATGTTCGCGTGAAAAGTAATAAAAAATTTATCCCTAGGGGCTGATGGGCAACGCCCAGTGCCTTCGCTCCTAAGATTCTACAAAAATATTAGTCATCAGTAAAATCTACCCATTCTTTATATCATTTTGATGGAAGTTCTTATTACACGCGAGTGACGCCGCGAGTAACAGCTAGTTCTAGATATTAATTAAGATGTGTTCCTGTGTAAAACATTGCCCTAATGTTTTCATGTAAAAAAGCTATATATTAAAGAGATTGTAGCTGAATTATACACAAGTAGGAAATAAGGAAAGACTTTTGTTTCGTTTACCCCGGGGGAATGTGACGTCAATAACTACGTTTTCAAAAAAAAAAAAAAATCAACGGTTCGCCGACTTTTTAATGAGGTAGCATTACAGCAATGTCATACTTTTTGTCATTATGATGCTTTAAAAGAGATGTTTCTATTGAAAATATAATGATCTGTTTATACTCTAGTATCAACTTAACCGCAATAGAGATGAACGTGAATTTTTGCTCATTTTTCAAAGCAACTTCCTTCTTCAAATGAAAAATATGCGGATAGAACCAGGCATATGAAAATAGATTTATTCCTTACAACGCTTGTCTCAACAAACAACTTTATTCAAAGGCGAAGAAGGTAAAGCTCCATGACTCTTTTCTAAGGATGGAAGAGGAGTTCAGTTCCGATTAAAAGACACCCACAGCTCGTTTGGAAGAAGATTTTTATACAACGACGCGATACCTGGCATACGCTATCGCAATTTTAAGATGAATACTTTAAAATCGGACCAATGAAGACAGAGGTACGAAAAAATAATGAATATGAGAAAAAGGTAAATATTCTCTTCGGATTCCCAAGTGAAATAAAAAGGAGTCAGATTATTTGACTTTTAAATGCTTCACATTTTAGTTTCAAGATTTTCAACGTTAGAAAATATTTCAATCGGTGACACAAGCGAAGTTAAAGTCACATCCGGTTTGCAGTAGAGCTTTCATTAGTGCTGGTGGATCCCAAATTTAGAAATGATAAGATCGCCTATTCGTGCTCTTGATGTTACTTTATCTAAAGAAAGAATGGAATTGCTATGCATTTTTTAATTAATTTGGAGTAATGAAATACCAAAACGCTTCTGATAATATTAAGGATTTTTGCAATTTTATAGAAATTGAACTCCCTGCAAGATTATTTATTTTTCTTCATCAATAAGTACAGATTAGTGTCCATGTGGGATAGAAAAAGACCAGAAGATGGTGCTTTTAGAAGCCTATAAATTCACATTGGTGTCTAAGTGGGATAGACATAGACCATGACCAAAGACCCCTGTTCATGGTTTGTTAGAGCCAATGAGTACTGGTTGGTGTCTATGAGGGATAGACAAAGACCAGAAGATGGCGGTTTTAGAAGCCCATAAGTTCAGATTGGTGTCCATGTGCGACCAAGACCAAAGACCAGTTCATGGTTTGTTAGAGCCAATAAGTAATGGTTGGTATCAATGAGGGATAGACAAAGACCAAGAGATGGCGGTGTTAGAAGCCATTTTGTACAGATTGGTGTCTATGTGGAAAGGACAACTGACAAGGCAAAGTGTGTATAGTACTCAAGTGGTATAATTAACGTAGTGAAATACAAGTTTCCATATTTTCGTGAACTGTGATTGCGGTCCGGAAATGGCGAACACCTTTGCTTCGATTTGCAAAACTGCGAACACTGTAACGGACAGAAACATAGGCAGATCTGTCCTAGGTAATAGCTCTCCGTGTCATCATCGTCATTCGAAGAGATAAAAAGATGTAAGGTTTTTTGGAACTTTGGGCGTAACTTCCTATTATTTATATTTGCCTTTGATAATTATATCACGTTTTTAGGTCCAAAGATCGAAACACGTGAAGTTGATACAGACAGACAATCTTTGTAGTATTGTGAACCGTTTGGAGGACTAATGTCAAATGCAAATTCGTAGGTAGGATGATTCGGTAAGTCAAACTTATAAATAACCTGTTTTTTATAATAAAATCCTAGTCAATAGAAAGAAAGGCAAAGCTGACGGGAAAAGAGTGAAAAGACCCATTATTATCTTCCATCATTGAGAAGCCGAGTTCAGGAGTAACAAGTCGGGAAAACCAAAATATTACCTCTCCGTGTCGAGAAGATTATATAAACTTAAGTAACCAATGAAAACGTCGACCTTTTTGCCCTCATCTTTTCCCGCGCTTTGCGCTTCCGCATTTCATCCTTACTCTCAACATTATCTTCCTCCATTTTACATACAAAAATCGAATACTCACAAAAAGAAGCGGCAAAAACCTGCTGGCTCTTTACAACCACTTAATTTGACTTAATATCCAACTTCCAAACACAAATATTTACTGGTAGATAAATTGACAACCTACAAGCAAAGAAAAATTCTCACGAATGGCTCCCGCAAATTTAAAAGGTCTATTTTCAACTAGGTTTTTTTTAAATTTTTGGTCTAACTGTTATCTACACCTAGATGGTTTTCAGTGAAACAAACAAGGAGCATAAACACAATAATGGAAGCTTCAGTTTTATTTAAAACATGTAAAACAATTATCATCTCTGCAAATAGCTTACACATGTCTTTTTTACCAATGCCTAACCGTTTGGATTTTTCTAAAGCAATCTCAGCACCAAAAAATATTTTTTGATACAAAATAAATGTTTTATATTCTTATTAAGAATAAAACAAGAGGATAAAAAAGATCTGTCCTCTCGTAATTTTTTAAGCTTTTATCAAGATTACTCTATACAACAGTAACAAGGAGTATAAACCCATTAGTGGAAGCAGTATTTTTTTTCCGAAACAATCTCGCTTATGTTTATCCTCTCTAGGCTTCGCTAAATACGTATTTCTCTTACGTAAAATATTAATAGACAGGCAAGGATTCATACCATTAAAGAAGGAGAGCAATATTATCCATATTTTCATTTCATATACAGAGAAAAGAAATTATTATGTTTCTGAGAGGAGCTTCCCATTTTTGTTGTTGTTTTGAAAAATATATCGCAATGCACGGGCCTTAATAGATATAGGAGGCAATGAAGGAAATATATCGCATGCACGGGCCTTGGTAGATGTAGGAGGCAATGATAATCTCTCTCTTTGCACGAGAGGTTTATCTTTAATATTTAAATAAATATAATTATTTTTAATTATTTTAATCTTCAATAATTAACATTAATAATAGTTAAATCGTTTAAAATAAAGTTATACCTATTATCATCTCAAACTTTGCTAATATTGACGTTTAAAGTGAAGGGTACCCCTCTTGCCCGCTTTTTTCAAATTTGGGGTATATATACGATTCGTTTCCATTATAATAGTAAGGAAAAAGCGCAATTGCGAAAACCTTTGGTGGAGATCCCACCTTAGGGAGGCTAGACGTTTCTCGTAACCCTAGCTGATCGCCGCGTATATCCTAAAACCAAACGATGATAATGGAGTAGAAGCCAATGATATAGATTGGTGTCTATGTGGAATAGACTTTGTGGATGGTGGTGTTAGAAGCCAGTGTAAGTGCAGACTGGTGTCAATGTGGGATTGACAAAGAATAGAAGATGGTGGTGGTGGAAGCCAGAAAAGTACCAGACCGGTGTTCATATGGGATGGACGAAGACCAAACATGGTGGTGTGAGAACTCAAGTATAGAATAGCCAAAGGAGAGAAATACAATTTTCCAAATTTCTGTGAACTGTCAATGCGGTCCGGAAATTGGGAACACGTTTGCTCCGATACGCAAACTGCGAACGCGGTCACGTGGGTGTAACAACGGACAGACAGACACACAGACAGACACACACACACACAGACAGACACGGCCGTTACAGAACCTCTCCTGGACTACGTCACACGGAGAGGTAAAAAAGGCCAGAGTCATTCGCGTTGATGAGCTGAAAAAGCTTGTACCATCCAACCCTGGCGATGGTAAAATATCCCTGAATAATAGAGATTATATTTTAAGGGTGCCTTCACATTTGCGTCTGAAATTATTTGTCACTGGTTACAAAATGGAGCTTGTCATGAAGTGAGGGAGGTAGGTCATCGATTTGAGGTAAAGCGACATACGCCTGGTGAGGTGCTGTCAAAGGCTTAGTAATGCAGACAAAATAGGACTAGATGGACTGCAAAAATAACTGAGTGTCAGTGTAGTCAATTTTCGCTTGTCGTTCTCGCACTAAGTCTCTAGCACTACGAAGTACAAGTAGTGTTATACTCATGGAACGTATCTTATGAATTTATAGTAGGACGCACCCATCCAATTTCTAGTGATAGTATATTTTGTTATCCCAACCAGTAAATGAAATTCGATTTGCGTCCATGCTGTCGCCAGTATTCAGTAAATAATTTTTGATGCCTCATATTCAAGGTCAACCCCACATCACCTACTCTCTCCTTATCGCCTTACTTTCTTTTCTTTTTCTATTTGCCATTGATAAACCCCAGTGATCCTGAAAATCCCAAAATAAACAAGTCGGGAAAACCAAAATATTACCTCTCCGTGTCGAGAAGATTATATAACCTTAAGTATCCAATGAAAACGTCGACCTTTTGCCCTCATCCTTTCCCGCGCTTTGCGCTTCCGCATTTCATCCTTACTCTCAACATTATCTTCCTCCATTTTACATATAAAAATCAAATACTCACAAAAAGAAGTGGCAAAAACCTGCTGGCTCTTTACAACCACTTAATTTGACTTGATATCCAATTTCCAACAACAATAATATACCGGTAGTTTAATTGACAACCTACTAGCATCGAAATTCTCATAAGGAATGGCTCCCGCGGATAAAAAACGGCAATTTTCAACTAGGTGGGCGTTATCTCATAAGATTTGAAAAATATCATTTGTCTTTTTTACCAATGCCTAACCGTTTGGATTTTTTAAAGCAGTCTTAGCACCAAAAAATATTTTTGAATGAGGATAAAAAAGGTCTGTCCTCTCGTAATTTTTTAAGCTTTTATCATGATTACTCTATACAACAGTAACAAGGAGTATAAACGCATTAGTGGAAGCAGTATTTTTTTCCCAAAACAATCTCGCTTATGTTTATGCAATGAATGAAATATATCACAATGCACGGGCCTTGATAGATATAGGAGGCAATGAAGGAAATATATCGCATGCACGGGCCTTGGTAGATATAGGAGGCAATGATAATCTCTCTCTTTGCACGAGAGGTTTATCTTTAATATTTAAATAAATATAATTATTTTTAATTATTTTAATCTTCAATAATTAACATTAATAATAGTTAAATCGTATAAAATAAAGTTATACTTATTATCTTCTCAAACTTTGCTAATATTGACGTTTAAAGTGAAGGGTACCCCTCTTCCCGCTTTCTTCAAATTTTGGGGTATATATACGATTCGTTTCCATTATAATAGTAAGGAAAAACCGCAAATGCGAAAACCTTTGGTAGCGATCCTACCTTAGGGAGGCTAGACGTTTCTCGTAACCCTAGCTGATCGCCGCGTATATCCTAAAACCAAACGATGATAATGGAGTAGAAGCCAATGATACAGATTGGTGTCTATGTGGAATAGACGGAAGACCAGTGGATGGTGGTGTTAGAAGGCAGTGTAAGTGCAGACGGGTGTCAATGTGGGATTGACAAAGAACAGAAGATGGTGGTGATTAGAAGCCAGTATGTACAGACTGGTGTCCACGTGGAATGGACGAAGACCAGAAGATGGTGGTGATTAGCAGCCAGTAAGAACAGACTAGTGTCCGTGTGGTATGGACAAAGACCAGAAGATTGGTGGTGTGAGAACTCAAGTAGAGGAGCCATTTCCGTGACTGTGAAAGCAGTTCGGAAATGGCGAACACGTTTGCTCCGATACGCAAACTGCGAACGCGGTCACGTGGGTGTAACAACGGACAGACAGACACACACACACACAGACAGACAGACACACAGACAGACACGGCCGTTACAGAACCTCTCCTGGACTACGTCACACGGAGAGGTAAAAAGAGTTAAGGGTGCCTTCCCATGTGAGCCAGAATTTAGAAATTCGGGAGGAACTGTAATATTTCATTCCCTTGTTATTTAAAGCGGTGTACAACTAACAATTGGAAAGCATGTGGGAAATCACCTTAGGCTAAAATCGAGAGAAATGGAGAGCCGACACAGGAAACATTCCCCCTTTCTAGTTTCTTGTGAATTTTACCTCTTCGAGTGACTATGACGTCACGAAGAGGTATTACACTGGGCGTGTCTGTGTGTATGTCTGACACCGCTTTCGCATTTGGCAAATCTAAGCAAACGTATTCGTAATATTCGAACCGCGATCGCAGTTCACAGAAAGCTTCATGGCTTCTACTCCGTTATCATCTTTAGTGTACGCGGCGCTCGACTAGGGTTACGAGAAACGTCTAGCCTCCAAAATGGCTTGGTTTCCACCAAAGGTTCACGCAATTGCGGGTTTTATTATCATTTATCGCGAATCAATCGCCTTATATACCCTAAATTTACAAAAATTCTTGAAGAGGCATACGCTTGAATTCAAACGTCAACAATAGCTATGTTTAAAATGATTTTAGAAATAACGTTTCTTAAATCGACTTAACTAGAATTAGGGTAAATTACTGACGATTAAAATAATTAATATCAATTACGTTTATTTAATTATTTATTTAAAAAGAACCTCTTAATTGGGTCGATTGACCTCGTCTCGACTCGGAGAGGTTTATTTGGTTTCCCAACTTGTTCCTTTTACTTCTCTCTCTCTTGTTTTGGCGTAATGATTCCGGAGAAGTGATTCCGAAAAAGGGAAACTTCGAGAGAGAAACACGTGTCCTGGATCCCGAAGACATTTTTTTAAACCTCAAAACTCTTTATATTTGTCTAGAGAATTATTTTCCTTTCTATAAAGGGCTTTGGGTTTCCTTTCCTTTTCTTTCCAGTCCCATTTTTAATAAATACGGATTAAAATATCAGATTTATTTCAAGGAAAAATATTATTATTTCTTCTTGAAATGTCTAAAAATATCCTTGATGAGTTCTTTGGAAAAACAAAAATATTATCTGCAGAATCTTCCAACATCATAAGTTTATAAGATGTGTTCCATAAGTTTGTCACTGGTTACAAACTGGAGCTTGTCATGAAGAGACGTAGGTCATAGATTCAGGGTAAAGCGACGCCTGGTGAGGCGCTGTCAAAGGCTTAGTAAGTTCAGACTAAATAGGAAGATGGAAGTCCTGTAAAATTAACCAAGTATAGTCAGTTCTCGCTTGTCGTTCTCGAACTAGCTCGAGCTGTAAGTCTCTAGCATTAGTGTCATACTTAAGGAACATATCTTATATACTTACGATCTGACTTAAAGTCAGATAAAAAAGTTTAAAGATAAACTCTAGATAAGGAAATAGACTTCTAGGCGATATCACAATAGAGACGGACTTTAGGTCTGCCAGATAAGATAAGATTCAGTTGATTGTATGATCTTAGAAAGGATAGACACGAATAAAACTCTTGAACGATGTGTTATTTAAAGCTTAAAACGTAGCACTTTTACAAAGACAATAATAATGGGTAACTATTTGTGAAATTTTCAACATGAACGGTAATCCTTGGTCTCCACGAGGTCTCGCTCTCTCTCATATTACAAGTATTGTTGAGGAATTTTTCGGTAAATATTCGTGGAATTGTTTTGCGGCTACGTGAATCTTTTGTCGGTGAAAGCAGAGGACAATCATTGATGACAAATCAATTCCTTTAAATCGTGTGCTAGATTCAAAAACATTTCAATATCATATATTTTAGCTAGTAATTAACGTTATAAGCCATTGCATTAAATACTTGCCGAAGAAACCAACGCACAGGGGAAGGACCGCCAAATTAGGTGAGCGCCAAGAGGTGACGCTAGATGGAGGGAAAATCATGTTGCTTAGCAAATCATATTTTATTGGTTTTTTGCCACGTTACAATACCATATCAAAAGTATATAGATATAAAAACCAAAAGTACGCTTCATTACAACATGTAAACTGAGAAGCAGATTACACTTCTCTCAAACCCCTAGACGAATTAACCAATCAAGGAAGAGCTTCTTGACGTCATTAGATGATGCTGGCTATCTTAACGTTAATTTTTGGTACTAGAGCTAGAATCTGCTACTTTATGAACCTGTTCACGGCTTTTTACCTGTGCCACGGTCGGGAAGGTAATCATACGCAGAGGGGGTTGACACTATTCTATTATAAAGGAGGGCTTCTCATACTACACGGTGCGAGCAACGGTCAACGAAGTGTATTTATTGATTTTATATCCATATACTTTTGACTATATTCACTATTTTTAAGGAGAAACCCCCACTAAGCCTGAAATTATTTTTCACACAGTCACAAGTATTTTTTAGATAATGGAGGATTTGCTGTCTTCCCTGTTTTTGCTATTTTTTAAGAAAATTGACAATTTTAACGTTATACAATTTATGAACAGTCCCTGGGGATGTTTTGTTTGTGAGGCAAACGGCGCAATGATGTAGTCGGGCTAATGTTCTTTTGCCTTCCGTTGTCGATAGCATTGACTGCTTTTCTGTTGTTCTTTGTTTCTTAGATAGTGACTTAGTCGAGGGGCAAATCACTATCTCTGCCATGACAATCCGTTTATGAGTCAGGTTTACTCATACTACCCTGGGTTCGTAAGATATGTTCCATAAGGCTGTCCCTGGTTACAAACTGGAGCTTGTCATGAAGTGATTGAAGTAAGTCATAGATTCGAGGTAAAGCGACGCCTGGTGACTTAGGCGCTGTCAAAGGCTTAGTAATGCAGACTGAATAAGACTAGATGGGGCTGCAAAATTAACCACCGAGTGTAGGACTTCAATTCTTGCTTGTCGTTCTCGAACTTGCTCGAGCTGTTAGTCTCAAGCATTACGAAGGTGGGGTGGCGTAGTGGTTAGCGCTTTCACCTCGCAGCAAGAGGATCCCGGGTTCGATCCAGGACTGTGGCACCGGGTGAAAATCTGGGGACAAATCCTTCTGCGTAGAGTTTGCAAGTTCTCTCCCCGCTTGTTAAAGGAGTTTTCTTCCGCGGTCTAACCCGGTTTCCCCTTTCCATCAAAAACTTGCAGAGGTTAACTGTAATAGTTAGTATAGGGCGCTGTAGGTTAGCTGTGGCATAGGTGCTAGCCACCACCCATCTATGCATTGTAATGGGACCCACATGTAAACAAGCCACAGGCTTAGTGTGGAAATCCCTTCATAGACAAAGCTTGGATTATTATTATAGGAATTGTCTTATGGAACATATCTTATAAACTGATGATATCAGAAATGAGATGAGACTAGAAGTGAAGGGCTCTAGCATTGGTAGTAGATCTTGGCACTAGTGAACAAATTTCTGAATTTTATGCCGCTTCCATCGCGCCTACACTACAGAGAAAAAAATTGGTCGAGTTCCAAAAACATTTCCTACCCCCTTCCCCTCGAACTAAAGCCGCGGAACACGGACGCCTGTGCTTGAATCTAGTTCGGCCGTTTACCGCCGCGAGCGTCTCAAGTTTTAGAGGGAAAATTTAGAAAACACTACTAGAGGGCCAACCGTTGGTTTGTTATCAAGAATATTCACTTTCGCCGAGTGAAGAATTTGGTTAGCTCAGTACTTCTAGTCTCATCTCGCTTCTGATGATATGTAACTATTAAAAATTCATAGGAAGACGTCTTTTGTCTTGTATCTTTACTATACTGAGTGATTTGTCCCTCGGCCGTACCTCAACGAGGAAAACATAAGAAAAAGAAACTTTTAGCTTTTGGTTCTTTTTTTCGCCTTTTCGTTCACGGCTAGTTTCCCTTTTGTTTTTCGGGCGATTGTCCTATCTACAAGCAGCCCTAAGCTAATGCTTAATTTCTTCCCCCTCTATACCTAATGGCTTCTACGGCTCAAAGTCGGTTGCTTACAGTTCTGCTATATGAAAATATTTTTTCAATTCATCAAAGATATCGATAATTATTATTGAAAAATAATTTACGTTGTTTCATTCGAAAATATCGCAAAAACCTTTTAAGTGAAAAACACATCAGAATATCCAACTTAAACGTAATATTTATATTTCATGAACTGGATTTAATTTGGTTTAGTTTTAATCTAACGAGAACTTGTACGAGTAACAGGGTTTGAATTAAAAAAACCAGGGCAATCAAGCCTCTACAGGTTTTATTGGTTTTTTATAACACACTTGATTAAGTTTGATGAATGTTTTAGTTAATGTTTCAACTTAAGGATTATTCAACATTACGTATGAAAAACAAGAATGATTCTAATTAACTAGTGACTTTTGAATGACACAAATGCTAATCATAAAAAATCCAATAAGAAAAACCCTCAAAATCTGATGAAGCTCAGAGGTTGGGGGTTTTTTGAACCCCGACGCCTTATTTGGTTTGAAACTAAAAAAACAAGCAACGGTGAATTTTCTCATACCAAATACGCATTATTCTTTTAGTTTCTTAACAAAAAAATAGCCCCATGATTTCACGTCCACGAACTGAAAGTTGTATAAGTTTTCTTTTGTTCTCACTAGGCCTAGGCCCCTAGTAAAGAACGACTCCCATTGGCTAAACACAACAATAACCAACTATACGCTTATAGAAAGATAATTAGCGTATGGTATAAGCAAAGAGTTAAGAGAGTCGACTAATAATGACTTTGGATGCGTAAGGTGTATTGGTCAAGGGAATGAATGGTACATACGCTTTCTGACGAAAATGTAATTTTTCAGCTCGAAAGACTCGAATTTCGCCATACCCGTTCCTTTTCACAAAATCGCGAAAGCTTTTCATTTCAATTTGGGACAAATTTTGAAATTAAATATCTTGGCTGCCGCGAGCATTGTTGGCGCGTCTCCCTAGAATGACATTATATACACTTTTCAATTTTATGTGAAAACTGTTATTCTCCGCTTCGTTTCAACAATAAGCCATCCCGAGAGAATTGAAAATTTTAATATCCATAATCTAAGTTTTGACTCGGCTTCGGCCATGGGTTAAAAGAGGACGGTGACTTGGGATTGTACAGCGCGGTATTGTCAAAATATGTTGCTTTTTAAAACGAAATCCCATTGAAGTCGGATTGCCAAAGTTTGAAGCTTTATGCGAAGATTTAGGCCCGCAGCAGCGGCTCTTTCTCTTTAGATGGTCAAATGAAAGGACTAGCCTATTTTAGTTTTCACTTGATGAATTTAGAACGGAAATTTACGATGGTTATAAAATACTAGCTGTTACCCGCGGCGTCGCTCGCGTGTAATAAGAAATTACATCAAAATGATATAAAGAATGGGTAGATTTAACTGATTCGACTAATATTTTTGTAGCACCCTAGGAGCGAAGGCACTCGGCGTTGCCCGTCAGCCCCTAGGGACATATTTTAATACTTTTTTTTAACTTTTGGCCGCCATTTAAAAAGATGGCAACAAATCGAACCCAAAAGACCAATCAGCCCGTCTATAGGTTAAAGGAAACCAGTGTACTAAATATTTGTGAAATCGGTTGAAACGCGCGGACTTTGTTGCATAGAGAATAGTTTTTTACATTTCTGGGCGCCATTTATTAAGATGGCGGCGGATTGGGGATAAATCTTTCTTAGTACGCGCCTACTACTTATGAATAACGTTCCTGCAAATTTTCAGCCCTCTAGGGCAAGCGGTTTGGGCTGGGCGTTCATTATCAGTCAGTCCGTCAGTCAGTCAGGACTTTGATAGATATTGATGTTAGGGTCATAGAGGACGTAGAGCGATATTGATCGAACTCTCAGGCAATTAAAAAAATAAAAGTCTTAAAAACGAGGACTACTGCACAGCCATTGGTTTAGTGGAGTCTGCCAAAACTAACCGCTTATACCTACCTTACCCTAACCTCTCTCAGCCTGTAGGAATTCATCCAATACCTTAAGGGGTAAGAGGTTCAATTTAGCAGACGTTACTAAACCAATGGCGGATGGTGCAGTAGTCCTTGATTATTTTTAAGACTAATTAAATGTCAATTATTTTGTAATAAGAGATCATTTATTTTAATTTTAATATTTAATTCCTTTTATATTTAGAAAAAGGGCGTTCTTTTAAGGTATAATGTTATGTTACCTGAATTTTCCATTAAAATGAACGTTGATTTGTTCTATATGCCACCTAGTGCTCTATTTGTTCACGTGAAAACTAGCCTTAAGAATAGTATGGGTATACGTGGAAGAGGTGGAAATCCAATCCGGAGATCTAACGACATCTTTGAGCTATGTAGAATATGTAACTTCTGCTTCAATGGCTTGGGATAAAAATCTTATTTGTTTCTCTGTCTTTACAATAAGATGATAAAGAAACCGCGAAGGACTGGGATCTTCTTCAAATTTTGTAGGCAGGAGAGTCAAGCTACATTAACGGGAAAGACCCTTTTCACCCATAAAATATAGAATACCATTTCTTTGAAGTTGAAAAAAAATATTTTGTTGTTCTTTCTTTGTTTAGTCAGAGTTCCTTGAAGAAAGGGTTAAACCAAATCTTTTGATGTTATGTAAATATTATGAAACATTTAGAAAAAAGCTGTGATAACTAGTATAAACAAGAACGAATTCAGGATACCATAAGAACGTTGAAACAAGGCAATGCTGGCGCCATGAAGTCATACCTTTCATAATATGAGGGAGGGGCCAATTTTTGGGAATATGGAAAATGGAGGCTCCTAGGTCTAGGAGTGTTGATATCGGTGTCAAGAAAAAATTGTTAAAATCGTTAATGATGAACTGATATATTTAAAAAGAGTGGTTATAAAGAATCTAGATTTTTTTATTAGAGAGCCTGATTTATCTGGGACAAAGTCAGTACAACGGATTTCCAAACTTCGCCGTGTAACGCCAAGGCTTAAGGCCAGAGAAGCTGAATGTGATACTAGCCACTTTAACTGATTTATAACCCACCGATGGCGCTAAAAACGGATTTAAGGCGTTACCTAGAACGAAGGCGGTAACGGTTTTCGAAAGAAGTATGACTTCATGGTACCAGGGGACAATGTTATCATTCCACGTTCTTATGGTATCCTGAATTCGTTCTTGGTATAAAGGTAAACATTGCAGAAATAATTCAAAAACGAGGGGGCATTTAGTAACGTGTTAGTTGCGTGAACTTACCTAAGATGGCACGTGTCGATGGAGGTTCGTTTTGAAATCCAAATATGACAAAGAAGGAAGAAATGACAGAGAGGATGTTGAAAAATTACAGTTATTTGGAAAAACTACACGTCCAAATCCTTATAGAAAGTTTGATAAAAAATATTGCTTTCTCCAGTAAGTTCTATCTTCAAATCGTTTTCTGTATCTCTTTCCAACTGGACAACCCCTTTGGTGAAATCCTTTATCTCGCTTGTCGAGAGAGAGAGGCATAGTTTTTACCGATGTTGGCACTGCAAAATCGAGCAAACCTTGTCAATCGAAACAAGCCAGCAAACATCGCTCCTTAGTGATTAAACTTTTTTGATCAGGGGGATACCCGTCTTTCTCCTTATTTTCTTGTCTATCGCGGTAACCAGGGTGAGAAATGAAAGGTCTACATTTTATCTATGGGGAAAAGTTACGGTGGTAACAACAGAAATCATAATGGGTTTAGGAGGCTATGGCAAACGGTACTTAGCGTGGAAATAAGGGCCACCAGTTGTCTAGTCGACGATTTAGCTCCCTTGCACCAGCATAAGGTCTTAAGATATGTGCAAACTTCATAAGTTTGACACTAGTTACTGAGAGTTTGTCACAAAATGAAGTAGATGGAACACCACAGGAAAGTGGAAAGTTGCCCAATGGTGTGCTCCCGTGAGCAGGGAGGCCGTGAGTGCCTGGAACAGAAGGCCTCCTTTGTGGGAGCCATCGTAGAAGGACTTAGAGCTCGGGTGGGCTTTAGCTTCTTGTAGAATTTCAACCCGCAATTTCAACCGGTGTGTAATTTTTTCTCATAATTTTACAAATTTGTGGAGCCGAACCTGCAGGGGTGAAACTGTCTATGTATTTCCTACGGGCCCCTGTAGAACTCAGACCCGCAAAACACAAGTGTGTTATTTTTTTTTCATATAATTTGTACAAATGTTTGGAGTCGAACCTGCAGGAATAAAACTACGTTACAGGTTTATTATGGTAGCCGCATAAAGTGCGCCCATTTTGATTAGGGCGGCTCCCTGGTAGAGAGCTCAACAGAGAAAATGTAGTTTTGATACATACAAAGATACAGAAATACGTAAATGAAATTAAATTCAATCAAATTAAATCCAATGAAGTTATACACACTTCAAATTAAACAGAAATGAAACTAAACACAAATGAAAATAGAAACAGATGTTGCGGAGTAGGTGACTTGTAATTTTTGTCATAATTTTCCAAAATTAGTGAAGCCGAACCTGCAGGGGTGAAACTACCTACAGGTTTACAGGTTTATTAGAGTGCCGTACAGAGTACACCCGTATGTATTTCCTACGGGCCCCTGTAGAACTCGGACCCGCAATACACTGGTGTGTTTTCTATAGAAAGGTTACGGTGGTAACAACAGAAATCGTAGTTAGTGCTTAGCGAAGTAACAAGGGCCACGAGTTGTCTGGTCGACAATTTAGTTTCCTTGCACCATAAGTTCATACGATATGTTCCTTAAGTTTGACACTGGTTACTGAAACGTCATAGATTCTCGTAAAGCGATGAGTAGGCGAGGCGCTGCCAAAGGCTTAGTAATGCAGACTAGATAGGAAGATGGAAGTCCTGCAAAACTGAGTGTAGCCAATTCTCGCTTCCGTCGTTCTCGAACTAGCTCGAGCTGTAAGTCTCTAGCATTACGAAGTATTGCTTATGTTATACTTACGTAATATATCTTATAAACTTTTTCTTGCACTAATTCGCATCTCCCACCATAGTAGGACACGTGACAGAATATATTCATTACAAGTCGGGCATAAATACTTACTTTTCAGTTGAAATTAAAAAAAATTCTGAAACAATTCACATTTTAAACGTATAGGGTAATAACGGTTAGTCCAATAAAGAAGTGATATCTAGTTTACTAGGGAGAAGGTGTAAATTCTAGATTTATCTCCAGTCCAAACGTAGGTCCGGAGTTAATCCCTGCCTTTAAATTGCAAATCTTGAAACTCACGTCAGCGTGGCGACGCGAATGAAGAAAATCACGTATTTTTGGACTGAGGGGAGGCGAAATAGCCCGGCCTCCTTTGTATTTTGAAAGAAGGACTGAGACTATGGCGCGCGAATACTTTGAGGCATCTTATACCTTCTCCCTAGTAAACTAAATATCGCTTCTTGGTCCAATGTAATCCCATGGTTAAAAATGCCAAATTCAGAATCAAGAATGTTGCTATGGAAAATGGGCTTCCTACAAGAAAGAATCTATAAAATTCTTTAAAACAACATTTGAAAAAAAAAAGTTTTATTTTATCTTTTTTCCTATTAAAAAGTACAAGTTCAGATATTTTTAATTTCCTCAAAATGGTATTGAGTTTACGGTATTATTGAACTATGCTTTTTTTGCAAGGACAGTTTATAATGAGCACTGTGAAATTGATTCGCGCTTTTCAAATTTCGCTACTTGCAAACTGATGTTAAACAGTAATGGAATTACAATACTTATTTTATTTGTTCGATTCGTGTTTTTATTAAACTTAAGCACCACCTTAAACCAGAGTTCGTTTAAGTAATGGTTTACGTTAAAAAATAAATTGCAGCCGTTTGTTCGAATCAAATTCACTCCATAGAGATCGCTTTAATTAAACGTAGTAAATTTTAACATAACATTGCAGTCCATTGAAATTTAGAGAGATAGTAGCGTTTAATTTTGACTAACATAAAATATTGATATTTTTCAATACCTAAAAATGTGCGAATAAAGCTTAAAAGTTACTTATTTAATTGAAAAATTAAATCATTTCTAAAACAAATAAAATTGGCAATTGAATGGACTGAGGTGGGGAAGTGTGAATATTTCCAAAGATCGTGTACTAAATATAACGATGCATCATAAATGACAATGCATACTGATATCCAGATAATGGATTGTATCGGCCCGAACTTTCGCTTACTGAAATAGGCCTACCGTTTCCAATTTTCTGGTAGCAATTTGCTGCCATGGAAATATAGCTGCACTTTGATAGAAACTTTAATCTTGCAAGGAACTACCTTGATTGGAGGCGAAAGTACCCATTACGTGCACTAGTTTACTGAGGCTTAAGATTGCAGCACCATCTATCGCATACCCCTGTTTTTAGCCACATTGTATGTGCCAACATTAAAAAAAACCTTCGCAGTTTTGTCCCCTAGATGCCACCTGAGGAGTAGGCCCACGCTAACACAAAGTATCCTGGGTGTTTTAAAGTGTCAACCTTGGGTGCAAGATCGACCTCTCTGTAATGGGTATAGGCTATTCGCCTCCAGTCAATCAGGTTCCTCCAAGCTTTAATTCACACTCCAATACAATTTCTCCATGAAAAAGACCAATGGAAAACGTCATTAGTCTTAATCAAAACATGTTTCACCCTAGGTCCCAGGAAATGAAGGTGTCTCAGCAGCACATTTCTTATAGTTTCGCCCCCAAATTGCTAGTATTTTCTGCTGAAGTCTGATTAGCTCTAGTAGACGATGCATAATTAAGAAAAGCCGTCGACTTCACTATTGTGGTGCTAGTTTCAGCACACTTAAAGTACCAATCGCTTCCGCCACATGGCACTGGTGCCAGTCTCCATAGAAAGGTTGTACTTTCAATTTCTCAATGTTTTATGAAAGCAATATGTTCTTGAGTTTTACATATCGTTTTATTTTTTACACAAATACCTTTGCTTAACCAGTTGTCCAAGGAACCCAATTTAAATTTAAATTAAGGTAAAATGAAAAGTAAAAATTGCTTTAGTTAATTCTTCAAATTAGTTTAGGAAATATCTGGTCGGTTAGGAACTTTTTCGAAAGTCTTTTTGGATTTTTTTAAAGAAGATATCGTTTTTCTGGTGAGTTCTGAGGTTCTTTCTTTAAACGTAGCACAGTATACCTATCGGGACCAGAAGAAGAAAGGCAACCTCAAGAAAAATACATTTTTGACGTTGCAACTATCATAATAGTGTAGCTTTTTTTAAGTGCCACCAAAGATTATTTACACTGAAAATTTTAAAATAATAATTTCTCAAAATACATGACATATATTGAAATTACAAAAAAAAAATCGGAATTTCTTAAATTTTTGTGGACAAATAAATGATCAAATCCAAAATTAAATATGCATTTAGTATTAACAAAATTAACTAATATTGTAGACTTTTCAATCGACAACAGATTTTTTTCAGGGCATTCTTTATACCAAAGACTTAAAAGGTTATTGCTAACTATTGCAATTTTTTTCTATACAATAATGTAAAATAGTTTTAAACGGCAATCTTCTCAATATGTTTTGATTTCCTAGCACACAGGTGAAACTTAGGTTAGGTAGAAGCAGAAACGAAATAACTCTTGTTTTTGAAAAAAATCCAAGAAAAAAAATCGCCTCTACCTTCCTGCATCACCCTGAGGACTGTCATTCATTCCTGCTACTTACAAATTAATTATTTCCTGATATAAGTTAAGAAAAAAGCGTCCTTATATTTGATAGTAATGTATAAATCTTCAGGTTCCCCTTTAAAAGCTTCATCACTAACATAAAACATGATCAAAACATAAAAATATGTTGCGATAACTTGAAACGTAATCACCTAGACGTAAAAATAAGCCAATCAGCTTCATTTTACAAGTTTCGCTTATTTTGGCTGTTTGAAAAGTTTCGCCCGGCTTTGTTATTTATTGTAGTTTTTTTCATTGTTATTCAGTTTTCTTCAGTACAATTGTATTTATAATATATCTATTTACATTATTGTTTTTTGGCTATTTAATACATTAAAAATTGCGGCGAATTGTAGTTTCCGTCACCAACACCAAACTCATGATATAGACAACAGATATGGAATGGATATTTGAGGCTGAAATGAAACAAACAAAATTATCATAATTAACAACTTCGTAATATAGACATTTTCGGTGGTGGCTAACTAACAATTTTAGTAACTAGAGTGACGAAAAAAAAGGAGCTGCTCAATTGTTGTATTTCACCAGGGATAGATGTAGTTTTAGAAGCAGGAATGGAGAACGGTTAGTATTTACTTCAGTCAGACTCATAGCCCAGTATAGAGCCCCTCCCTCCTACACGTAACAAAAATTTTAAATGATCTTATTGGCTCACTTAAACTACGTTATGATGGCGTTGCTGACGGGGACGGCGAAAAATACGTAATTCCTTTTTACCTCTCCGTGTGACGTAGTCCAGGAGAGGTTCTGTAACGGCCGTATCTGTGTGTCTGTCTGTGTGTCTGTCTGTGTGTCTGTGTGTCTGTCTGTTGTTACACCCACGTGACCGCGTTCGCAGTTTGCGTATCGGAGCAAACGTGTTCGCCATTTCCGAACTGCTTTCACAGTCACGGAAATGGCTCCTCTACTTGAGTTCTCACACCACCATCTTCTGGTCTTTGTCCATCCCACACGGACACCAGTCTGTTCTTACTGACTTCTAATCACCACCATCTTCTGTTCTTTGTCAATCCCACATTGACACCAGTCTGCACTTACACTGGCTTCTAACACCACCATCCACTGGTCTTCCGTCTGTTCCACATAGACACCAATCTGTATCATTGGCTTCTACTCCATTATCATCGTTTGGTTTTAGGATATACGCGGCGATCAGCTAGGGTTACGAGAAACGTCTAGCCTCCCTAAGGTGGGATCGCCACCAAAGGTTTTCGCAATTGCGCTTTTTCCTTACTATTATAATGGAAACGAATCGTATATATACCCCAAATTTGAAAAAAGCGGGCAAGAGGGGTACCCTTCACTTTAAACGTCAATATTAGCAAAGTTTGAGAAGATAATAGGTATAACTTTATTTTAAACGATTTAACTATTATTAATGTTAATTATTGAAGATTAAAATAATCAAAAATAATTATATTTATTTAAATATTAAAGATAAACCTCTCGTGCAAAGAGAGAGATTATCATTGCCTCCTATATCTACCAAGGCCCGTGCATGCGATATATTTCCTTCATTGCCTCCTATATCTATCAAGGCCCGTGCATTGTGATATATTTCATTCATTGCCTCCTATATCTATCAAGGCCCGTGCATTGCGATATATTTTTCAAAACAACAGCAAAAATGGGAAACCCCAACTCAGAAACATAATAACGTTTTCATTGTATACTTAAGTTTATATAATCTTCTTGACACGGAGAGGTAATATTTTGGTTTTCCCAACTTGTTACCTCTGTCGCTATGACCCTCCTCTTCTTTCATACCCCCGTCCCGTGGAAGGGGATCCGGGGACTTTGACCCGCGCCCACATAACTCTGTTCTCCATTCCTGCTTCTAAAATTAATTTATCCCTGATTTCACACGCGTGAAAGACAAAGTGAAACAAGCTAACCCAAGGGCTGGGCTCATAATTGTAGCCACATTGTATGATTACGTAAATTATAACAAAAACTGTCCAATGTAGCTATTACTTAGTAACGTACATAAAATTGGAGTGAATACCCCCTCATTAAGTTACCTTTAATAGTGCTTTAGCAGTAGCGTCGCTAGGGATTTGAAATTTGGGGGGGTGGGCTAAACCTGGGCAAACTAGTTATTATAAGAACTTATAAAAAAATTGCGTAATGGGTTCATTGGAAAATGTGTAGACCTTTAAAACTATCCATAAATTTGTGTCAACGTGAAATTATTCGTATTTTAAAGATATACAACCTTTTATTGATAAAGAGGACGGAACCGATTATGAAGGATTTTCACTCGTCTTATGTTTATTTTTAGTTTTGGTTAGATTTTAGTCCACACTATTGGGACCCCCTTCGAAAGAACATGAAACATTTCACTTGTCTCCATCTGTTCTTTTCTTCAAATTGTACTGTTTGATATTGAAATTCATCTCTGCAGAGATGAAACTTAACGAATCTATCATTATAATTTTTTATATATTGCTACAGAATTTTAGGTTGCTAACAGCAATTTTTGGTAGGGTTTACGGATTATTTTGAAGGGGGGGCTAAGTTTGGAATTTGGGGGGGCTATAGCCCCCCCAAAAAAGGCCTAGCGACGCCACTGTGCTTTAGTGATATAATAACCATTTCTTCGGTTAAGTTTGACCATAAGTTCATAAGATATGTTCCATAAGTATACTTCTTAATGCTAGAGACTTACAGCTCGAGCTAGTTCCAGAAAAACAAGCGAGAATTGCAGACTACACTCGGTTAATTTAGCAGTCCATCTAGTTCCTATTTAGTCTGTACTAAGCCTTTGACAGCGCCAAAACCAGGCGTCGCTTTACGAGAATCTATGACCTACATCACTTCATGACAAGCTCTCACCAGTGACAAACTTATGGAAAATATCTCATGAACTTATGGTCTGTCTATGTCCCAAATCTGCGAAAAATACAACACTTTAAGAAGGGAAATTCAAATGAGACCCGTTTTACAATTCTTCGTGAGAAAAGTCTGAACCATGACGACCATTTCTATGTGCTTAAATGTCTATAAGTTTCTGCTCTAAATGTATTCTCATTCTCGTGTATGGTTCTAAATCCTCTTCCATTTACCTTGATCGTTCATGGTTTAAAATATATAAGTTACGTTACCGGAATGGCTTTGAATGGATCTTTGAACGGGGTCTGAAGTGTCTAAGTTCATCTCGACTTGAGCGGGAATTGAAGTTTGACGCCGACCTTTATCTAATGACAAAACACAAAACGTACGGAACTAAAAATTAATAATTAAACTTTAAAAGTTAATGGTATGTACATCTTACGTTTACCTAGAAAAGGTCCCAGCGTTTCTGAATGTAGCGGAACTACGTATTCCATTTCTGAGCCATTTCGAAGATTTCCCACTTCTGGAATAATTAATAAACGTACAGTACTTCAAGTTAAATTTCGATTATTTATGTAATATATGGATGGAATAAGGGATCAGAAATTGGATCAGTAAATATGGCTAGGGTAAAAAAACAAATGCTTGGAAATGATTTATCTGAGTACTTGTACTTTCGCATCAAAAAGTGATATCTAGTTTATTAGGGAGAAGATATACATTCGCCACATTTCCAGCTTTATCTCCAGTCCAAACGTAGCTCCGAACGTAGTTAATCCCCGTCGCCTCTAAATTACAACCAGCATCTCATTGGTTCTTGAAAACTCACGTCAGCGCGACGTGAATGACGAAAATTACTTGTATTTTCCGACTGAGGAGAGGCGAAATAGCTCGGCCTCCTTTTACGTCCCCCCACCCTTGTATTTTGAAAGGGGGACTGGGACTATGGCGCGCGCCAATACTTAGGCATCCTATACCTTCTCCCTAGTAAACTAGATATTACTTCTTGTTCGCATTACACCACATTAAATTTTACGTTAACCTCAAAGTGAATTGGTTTAGAACGACCCCATTTAGAGGGATAGTAGAGTATAAATTTGTATTTAAATTTTGCATTATAGTACACTAGTCACATGTTCTATGCAAAATATCTATATTAATCTTTAGCGATACCCGACATCTTATCTTATCAATATAGTTGAGGTGTTGCACGTGCCACGCTGTACGCAGAGAAGATCAGTCGCGAGGTCCCACCAAAGGTTTCTTACCCCCCTATTGGTTAACTTATATACCCTAAATTTCCGAAAATTGTTAAAAAGGCATAGGCTAGAATTCAAACGTTAACAATAGCTGTGTTTAAAATGATTTTAGGAATAATATTTCTTAAAACGACTTAAATAATATTAAGGTAAGTTACTGACGATTAAAAAAATAATATCAATTATTTTTTGGAATAATTTAAAAAACCTCTTAAACAGCCCTCTTGTCGAACGGCAACATAGTATACTATAAACGTCATCACTAGAACCTAACGAAGGGCTCTGTGTAGATTTTAATTAAATAGCCATTAAATCAATTTTCAGGCGCACATTTTTATGTATTTAAAACTATCAAAAACTTTATGGCACGTCAAAAGCGAACTCTACTATCCCTTCATGGACAAAGCAATACTGAAGGACGGATGGCAGAGGCAGAAAGTTGAAAAATACTTGTTAATTCGCCTTCTAGCGGGAGATAGAAGCAAACCGGATAGAGGGGGACATATGGGGGAATAAACGTTCTAAAAAGAGGGAAGCATCTAACGTCTTACTTTGTCTAGATGGCGCTAGCTTTTTCCGGGATTTGACTCGGTATTTTTCATAACTCCCCCCCCCTTCATTTTGGGGTTGAAAAGGGGGAAGTAAGCTTAACATTGGTTGTTTACTCGCTTAGTATGGGGCCGTATGGGTCCCTATGGGCTGCCATCGGTCCTTCAGTATTGCTTTGTCCATGATCCCTTTAAGTAGTACTCTCAAAGGCTCTGAAATCCTTAATGTGAATGGTTAGTAATTTATAAATAACATTGCAAAATTACGATACGTTTAAAATCCCATCTATCGCATTACATATAATTCGATTATTTGATTACGTGTTTATTAACTACTGCACATACAAACCATGCTGTGCTAAAGGCAGAAAATGTGTACAACCAACATTATATTTCTGTGAAGGAGGACATAAAGTTTATCGAATGTAACATTAAAGAAACTTAAAGTACTACCAATGAATTAACATTGAAATGACCACACATTAATTGCATAATTGTTTTAGGTTATTTTGTGTCATGATGTTCGGTTTCTTTTGATACTGGGTAGAAGCAAACACATTTAACGTTACATTAAAAGGGTAGGATGTGTTTTATACAATTAAATCAATGTTGTTATATAATTAATTACTGACCCCCGATGTTGGAGATGAATGGATCGTAAACTAAAGTTGGTTTCGGATTTATGGTTGGAGGTGGAATTTCTGAAATTATAGCAAAAATATTAAGCCAAAAATAAATAAAAATCCATTTAAAACCAAAAGCGTAGCAAATGAATCTGTAAGCGCAAAACCTTGCAATTCATAAATTGAGAAAAGCTATGCTTAAACCTTAAAGGGAAACCAGTTCAAAGTGCTTCAAAAAGCTTCCAAATTAAAAAGTGTGAACATTACTGACGATAGGGGACTTAGCTAGTACCAGAAGTAAGATAAGGGACTAGAAGTATCGAGCTAACCAAGTTCTTCACTTGGCGAAAGTGAATGTTCTTGATAACACACCAACGCTTGGCCCTCTAGTAGCGATTTCCGAATTTGCCCTCCAAAACGTGAGAGGCTCGCGGCGGTAGACGGCCGAACTAGATTCAAGCACAGGCGTCCGTGTTCCGCGGCTTTAGGTTGAGGGGAAGGGGACAGGAAACTATTTTTGGAACTCCACCAATTATTTTCTCTCTAGTGTAGGCGCGATGGAAGCGGCTTAAAATCCTCAAATTTGTTCAATAGTGCCAGGATCTATTACCAATGCTAGAACACTTTACTTCTAGTCCCTTATCTTACTTCTGCTAGTTGCGTCACTAACCGACTTGAAGAGAGTTTGAACTATGGAAGCTATTTTAACCTCTCAGAGTGACGTATTTCACGGAGAGGTTCTGTTATGGGTGTGTGTGTCTATTGTTACACTTCAGGGGACCACGTATTTGGTTCGGTCCAGTCAGGTTCCTTGAGCTTGACCAATGAGATTGCGTTTTTTAACGGTATTATCCACCGTTAAAATACTAGCTACATGGTAATTAATTCTTCACAGTGATGTGTTGACCATCAGGCTGTTCGTCGCAGCGATATTAAGTTGAGTGATGCTTCATCAATCTACCACCTTGGAGTAATAATTAAGGAGAGGTAGCTGCACTCTTAATGGCTTTTTAATTTCACTCCAATAAAATTAGTCCATTTAAAACGCCAATAGATAGTCGTTCAGCGCTGGACTCCAGCCAAAATAAAATCCAAGTCAACAATGCTTTGCTATATTCGGTCGAGTTAGAATCTACCCTTAGACATAACAAACTAACTTTTATTGTAATGTTGTGAGAAGAAATTTAACAGTCCTGAAATCTTGAATCGTATCAAAATAGTGCGCTAGTCTCTTCTGAAAATTTTCACAAAACTTTATTACCCAATTCTCTGAAACGGCATTACATCTACTGGCCTGTCTTTTCACAGTGATTTGAGTACTCCATTACTTAATCTTGAATCTGAACTGGATATTAGCCAGCAATCTCAGGGTGTTTTTACCTCTCCGAGTGACGATGATGTCACGGAGAGGTATTACACTGGACGTTTCTGTGTGTCTGTCAGCGCGTTCGTAGGTGGAAAACCGGAGCAAACGTTTATGCAATATCTGGACCGCGTTTGAAGTTCACAGAAACTTTCATGGCTTCTACTCCGGTGTCATCTTTAGGGTTATGATATACGAGGCGCTCGGCTAGGGTTACGAGAAACGTCTAGCCTCCCAATGGCAGCTAGAGCTTCCACCAAAGGTTCACGCAATTGCTGGCTTTCTTATCATTTATTGCGAATGAATCGCCTTATATACCCTAAATTTACAAAAAAAAATCTTGAAGAGGCATACGCTAGAATTCGAACGTTAATAATAGCTATGTTTAAAATGATTTTAGGGAATAACGTTTCTTAAAACGATTTAACTTGAATTAAGGTAAATAACTGACGATTAAAATAATTAATATCAATTATATTTAATCATTTAAGAAAAACCTCTTAAGAGGGTAGATAGCTCTCGTCTTGACTCGGAGAAGAGAGGTAATTTTGGTTTCCCAACTTGTTAAAATTGGTTTTCGATGAATCAATATTTATTTAACGCCCCTTTTTCGTCATTTTCAAACCTTAAAAAAAGTTTCATCGTGATAGAAGGGTACTTTAAGCTATCGAGTGACAAAGCAAGAAAAAGGAATTGATTTTTATCAACCAAAAAGAACATCACGAAGGAACCACGCATTTCTAGTCCCTTTGACCCCTCATCATTAATCGATGGATCGAAATTGCAAATTGAATCATAACTTTATCAAATCTGGTGTAAATATAATACATGTTTCATGTAGCAATAATAGTTGCAATTTTAAGCATTTAGCTTTTATCATATTTATTATCCTTAATTTATTAACAAAATATCTCCCTTTCCTTCATAATGGTTACTTCTACGTCACACATTTTTATAGATGTTGCGTTTTAAGATTTTAGACGGCTAATAGACAATACAGGTGGAAACCTTCGCCAGCAACCAATCTAGACATACATATATTCTAATACGTTGGTGTTATTGCATTTGCTACGGGACTTAAATTTGCTAGTAGAGATAAGTAATATAAATGAATAAAATCAAGAAACCAAGTGAACCTAAGTCAACGGTCAAGTATTGGGACTTATGAAGCTTGTGCTTGCAACCGATAGTTTAACCGAGGACCATTAAACACTAATAGTCTGGAATGGTCTATAACCCTCGTTCTTCCAATGGCATTGCCTGTAGACGCCCCTAGCGGGAGAGTCCCGAAACCTTTCGACTCATAGATCACGTTATGGCTAAGGTTTGAGTCGAAAAAGTTTCAATATTGGTCGCTGCGTAGCGCTGCTCTAAAAGAACCACGCACCGTATCTCCAATCCAGTCCATCTGCGTTTAATGGTCTTAGGCTCAACGAGTTATATTTAACCAATATTGCGATGTTTGACGAAAGAGAATGGAATTTATATAATGTCAATTGAAAGTAATGGGATTATTTTAAAGGGAATGCGAATTTACAATTTCATATCATATTTTAGCACGAAAGTGGTATTATATTACACTTCCAAGTCTCTACTTAGAGATAGATTAAGTTTTTAATATAATTGAACCAAAGTTTATATTTTTAAAATCCATTGGAAAATCACGAAAACTCGGTTTCGATATATCAACAATGTTGTCTTGTCGAGCTTGTTCGCTTACATGATGACATCACTATGACGTGAGGAAAAAAAGCGCGGGAATCCTATACGCGTCTCGAGCTTTGTCCATGCTTCTCCCCTGTCTAAACTCTGGGTCTGATAGCGGAGAGCATGGCACCATCTCGCGTGTGTGACGTCAAAAAACAGGGAAACGTTTTAGCCTATCTTAAAAAGTGGATTTCAAATAATTTCATATGAACCATTTTCAAATGCATATTGCCAAATAACCAGAAATCGGAGGATTAAAAGCTTGATATATTTAAATTCACAGTAATTAATTCTATCTTTTGTTATATAAATCAGAGGTTTTACAAACGAAGCTTCTCATACCCTTTAATAATTTCTCAATTAATTTTAAGTTATTCTGGTAGACTTGAATGTGACTATTGGTGAACGAAATATTTTTACACCTTCACCCTCGTCCTTCATAAATATAAGATTGAAGCTGTCTTACCGTATAAGCGTATGTATCCCTCTTTTTCTCCAAGTAGGTTTTTACCGACGCATTTGTAAGAACCAAAGTCTTTGGCAGAAAGGTCATTTATGCGCAGGCGCATGACGATCTTGTAAGAATCGTCCGTTTCGCTCAAATGGAACTTTTTACTGTTGAGGAGAAGGGCACCGTCGCTGCGGATCCAAGAGGTCAAAGGTCGGGGCGATGCCTCGAGAATGCACTCTAAGGTGACGTCCGTGTTCAAAGCTGAACCCACCAGCTGGTTCGGAACACGGATTTTAGGTCTGACTGATGTCCATTGGGATATCATATACCAAAGAAAGAAGCAATTAAGCTAATTTTAATACCTCGAAAGTACAGATTTAGATTTATCAACGGTAACTGATTATACAAACCTTACGTTTTCAAAAAACCTTTTTTTTAACATTTTTGAAAAATATACATTGTAAAATTACGGTGTGCTATAAAAGGGTAACTGATAGCCGTTTTTCATATGCTATCGAAGTAAATAAAAATTTATACATCCCGAGAAAACATTTATGAAAGAAACTTATAGTTGTTTAGGAGTTCCCATCATAAATTGGGGAAATGTATTAATGTTCAAAATTTATCAGGCCATCTCTAACATATAAAAAAGTCAGAATATCATATTACTATGAAAAATCCGGATTAAACTAATAGTCAACAAGATGGACCCCGGCCATATTATCGTTTTGCCTAGAATTATTCACTATTAAATTTATAATAAGGTTTCCCGGCTTATATATACTTAACCGGGTTCGATTCTCGGTCGAGGAGTAAATAATTTCATTTGAAATAAAATTTATCACACCACCTACGAAAAATAACGTGAACCGGAAAAGAATTTGAGTGGAAAATTCGCGAGAAATTTTATTTATTACCCAAATGCATCAGGTCGCACCAAAAACTGGGGAAGAAAGGCACCCAGCCGTGTAGGAACTGAACAATCGTTTTCCAGCTCTGAAGAGCGCAAAACAAAAAATATGTATTTTCCAGGATACTCAAATTCTTGGAATGTAATAGATCCTATAGTTTTGACGTAAGTAGGATGGACAAACTCCTCGCAACTCTAAAACCATATATCTCCTTCATGGTTATATATCCTAGCTTTGCCTCACCAGGGGTCGCTTCTACGCAAGATAGTTTTGAACATAACAAATTGAACTGCGAAAATAATGCTTTACTCCGATTACTCGGAAATCCACATCATTTAAATTGAGGGTCACGCTTATTGTTGTTGTGATACTTGTGATATGACGAAAGCCTATTTATCATCATTTTGATGGTGAATTGGTTATACTGACAATTAACTTGTAGAAGAATTCTTTTGCTGACGGAAGGAGGGATACCATTGGAAGCGATGCATAGATAGGCTCCCATGTCTTCTCTCGTTGCTTGACTGATATTCAGATATTCTCCTTCAACCACCTTCACTGAAAATAAAACACACAAAACATTTCATAAGACGGTATATAAATTCACAACAAGTGTACTGTTCTAAAGTGTAGACCTGGATATACGTTTTGATATAACTGTAACTACAGTATTATGTCAGGTTGGGTCAGCTAATGTTCGGTTCGGTTACATTTGCTTGTGTTCCGTTAGGTTGGCCCAGGTTTCGAAAAATGGTCTGTTGTTTGTGGTGATCGAGTCACCTGTTTCATTTGAGTCACCCCAGTTATCTAATTGACTCCTTTGCCTAACGTAAGTATCATAAGATATGCTCCATAAGTATGACTCTTTCTATACTTCTTGATGCTGAAGCCTTACTGAGAGCTAGTTCGAGAAAGAAGCCAGAATTAACGGCAATAGTTAGTATAGGGCGCTGTCGGTTAGCTGTGGCATAGGGGCTAGCCACCACCCCTCTATGCATTGTAAAGGCGTTAGATAAGTGGCAATAAGTCGCAAGATGACTTGGTCCAATTAGCTAGCTGAACCTTTTTTTTAACTACACTCGGTTTTGCAGTCCATCTTCCTATTTAGTCTGCAATACTAAGCCTCTAACCGTGCCTCACCAGGCGTCGCTTTACCTCGAATCTATGACCTACCTCAGTCACTTCATGACAAGCTCTCAGTAACCAGTGACAAACTTATGGAACATATCTTACGAAATTATATTAGTGTGTGAGGTATAGTGTGTTGACAATTGCTGATATGATAAACCTCATTTTTTAACGCATGCTGATATTGGTCTTACCTTTATCTAACCACTAAACTTTGCACGAATTCATTACCTAACTTCCGTCGTCCTGAGCTGGACCCGTAAGTTATTTCCTTGTTGTCCTCCCTCCTCCATGCTATGACTGGTGTCGGGTAACCCTTTGCTTCGCATTTCAAGTTAACACGCCCCATCTCCTCCACCACAACGTCAGAACTCGTTTCTCCTTCCACGAAACTTGGAGGTACTAGAGATACCACAAAAAAGCCGTTCTTGAATTTCATTATCAGTATTTAAATCAAAAATATCTCGTTCGGTTTAATGTGGCCTTTACACGCTCAATGTTTTGCACGAATTAAATGGGGGACGTCTATGAAATTCATCATCTTATAGACTACTCCCAAGACTTTTCACTAATTGGGTGTTGAATGCCCAATATTTAGTAAAAATCCTAAAGCTTTATTGGACAAATATATTGATTAAATTCTAGATGAGTTATATTGAACATATTTTTGTCACGATAAAAATGTTGATATTGAGTCCTTAGATCAGGTACAATTTTATTGTTCGTGTTTTTTTTCTTCGGAAAATTAACAACCCTAGTTAAAGTGTTAGTGCCATAATTTTCGTCATCCACAAACTTAAAATGCGAAAAAAAAACCTTGAAAAATCTAGTTTATTATGATATGTTTACTTTTATCTAGTTTATTATGATATGTTTACTTTTATATTTGGTTTCGTAGCAATTTGTAAAATTTCCATCAAAGTTTTGTATTTGGAAAAGGCCTAGTTAAAATTTTGTTTCGTTTGATGACGTAGTAAGGAGAAATATTCTCTCTAGATGTAGCTCACGCGACGCCTGTTAGTCTAGTGTCGCTGCGTTAAGCCTATTTTAATCAGATTCGCGTGGCATTAGTAGACTGGGGCGCTCGCGAGATGTCGTGAGTGACGTAGCAAGGAGAAAAACCCGCCAAAATTATTCTCCGCAAATTTGCTTTTGCCCCCCAAATTTCAAGTTTTCGAAGTGTTTCTTCTGTGTTTTCCCTCATATTTAAATATTGATCAAGCATATTTTTGGAATCAGAAGAGTTTAAACTCTCAAAAAAGTATGGTTTTCTTTAGATTTGAGATAATTTTTAAATCAGGTCGCTATTTCTTTAACTATCTGCGCTTGAATAACGCGAAATATATTCATTTTAAAAAGTTCAATATTCCTGGGAAGAAGTATATCACTCCAAGATTTTGAAACGTTACGAAAAAAATAAAAAAAATCTTTAAAAAGAGTGCAAGAAATGAGGTATTATCGTTTTTAGCTTTCGTTTTTATTTGAAAGGGAATAACCGAGGGTCTATTCTCTCCGTAGTATCTGTCAACTTCAGGTTCAATTTACCAACCAATTGCACTCAATTCACGAGGGCGTCTAGCCCCTCGAGAAAAAACAATCTCTCTAGAGAAAAAGGGAAGAAGTGTCCCCTAAGAAATAAAAAAGAATTGTTTTAGATTGGTCTTGCCATAACGGCACTAGGAAGTGATATTTCTACTGTTATAATGGATTGTCACCCTAAAAAAAAAGAAATAGACGGCTTAATCGGACTTCGAAGGTGACACCAGGCTAGAAGCTCATTTTCAGAATTCAAAGTCAATTGATTTTTTTCTTCTTTTGCGTGGCCTTTGATCATACGCTATATTCATGACGAAATTTGTCTTTTTACTATTTATAGCAGAACATTTTTTTATTAAAATATAGACACGTCTTTTAGAGCATTTTGCGCTTAGAATCAGGGTTTGAATTAAAAAATACCCCAGCCCAAAAAAACCCACGGTTTTATATTCTTACCCCCCCCCTACCACGCGACCTCCCGCGTAACGCCATGCGGCCGAGATTATTTTGGTCATTCGGAGTCCGAATTTCGGACTCATTCCTTTGGTTGAGACTTGAGAGGTAAGCGAACGGTTTTCATTTTGTTCTTCCCTAAAAATTTGGTGTTTTATTTGTATACCCTTGAAAGTAATAATTTATATTAGTCCATATTACTTATTACTAATAATCTTTATATATTTTAGTGTATTTAATATGTTATATTTATATTATTTTATCAATTTATTGTTAAATCAATGCCTACGAGGCATTGGTTAAAGAGTTACTGCCATAATTTTCGTCATCCACAAACTTAAAATACGAAAACAATCCTTGAAAAATCTAGTTTATTATGATATGTTTACTTTTGTATTTGGTTTCGTAGAAATTTATAAAATTGCAATCAAAGTTTTGTGTTTGGAAAAGGTCTAGTTAAAATTTGTTTCGTTTGATGACGTAGTAAGGAGAAATTTTCACTCTAGATGTTGCTCACGTGACGCCTGTTAGTGTCGCCGCGTGCGCGTTAAGCCTATTTTATTTAGATTCGCGCGGCATTAGTAGATGTCTCGGGCGCACGCGCTTGGCTTTTCCGCGAGGCGCCGTGAGTGACGTAACGAGGAGAAAAACCCGCCAAATATCTTCTCCGCAAATTTGCTTTTGCCCCCAAATTTCAAGTTTTCGAAGTGTTTTTCTGTGTTTTCCCTCATATTTAAATATTTATTAAGCATATTTTTGGAATCAGAAGAGTTTAAACTCTCAAAAAAGTAAGGTTTTCTTTAGAATTGAGATAATTTTTAAATCAGTTCGGTATTCCTTTAAAGAAAGGAATCATCATGGACCAAGCCGCAAAGGCTTAGGTCCACGTGGTTTTTTAAATTTTTGTTGATAGCACATTTACCCAAATCATGCCCAAATAGACTAGTTAGCTTTTAATACGTTGGAAAATACCATTCTCAATTTCATTTAGTTTTAGTAATAATTGGTTGTTTTCATTAGTATAATTACAGTCTGTTAAGTTTGTACTGTTGAACTAGGCCAATGAATCGAATCCGCCTATTTCTACCCGGGGGGGGTGAGAATAGTGACACCAGAAGTGAGATGAGACTAGAAGTGAAGGGCTCTAGCATTGGTAATAGATCCTGGCATTAGTGAACAAATTTGAGGATTTTACGCCGCTTCAATCGCGCCTACGCTAGAGAGAAAAAAATTGGTCGAGTTCCATTTCCAAAAACATTTCTTACCCCCTTCCTCTCAACCTAAAGCGGCGAAACACGGGCGCAGGTGCTTGAATCTAGTTCGGCCGTCTACCACCGCGAGCGTCTCACGTTTTGGAGGGGAAATTCTGAAACCGCCACTAGAGGGCCAACCGTTGAATATTCAAGAATATTCACTTTCGCCGAGTGAAGAATTTGGTTAGCTCAGTACTTCTGGTCTCATCTCACTTCTGGTGACACTCATCATAATTACGGCAGTTTCTTAGTGATTTCTTTCTTCAAAAGTTCAGAAGTTAATTATTTAAAGTTTGCTTTTGTTATGCGTAAACGATTTATCTCAAGAGAACACCGGAGTTAATTTAAAACTTAGGGAAGGTTTTCATCCTTGTATCATCATGAATGGACGTTCAAAGTCGAAATCGAAATTCGGAGTGGTCATCAATCGAAGTACTTCATTTAAAAGGAATGGTCATAAAAGTCAAAATTCTAGCCAAATAGGTATGTATCCTAATAACCAAGGCACGCAATCATCTTAAAATTCCTAGTGTTAATTCAAAATTAATTCCTTTCAATGTGCAACTGATTTAGCCGCTAAAACTCGAGCCAAACTGAAGGATGCGCTGGCTCTTAACAAAGATATAGCAAAAGAGCACTCTTTATTAAAATTAGAAAACCAAAACCTTAAATCTCAACTGACTAATTTATATATTGAAATTTTAAATGATTAATTTTTAAAATTTTTAACACTGATTTTCTCATTCTTTTTTATATTTAATATTAATTAATTTATATTTTATTTAAATAAAATTCAACCAATTGATTTTAGTATTCATGGAAATGTTTTGATTTTGAAATTTCGCGGGTTATTCTATGTTCACCCGGGGTAGACTTCACTGGGCGGTGAAAATAGCAGCCAAGCTATTTTCACCCTACCGCAGCCCTTACCTTAATTCTTAGTCACGTGGTAGGGTGGATATAGCCTCTACGCTATTTTCACGTAGGGTAGGAATAGGCTTCCGCCTTTTTCTACCCGGGGGGGGGGGTGAGAATAGTGACACTCTTTTTTTAATTAAACCTGAGTTATTTCAAACCTTGCTTAGAATGGAAGATATACACAGCGTGTATATGTCTTTGGGGAATTTGTGCGTTTTTGCAGACTTGAAATGTAGTTTAAACTACTTTCGTTTTCAGAAAGTTTTATTTGGATGTTTGTTCATTTAGCACAGTCACAAAATTGCATGGTTTTAACAGGTTTTAATAAATTGAAATAAATTGTCCCAGTTATTTTAGAAACTTCTAAAGGCCTTTTCAGACGATGCAACTTTGTTGACTCATTTATATGAGTTAACGAGTAAACTTTAGTTGGGACGTATGAACAGAAGTTGGACAAGTTGTATCACCATATTGAAAAATTGATCACTGTCCAACTTTTGGCCACTCAACTTTTTGACCCATCTAGTAGAGTCAAAGGTGAAAAGGTCTTAATTTTCCTGGTTCGTCATTGGTTAGGATAAGAAGTGTTCCCGTCGGTTCACCTTCTTCACGAGTCCGCAAGCACAAATTCTCCAAAATCTTTAAAAGTTTTCTCTAATATCTTTCAATATATAAAGTCTGTGTTAATATTTACCCATGACATCAAGGAATCCTCGTTGGCTGACCATGGGTTCGGTGTTCATTTGGCACATGTAAAATCCTCGGTCGTCAGATTGCACTTTGTTGATGTGGAGGAACCACTGTTTGAAATTATTGTGCGTGATTTTGATGCGAGGATCACGAATTATGACACGAGTGTGAATCGTCAAAAGAGTCTGACTGTCCACTTTGATCCAAGCAACCTTCGTAACACAAAAATAATAATAAAGATTAACACGCTACTTTGTCTGTCTGTCAGTAACCCTTAATATGTTAGTTGCAGTAATTGAACTTAAATGGAGCCCAAACCTAAAAGGCTTAAATGGTGCCACTGATGGATGATAGTAGTGCCATACGTTCATAAGATATGTTCCATAAGTTTGTCACTAGTTACTGAGAGCTTGTCATGAAGTGAATAAGTCTCTAACCTTACGAAGTGTCATTCTTGGGGAGCATCTTATAAACTTATGGTAGTACCCAGTGTGATGTCTCTCCTCCCTAGCTTCTTTGGTCGACCAATTAACCGTCTCCTATCTTGAAGGAAAATAGATCGGCTTTTGAGACATTCGGGGAGAGTTGCTTCTTGGTGATCATACATATCTTGTAAACGTAATTGGGTTTGGTATGCGAACTAGTGGTATTAATGATTGGACATTTTTCCTTCAGTATACCGATATGGGGGTTTAGTGATGGGTTTTATTTTGTGGGTTTTTATGGTGGATAACACCCAATAAAACCCGTGGGTTTTTTTAATTCGAACACTGATCAGTATATTTAGACGGGTTATTAAATCAACACTCCCTTTTATCATAAGTTTATCATGCCTCTAAGTACACAAATATGGGTTACAGCTGGGCATCTTTCGCAGGCTACTTTGACGTCAGAACTCGTATAGCGCTAAGATGCGAAGAGAGAAAATTTTAAATTTCTGTCGCGGTGCAGCAACCAAGCGGTCGAGACGATTACTAAATGGGTCACATGATAAAAAAATCATCCTATACGGAGAGAGTATAGGGTTTCATTAAAAGGAGCCAGACAAACACTATTGCCATAGGAGTAGCAGCCATTTCTCTACTTAGAATCATGATAAACTTATGCTTTTATCTAAACATTTCAACTCTTTAGGTGGTTCTTCCCTGATTTTCGTTGTAACAAGACAATAATAATTCACTGTTATCTACCACCATGCAATGGGTTTATTCGCTTCACTTAAAAGACATTTTAGTTACTAATGCATTCGTTAAAAAGGAAATGATATCTAAAGAATATTTTTGATTAAGCAATAATTTGGCTATAATCCAAAGGGGTAAGCACTCGATTCCTTCGGGTTTTATCGCCAGACAGTTCCTTAGTTCCTTCCGAAGCATTTATTCCTTCCATTTATATCTAGTACAACATATCGTGCTCAATACCCACGCACCTAACCTTTCCCTTTCCGACAGTGTCAAGTATATCTTGGCTTGGGTGAAAGAGTCTCTTACCTGCACGGCGGCGATCAAAGAGAAAGACGCCATTTGTCCAATGAATATTGAACTATTGATAATTTACATTAAACGTCATGAGTTCCATAAGTATGACCCTTCTTATACAGTTCGTAATGCTGGAGACTTACAGCGCGAGCTAGTTCGAGAACGACAAGCGAGAATTGAAGTCCTACACTTGGTGGTTAATTTTGCAGGATTTCCATCTTCCTATTTAGTCTGCATTACTAAGCCTTTGACAGCAGCGCCTCACCAGGCGTCGCTTTACGATAATCTATGACCTACCTCCCTCACTTCATGACAATCTCCAGTTTGTAACCAGTGACAAACTTATGTAACATATCTTATTAACTTATGGTTCAATTGATATGCTTGTTAATACAAATACAGTTAGGAGCATATTATTATGGCAAGTTAGAACCTCCGACCCTAAGAATGTAAATTTATCAAGTAGAGCATGAAAGTCTCGGACTGTATTACCTCCGCCGTAGTGAAATATAACCGATAGTAAAAGTGTAATGCAAATTCATTTATAGGTAATTTTTAGCAACAAGCGGCATTACCTCTTACCCCTTACCTCTCTCAGACTGTGAGAACTCAACCAATCCCATAGGGGTAAGAGGTTCGATTTAGCAGACGCCACTAAACCAATGGCGGATAGAACAGTAGTCCTCGAATTTTATTTAACTCTAATTAAATGCTAATTATTTTGTAATAAGATATAATTTATTTTTATTTTAATATTTAATTAAGGTACAATGTTACGCTACAAAATCAGGGAATAATTTATTTACATTCATAATCGAATGAAATAGACTCGAACTCTGTTATGTCGATATATTTCGGGGGTTGGCATAGGTACGTAGGTCATCCATAAAAGATAGAGGAAAGAGCAAAGTATAAGGATTGGATGGGATAAGTCAATTAAGGAGAATTTATAGAACAGCTCCCAATAGAAGAGAAATATTCCATTGCCAGGTATCCGACTACTAGCTTGCTTGTTATTGCTTGTTTTGAAGTTTACTCGTTTGATAACTGAACCAAAAAGTATATCTGCGTTTGGTCAATCAATCCCTATTGAATGGCATGGCCACCACTCCTAGATAAAGCTGCGAGTATTATCATAAGTTTCTAAGATATGTTCCATAAGTATTACACTTCATATACTTCGTAATGCTAGAGGCTAACAGCTCGAGCTAGTTCGAGAATGACAAGCAAGATTTGAAGTCCTTCACTCTGTGGTTAATTTTGCTGGACTTCCATCTTCCTGTTTAGTCTGCATTACTAAGCCTTTGACGGCGCCTCACCAGGCGTCGCTTTACGAGAATCAATGGACTGCGTCACTTCGTGACAAGCTCCAGTTTGTAACAAGTGACAAACTTATGGTGAACATATCTTATGAACTTATGATATCATAAAGTCTTTAGGAGTAACGGACCTGGCTACTTGGTCTAACCCGGACCAGTAACCGCCTTTCATGGATGGGAAAAAGCGTACGGAGCACAAGGAAGAAACATTTTAGCTTTGATCATCTTACAGCTATCCTGGTGGTACGAATTGGGGAATATAGCTGGTAAGGGTAGTGGAATAAATAGACAACCAAGCATATGCTAAAGAAAGCAAGGGGTATACATTTATGTTTGAAACATTTAACGTAATGAGTTACGACCAAATGCTTCGTAAGACCAAGAAGTGATATCTAGTTTATTAGGGAGAGGATATAAGATGCCTAAGTATTCGCGCGTCATAGTCCCAATCCCCTTTTCAAAATACAAGGGGGACGTAAAAGGTGGCCGAGCTATTTCGCCTCTCCTCAGTCGGAAAATACCTGTAATTTTCGTCATTCGCATCGCGCTGACGTGAGTTTTCAAGAACCAATTAGATGCTGGTTGTAATTTAGAGCCGGGGATTAACTCCGGACCTACTTTGGACTGGAGATAAAGCTGGAAATGTGCAGGCGAATTTATACCTTCTCCCTAATAAACTAGATATCACTTCTTGGCAAGACCAATGACCGATATGGCTTTGATTAGTCCGTTTCTGTGGTTAACTATACATATAATATTTCTACAAGCACAAGTTTGTAAATACCGCGCAAATTAGCCCAACATATCACCAACGTGTTAGAAGAAGTTCGTAGACTGGAAATTGGCAAATGTTTTCACCCAATAGGGAGCTAACAACTGGCTAGGGGGAAGAGATAGTCTGACGCCACGCAGCCCCTCTCTGGTTGGCATTTTTGCGCGTAGAATACTGTTTCCAACCGTTAGGGGGGATGAAACTCCAGTAAGAGATGGAAGGGTGTGACGTTTCAGGGTCAGAACTGTTAGCTCCCTATAATATATTCACTGGGAAACTGAACATCTTCTCGGTATCTCCATTCATGGGTTCGAAATCATTTCGTAAGTGAAATTGATCTTAAAGTTTTTTGTAGATGCATCTGCGTTTTTTAGTTATTTATTTTTTATTTCCGAAAGCTAAAATAATCCCAAATGACCTTCTTTTTCCCATTAAATAGAGTACATTTAAGAAATGATATTGGTCAGACCGTAATTGTGAATTAAAACTCAATTATTTCAATTTCTATTTAGCTTCATAGCATACCGGTGTAGGGGTTCAGCTACATGGGCCTTCATAAAACTCCCATAACAATACACATCATGCTTACCTTTAGGCTTCCACTAGAGTGGTCTTCCATCCGCTAGGATATAAGACCCAATTAACTATATCATGCGTTTGTGACGCCATCCCAATGCAACCAAAGGAACTAAAAGAAAAGGCGGGAAATTTGACTGATTTCATGAATACATGTATTTCTACATTTCTTATCTAGACTTCGAGATGGCGACACCATCGCGTGATAAACTCGGAAGCTGTCCGTCCGTCCCATTGTTTTCAAAAGTGTCCCACGTACCCCAATAGGCAGGTTAACGCAAAGGCCACTCTAGTGGTAATTTTCTCAACACAATGCTACTAACCTTACCTTTAGGCTTCTATATCGCTACTGACCTAGGCCTATTCTCAGGTTCGGGTGTCAGAGTATGGCAGTTCACCGATAGAGGTCGCTCTATTGCTGAGCGACTCCTAGGGTGTTACGTCATAGTTAGACAAGAGAACGAAGGTATATAAGTCGAGGCTTTGTGTTGCCCAGGGAGAACAGTTAGAACTTACAGTGTAGTTTGAAGTTCGGAACGCCAGTCGCGAACCTTCGAACACCCGGTTAGCTAACAACTGCTAGTCGGCAAAGTGGAGAGTCGACCTTCCGACTCTCAACGGTTAAAGTTAGTTTTTGTGATCTTAACGCGTGCACCGCATAGTCCGTTCGCGTTCCGTTCAAGCAAGGCACTTAATACGTTCACTATGGCCCTTCATATTACTTCGGTAAGTGTTTGTTAATCACGAAAGGAGATCCTTCTGGCGCTTCCCCTACTTAAACTTATCATTGTAAATTAATCACCGTCTTTATTAGAATTGTAAATATATTATATTTTGTACTAACCCTCGAAACTTAACGAAAAATACTAACCTGAGCAAAATCAATAAACAGAGGTGGAATTATCATGAGATCCGAGTTCTGTCTCATTATTTCTCTGCCTCCTAACCGCCTTTAATCGGAATCGGTTACAGGGGAGAAATAATTGGCGAGCTTGCCAGGACCCATAATATTTAGTTAGGTTTAGAACACTTTATATCAGTGACCACTGTATAACAGTTAGGTCTTCTAGCCAGTTGGACTAGTGCGGAAGTTTTTCCCGCCCTTTAGACTCGTTTGAGCTTGCAGTTATGGCCACGTGTAGTAACTGGCGAACAAAGGGTTCGGATAGCGATACGGAGTTAGGAGATCCCACACCAGTTCCAAGGCCATCTAGACGGAACTTTAGGACAGCGGCTAGCGCCTCCTCGCGTCCTATCGGGCCTACCCGTAGGGAAAAGGTAGAGCAGACTCTAGTAGAGCAGACTCTAGTAGAGCAGTTTGATCAGCTGCGTATATCGGTTCCAATTAACCCTAACGCTCAAACTATGTCTTCCACACCAGTAAGTTCAATCGGTTATCCTTTCACTAATAATAATTCCAGTGTAACACAATTTAGGTTAAACCCAATGCCATCCGGAGTTAAACCTTTTTCAATTGCGCCTTCACAACCGAGGCTTATCGTTAATACGCATGCCAATGTTAATGTTATAAGTTCAAGTGTGATTACAGGCACTAGGTCTAAAACTTCTACAACCATTACAATGGCTGGACAACCACCATTGCTTGCCACCGGATATCCTTCCACTAATCCCTTTGGAAAGTTTAGTAATGTAGGCACTACCTCTACCTTAGGCCAACAAACTCGCTCTGGTCTTTCACTATCTGTTCCACAAGGAACTATACCGGCAGCTGGGTTTGTCAGTGGAACTTATGGACCTCTTAACTCTACTGTTATTCCTATTCCATTATTACCAACGACACAAGTAGCTCCCACTTTTCACATGTTAAATGCTAAATTAACAGAGTTAACGGACTTAGTTTCAACGTTTGTAGCTTCTGGTAACTCTAGTTTGTTGAATGCATCTGATGCTTCCTCGAGTTCTAGGTTAGTTAAACCCGATTTTATGTTTAATGGTAATTGTGCGGAGGCCGCCAGTTTCCTATACCAGTTAGAAGGGTTTCAATTGCTACATTCTTTAACTGACACGGATCTGTTAAGGTTAATGCCTACTTTAATGGTAGATGGGGCTCGTGTTTGGTATAGGCAGGAGAGAATGGAGGAGGAAAGGTCTTTAGTTAATTTTAAGTGGAGATTCCAGGCTTACTTTATGTCTGAAGATAACCAAAGGTTTATGAGGACTGAATTGATTACGTCCAAACAAAGTCGGGACGAAAGTGTTGTTCACTTTATTGAACGCATGCAAGTTATGAATTTTGCATTACGTGAACCCTTTCGAGAGTTTGAATTAGTTCCCCTATTAGAGGAAAATATTCGTCCAGACATTAGTTTATACTTACAAAGAAATTATAACACTATTTCTGAGTTGAGTTTACACGCTCAGACAATAGAATCTAGATTATTAGCTTGTCATAAAATTTCTAGTGTAGCGACTAGTGTTTCACAAGGTCGTAGTTCCTATAGTACTGCTGCCTCTAATCAGAATACCCAGGCGGAAAAGAGCTCTAGTAGCTCTATTAAACTAGTTTGCCATAAATGTGGGAAGACGGGACACATTAGACCTAATTGTCCCGAGTCAAAGAGAAACAAGCCTACTTCTCCTTCGAAGTCACGGGCATCCCAACCTAAGAAGATGCCCTCCCTTGCCGTGGATTCAAATGATCCCAATGAAGCTCAAGTCTTAGAACCTGCCTCTCGCGCCGTTGACCGTGAGTGCAGGCGTACGCTGTTGGAGTCAAGGACACTCCCGGAACCGATAGTTCGTCCACGTCCTAGCCCAGTCACCCGAGATGAGTTGAGACGACGTTTGGCAGGTCGAGGTATCACCCGAGAACCACCACGCACCATCGATGAACATCCTGCCCCTCGTGCCTCACGAGCTGCTCTGATGCGTCTGCCCGTGGCCTCAGCGGCTTCCACGCCAGCCCTCCTTCCAACTCCCAACGTGCGAATGGATCTAAGGTTCCACTTAACGCCAAAAGTACACCCTCGCGGATTAACTTGTTATAGATGTGGTTGTCCTCACCACGTGCGGGACTGCCCTTATCGGCGTCAGGTCGACAGGAAGAATGTCTTCCTGCCGTCTTGAAGAAGATTCCATTATCTATATTAAGCGCCAGCGTGATGTCCTTTCTTTTTAACGTGTGGGGGGATGTAGCGGTTCAGCTTCATGGGCCTTCACAAAACTCGCATAACGATACACATCATGCTTACCTTTAGGCTTCTATATCACTACTGACCTAGGCCTATTCTCAGGTTCGGGTCTCAGAGTATGGCAGTTCACCGATAGAGGTCGGTCTATTGCTGAGCGACCCTTAGGGTGTGACGTCATAGTTAGACGGGAGAACGAAGGTATATAAGTCGAGGCTTTGTGTTGCCCAGGGAGGACAGTTAGAACTTACAGTGTAGTTTGAAGTTAGGAACCTTCGGACACCCGGTTAGCTAACAACTGCTAGTCGGCGAAGTGGAGAGTCGACCTTCCGACACTCAACGGTTAAAGTTAGTTTTTATGATCTTAACGCGTGCACCGCATAGTCCGTTCGCGTTCCGTTCAAGCAAGGCACTTAATACGTTCACTATGGCCCTTCATATTACTTCGGTAAGTGTTTGTTAATCACGAAAGGACATCCTTCTGGCGCTTCCCCTAATTAAACTTATCATTGTCAATTAATCACCGTCATTATTAGAATTGCAAATATATTATATTTTGTACTAACCCTCGAAACTTAACGAAAAATACTAACCTGAGCAAAATCAATAAACAGAGATGGAATTATCATAAGATCTGAGTTCTGTCTCATTATTTCTCTGCCTCCTAACCGCCTTTAATCGGAATCGGTTACACCGGCATTTTACCATCAGTTTTTTGTTAAATATTTTAGGAGTGTTCGTCGCTCAGAACGTAAGATTATTTACGGTTTTTCACAAATAAGTCCCAAAAAACCTCGCTAAACTTCGGACTAGGTTGGTTAACGCATCTCTAACGATGCAAAAGTCGAAACGATGTTATCAAATGCAAATGTAAATAAGAGAAAGTGAGATAGTACTGACGGTGTAAAGAGTCAATGCAAACACATTTTACTTCCCACCCCCTGCGATATACTAGGATACTAGCACGAGTTTCATATTTGACAGATATGTTTTTCGAAATCCAAAATTACCAATTACCAAAGTATTAAAACATCCTGAATGCCTCAAAAGCCTTGCTTTTTTTGTAGAGAGAACAAAACTCCTCGTTTTAACCATTATAGTGGACATTATCGCAGGCCATCCACCACGGTTCCTAACCTTCTGCATGTTATTTCAGTTCAACTTTCTGAACATTGTTTGTTTTTTCTCTTGCTACAAGTGGGGTGGCGTAGCGATTAGCGCATTTGCCTTGCAGCAATAGACCATTTCGATGTAACTAAGATTAAAAGACACGGGGGGGGTGAAAATTTGCCGTCCATCTCGCTTTTTGGCGCCTGCGCTGTAGTCTTTTTGTATCATGAAAGTGCGCAGAGACAGCAATGTATCAACCCCCCTTGTACGTTCAGATACTGAGGTTACCTACCCCGTTTTTTACGTCAAAAAGGTCTATAGGAACCCAGGTTCGATCCTGGCCAAGGTCCAGGGTGAAAACTTGGGAACAAACCCCTCTGCGTATGATTTGCAAGTTCTCTCCACATTTTTTTTTAAGAAGTTATCCTACGCTTCTGTTACCCAGTTTCTCATTAAAACTTGCTGAGGTTAACGGTAATAGTTAAAAATAGGGTGCTACAGGTTAGTTGTGGCATAATGGCTAGCCAATACCCCTCTATGAATTCTTGAATTGTAAAGGGACTCACATTGTAAGTGGACATCCCTTTGATACTCCATTAAATTGTTAAATGTAATTTGTAAATAATAATATTAGTTTATCGTTCGTACCTTGTGATTTTCAAGATTCCTGACTGTGCATTGTAAAGTGACTTCTCTGCCGACCGCAGCCGTAACGTTCGGAATGGGCTCCACAAAATACTTCTTGATAAACTCTAATTAAAAGAAAAACTTCGTTAGTTTATTTAGCAATTTTTAACTCTTTAACTCATTAGCGATTTTTTCTCTCCATAAATAGATATTACCGAAATGTTTTAATTAAATTAAATAATCTGAAACGGAATAAAAATTATATTGGCACTGGAGCGCTTGAAAAGAAATAATCCAATACAGGATCATATAGGTAGTAAATGTCCGAAAGAAACGGGCTGAATTTTATGGAGCTGACACCTCGAATTTTTATTTTGCCAGCATGACACCATACATTTATAAGTTATGTTCCATAAGTATCACACTTCCTATGCTTCGTAATGCTACTGAGAGATTTACAGCTCGGGCTTGTTCGAGAACGACGGAAGCGAGTCAATTGAAGTCCTAAACTCTGTTCATTTTGCAGTCCATCTTCCTATTTAGTCTGTACACTAAGCCTTTGACAGCAGCGCCTCACCCGGCGTCGCTTTACGAGAATCTATGACCTACGTCACTTCATGACAAGCTCCAGTTTGTAACCAGTGACAAACTTATGGAACATATCTTATGATATTATGGAGGTGTCATATCGAATTTTTATTTTACAAGCGAAACACTTAAGGTTTTAAGGAGAACTTGCATCAAATCTCAAAATTGTATCAAACTAATAGCTGTATAATTAAAATACTTTGTATCTAAAAGACACGTCCATATCATTAATCTAAAACACAAGAAGATATATTTTGAAATTTCTTATCGTCTTGTTCATACTCATACTAGCTCTGAATTTTTTTACCAAACCTATCCGAGATGTTTTCAGCACAAACACTTGCCACATTCCCGACGTTACTTTGTGTTCATTCTTCTTTTCTGAAAATGAATAGGCCATTTCTCTACTACCTAACTGTCAGTATGGATAATATGAACGATAATCAGAGTTACCAAACGCTGCGAGAAAAAATTCAGAAACTTTATCAGAATAAGAACGTGTTTCTGGATGTTGAATTTTTCGTTGGTCGGTTGTCTATCACGGTCAGTGATGTGGCAAAGTCGCTTTCGCGGTTGACCAGCTCAAAATGGAAGTGCCAACAACAATCTGGCGGAAAAATTTCTAAGATCCAAGATTCCTAAAGGTTCAGCTTATTTAACGCACCTATGCCTTTCTACTTTTTATACAAAAACTTTTCGCTTCAAAGTTTTCAAAGTACAAAATTCAAACAGAAAAAAAACGTAAGGCGCTTTCGGTTAAAGGGATGTACAATCCGTTACGTCAAGAACTATATTTTGAAGAAGTAGTGTTACGTCACGTGACTGTAAGCTTGGAACGACTCAGCAGAGGGATACAACGTAAATGCCGATGTTCATTTCCAATGCACTGATAATGCTACGAAATTCACGCATGCCCAGTAACGCTCTGTTTGATGAAAGATAAGCTTGATATATCTCGAACGCATCAATTATTTAAAATAATAAACTTGAAATCGTTATATTAGGATTGGATTGAGGGTTAGAATCAGGGTTCAAATTAAAACGGGTTTATTGTGTTTTTCCCAGCATAAAAAATCCACTTAATAAAATTCCATAACTATGATCTTCAATTTTGTTAAATTTGAATGCTAGAATAATTTAATTTTAAAGATAGTTTAAGATATTTATTGTTTCAACTTGATAAGTATTATTTAACAATGTTTATTTGTTTTAGGACTTTTTTTAAATTAAGCAGTGACTTTTGAAGGGCAATTTCTACAATGCACGCAACTGCTAAAGGTAAAAACCCTAAAAACTCACCGGGTTTTCTTTAAATAAAAACCGGGTTTTTTCGAACCCGACTATCTGCTTTTAAATAACGCTAAATAAAACCCAAAGACCCAATAAAACCGAGAAAAATCCAAGAAACCCCGGTGGGCTGGGGTTTTTTTTAAAATAAAAACTGGGTTTAACTTTTTTCGAACTCTGCTATCTGCTTTTAAACAACGCTAAATAAAACCCTAAGACCCAATATAACCGAGAGAAATCCAATGAACCTTAGTGGGTTGGGGGTTTTTTTATAAATAAAACCAGAATTTTTTCGAACCATGATTGGTAAAGGGTAAACCTATTGGGCTTAAAGAATCTTGGTTACATATTTTACGAAGAAAACGTCGAAGACTGACAAAAGAAATCGTGTTTCGCTCTCGTTGGTTGGATGAAATTCGTATCTTTACTCATGCCCACTAACCAGCTTGGAATTAATTATTCGGTCAGCTCGACCACTAGCATCTCAAACATGTGATTATAAAGGGGACCAGCTAACTTTAAAGTTTGCGATGGGAGAGTGACATCATTTTTCAAAGATTATGTGAATAGTTTTAGCACACTAATTCTTTCGAAATCAACGCATTATTGATACCTATGTTATATTTTGATATGGGGCAGGATTCGACCTTCAAAATGAGCCAAAAACCCACGCCAAAATTGGTCTAGAATTAACTAAAATACGAGTTTTTAAACAATTACTTTGTATGACCCTAAAAGGTAACTCGAAACAATTTTTAAAATAATTATATTTATGCATAAAGAGCCAAATATATGCTTCAGAACAACAAGATAAATAAAATGAAAATAGGTCCATAATTAACGAAAATACGAATATTTAAATTATGTCGTACACCAGTGTATTGCGGATAAACGTTTTACAGGCGCCCATAAGAAAAACATTAGGATTGTTGCCCCTTGAAGTCGGGCATCCCAATATTTTCCATAAATTAAAAAAAACCTATTAATTAGAGGCTAACAAATAAAACAGCAATAATAATAATAATTATCCAGAGGGTTCGGACCGTAACTCAAGAATCAAAGTGTTCATCTTACTCCCTCTTTTATGGTTTCTATAAATTGTTTGAGAAGCCTATGGATATGACAAAAAATTGTAAGAGAGTATAATTTTTTTAAAAATAATTGAGGATTTATAATCATGACTTCGAAAGTAAAAATTTTAATATCTGAACTTCAGGCAAGTAATTTTCTACACTCATCCTTTACACTTTCCCGTCTTTGTCTACAATGGCAGTTTTTTATAAATGTTAAATTGACTATATAATTTTTTAGGCCTAGATTATCATTCGAAAGAAAGCAAATAAAATCAGCGTGTTTCAACACTTCATGCTTCCTTTAAAGGGTTTTCACTTCTATGTTTTATTAGAAGTGTCGAAACCGCAATAAATTTTTTTTAACTTATGTTGGAAAAATAGAACAATATTCAACCTTGTAAAAGGAAGAGAATTTCTCAATATTTCAGGCGAAACCAATGGACTTTTCTGGTCGCCGTCAGTGAAAGCGTCAAACTGTTCACTTTTAAAACGTCTAGGTTTTACGGGGCTTTCATGCGTGAATCGATCTTATTCTACGGTATTTATTCAATACTTTCAACCAAGGTCTCTTGAAGTAACGGCTAGGGAACCTTTTATAAATATACTATAAGCAAAATAGGCCGATTCTTACAGCCAACACCACTCCATGCAATCTTCGTAGATTGCATGGAGTAGTAGGCATAAGTTCATGAGAGATGTTCCATCCATAAGTTTGTCACTGGTTACAAACTGGGGCATGTTAAGAAGAGACGTAGGTCAAAGATTCAGGGTAAAGCGACGCCAAGTGAGGCGTTGTCAAAGGCTTAGTACAGACTAAATAGGAAGATGGAAGTCCTGCAAAATTAATCGAGTGTAGTCAATTATGGCGTCGTTCTTTAACTATCTTTCAAGAAGTCTCTTGTAGGTAACATTGGCGTTTTAAATTTGTTTTCTTTAATAATAATTAAAATATTACAGAAACAGAAGAAATGCTCTTTCATTAGGGGATGACGTCATATCTGTGTTGCAATAGCTACAGTAACAAGATGGTGTCATAAATGCGTTATTTACGGCGGAATGCATGATACGAAAAATTACTTAAACCGCAATCAATGTTGTAATAAATGTTTCACAAATCAGTGAGCAGGCATGAGAAGGTGAGTTAAAGATAATAGGGGGAAGGTAACTATAACGGCATAGCCTGATATCTCTCTCACGCGCAACTATCTCGGCGCACAGTCGAGGAGCCAGATGTCACGTGATCCGTTAAGAATACTTGCTGAAAACAAACTTCTCTAATTTTTTTTCATCTCTGTTGCAAAGATTGCAAGCCACAGCTCGGTACCGGTTTTGACGGAGAATTTGGTCTCTTTGAGCCAAAACTGACAAAATCTAGAGTATGTATACATGAATGACTTTATTTTTTATCTATATCTATATAAATCAAAGTCCTGACTGACTGGTTGACTGACTGACTGACTGATAATCAACGCCCAGACCAAAGCGCTTGCCATAGAAGGCTGAAAATTTGCAGGAACGTTACTCATAAGTAGTAGGCGCGTACTAAGAAAGATTCCCCCCAATCCGCCGCCATCTTTAAAAATGGCGCCCAGAAACGTAAAAAATCTTCTCTATGCAACAAAGTCCGCGCGTTTCAACTGATTTCTCAAATATTTAGTACACTGGATTCCTTTAACCTATAAACGAGCTGAATGATCTTTTGGGTTCGATTTGTTGCCATCTTTTTAAATGGCGGCCAGAAACTTAAAAACCCTTTTTTATGGAATAATTTCCGCGTGAAAAGTAATAAAAAATGCATCCCTAGGGGCTGACGGGCAACGCCGAGTGCCTTCGCTCCTATAGGGTGCTACAAAAATATTAGTCGTCAGTAAAATCTACCCATTCTTTATATCATTTTAGTGGAAGTTCTTATTACAAGCGAGCGACGCCGCGGGTAACAGCTAGTATTATACAAAATTAAAATGTTTCAACGAAACATTTAATGTTACTGCCCCTTTAATAATTTTAAGAGAATTGCATAAAAGCGTTGGGGGGATGGGGGAAATGGGCTTTGAAGTTTCATTTTGAAATGTCACTGTCTTTTAGAAAAGTTCAACAGTGAAACGTGTCAAGGGAACCTCACGTTTCCTCACTTCTATTTGACAAATTTTTCCTAACGCCTTTATGTAGGCCAGCTTCCCAGCAAGTGCCAAAAGAAAGTTATATTGAAAATGCATCTTGGGGTTTCGGAACCAAGAATATTTCGAAATTTAAAAAGCTAATACTGGGAAAGTAACCCGGTGAATTATGTGTTGACTCTTAAGTGATGGAAGGGTTCATTTTTCGAGGTTACTCAAATCCCAGACCTTATAATGGAGGTCGAAATACGTTTTATTTTTTCTTCACACCTTGTGACAACTATGATTGAGAGCTTAAGTCGGAATAATAATCATATCTGGTAATTGTGACTTTCATTGATCCGAATGTAGAATGTTTAATATGACACGAGTGTTAAGGGTGAGACAAGCAACGGAAGTAAACGAAGTAGCAGTCACCACAAAGTAAATTGTTCTACATTTTAGTTGGGTCAGGTAAGGTTAGGTTTGACTAGGCTAGGCTAAGTTAATCTAGGTTAAGTTTGATGTGGCCAAACTAGGTTAATCTAGGTTAAGTTTGATGTGGCCAAACTAGGTTAATCTAGGTTAAGTTTGATGTGGCCAGACTAGGTTAATCTAGGTTAAGTTTGATGTGGCCAGACTAGGTTAATCTAGGTTAAGTTTGATGTGGCCAGACTAGGTTAATCTAGGTTAAGTTTGATGTGGCCAGACTAGGTTAATCTAGGTTAAGTTTGATGTGGCCAGACTAGGTTAATCTAGGTTAAGTTTGATGTGGCCAGACTAGGTTAATCTAGGTTAAGTTTGATGTGGCCAGACTAGGTTAATCTAGGTTAAGTTTGATGTGGCCAGACTAGGTTAATCTAGGTTAAGTTTGATGTGGCCAGACTAGGTTAATCTAGGTTAAGTTTGATGTGGCCAGACTAGGTTAATCTAGGTTAAGTTTGATGTGGCCAGACTAGGTTAATCTAGGTTAAGTTTGATGTGGCCAGACTAGGTTAATCTAGGTTAAGTTTGATGTGGCCAGACTAGGTTAATCTAGGTTAAGTTTGATGTGGCCAGACTAGGTTAATCTAGGTTAAGTTTGATGTGGCCAGACTAGGTTAATCTAGGTTAAGTTTGATGTGGCCAGACTAGGTTAATCTAGGTTAAGTTTGATGTGGCCAGACTAGGTTAATCTAGGTTAAGTTTGATGAGGCCAGACTAGGTTAATCTAGGTTAAGTTTGATGTGGCCAGACTAGGTTAATCTAGGTTAAGTTTGATGTGGCCAGACTAGGTTAATCTAGGTTAAGTTTGATGTGGCCAGACTAGGTTAATCTAGGTTAAGTTTGATGTGGCCAGACTAGGTTAATCTAGGTTAAGTTTGATGAGGCCAGACTAGGTTAATCTAGGTTAAGTTTGATGTGGCCAGACTAGGTTAATCTAGGTTAAGTTTGATGTGGCCAGACTAGGTTAATCTAGGTTAAGTTTGATGTGGCCAGACTAGGTTAATCTAGGTTAAGTTTGATGTGGCCAGACTAGGTTAATCTAGGTTAGGTTTTAATAGGTCAGGTTTCGCAAGGCTAGACTAGGTTAGGTTTGGTTAGGTTAGATTAGGTTAATCTAGGTTAGGTATAGGTCAGGTTTGGTGTGGTCAGACCAGCTGGTTAATTTAGGTTAGGTTAGGTTTGAATAGGTTGGGTTTGGTAATACAAAGTTACAATAATCTATACGTTACGTTATATTGTTACCTTTTCCAATTTATTGCAAATATTTTCTTATCAAAATCATACCTCGTACGTAACATAACAACAATTATATAAAAAAGGACTTGGTTTGCCCAAGCCTGAAAAACAAAACGATAAGAGGTTTTTTCCAGTTGACTGAAGCGCGGATATTTTATTTTTCTATATAATTTTAAAGACAATCCGTATTTTACTACTCTTTAGAATTTAATTCAATCTCCTGATTTTACTGGTAATGGATTTATTTCCTATAAATTAATTGAAATAAAAAATTACTTATCTCAGATTTTTCAGGATAAAATTTTACGAAAATGGAATTGTTGAAAAATCTGAGATAAGTAATTTTTTATTTCAAATAATTTATAGGAAATAAATCCATTACCAGTAAAATCAGGAGATTGAATTAAATTCTAAAGAGTAGTAAAATACGGATTGTCTTTAAAATTATATAGAAAAATAAAATATCCGCGCTTCAGTCAACTGGAAAAAACCTCTTATCGTTTTGTTTTTCAGGCTTGGGCAAACCAAGTCCTTTTTTATATAATATCTGTTCCTTCAGTCTGCATTTGTATTAATCTATTATAAAACAATTTTTTGCCTGAAATGCGAAATTTTTCACTTCTAGGACGAGGTTAAAAATGGTTCTACACTTCTACTAATTCTTATAAGATACGGCTCACAATTCGTTTTAGAACCCGAGCTTAATAGTCAACTTCAAAACCAACATCCTGCCACGATTTTTAAACTATCAAATCCGTGTCTTTTACAGTCCACTCTACGATTACAATTATCCATGACATTGCGTTCACTGCCCTTGTACGTTTACAGTGAGTGGCACCGTGGCCAGTTGTTTTAATAAAAATACCTAGGCCACAGGTCCAGTTTAAAAAAAAAATCCTTATTTCCAACACTGATCCATCTATCCTTATGCCTTACTGAAGGCTACAGTGAAATACATAGACATTATAACACTATTAAAGCCTAGACAAACTATTGGGGAAAGCGGTCCTTGAACGTTTTTGTGAGGGATTTTTCGCTTCTCCTCCTTCGCATGTGTGATAGGGTGAATGACTGGTGGCGCCCCCTATCGACGAGCGAAGGAGTTATTAATAAGGAGTAGTGGCACTCTATGTTAACTCCCTATAGGGCATAATGAGTCAAACCCTCGGAGATGCCATTACTCCATTTTATACGAGCTAAGAGCGGAAAAACGTATTTTATAAATTTTACACCTGTAAAATCTTTTAAAAAACACTTGGAACTTTTATTTCTACTTACTTTCGAGGAAATACCACCGTTTTCTGAAGGTAAGAGTCTTTTTTTATACATTTATTTGTAATAAAAACATTTAAGGCGAGCTAAGCCTTGGTCTTGTAAAACACGGCAGATTAGTGATTTTGAAAACGACGCTAATCCTCGCGCTAATCACTAATCTGCCGTGTTTTACAAGACCAAGGCTTAGCTCGCCTTAAATGTTTTTATTACAAATAAATGTATAAAAAAAGACTCTTACCTTCAGAAAACGGTGGTATTTCCTCGAAAGTAAGTAGAAATAAAAGTTCCAAGTGTTTTTTAAAAGATTTTACAGGTGTAAAATTTATAAAATACGTTTTTCCGCTCTTAGCTCGTATAAAATGGAGTAATGGCATCTCCGAGGTTTTGACTTATTATTCCCTATAGGGAGTTAACATAGAGTGCCACTACTCTAAGCTCATCCTTATTAATAACTCCTTCGCTCGTCGATAGGGGGGCGCCACCAGTCTTTCACCCCATCACACATGCGAAGGGGCGAATGCCCTAAAACCGTCACAAAAATGACTCTCAACTGTTCCTCTTGTATCTCTATGGTGAAATATCCATGAAGCGTAAGCTTCTATTATAAATCCATGGCCTAAGTAAGGCAACTTAAGCCTTGGTCGAAACTAACATCTAAAATATAAATTAAAAAGGTATCTTAAGTATATAATTTCAACCGAGACACATAATTAAACGAAAAATAGACCCGCCAAAGAAATTTTTAATAAATATAGTGTTATATTTATTGAAAAATATCAAGTTAAAGTTTCAAGGCGGTGAAAGGGCAAATTAGCGTCGTCTACTGTAGAGTAATGAACAATTAGCGTCGTCTGCTGTAGAATAATCTTTTGAGGTACTTACATTTTTAATTAAATTAACATACTTAGACTTAATTAATTTTGATGAAACTTGAAAAAGGCACACCTTGAATAGTTACTTGTTAATTTGAAAGTATTCCGAAACGTAACTTCGCTTTAGTTTTTAAATGATTCGATGTACAGGAGCACCAAAAACCCCATGTTATTCCTATGGGAAAATCGGCGAAAATCTGTGAATTTTCATTTAACATTACGGGAGGGTGTGGGATCTTATCTAGAAGGGCCTACCGGCCCTCTAGAATAAGTTTGAGACTTATCGATGCGGTAATGCTAAGTTTGAAGGCAAGTTTGTGTAGAAATAGGTTTTGCCTGTAACGGAATGTGCCAATTCCAAGGAACTCTAATCCATACCTATTGACTTAGCCTCACGTCTTGGAGGGTTTTGAGAAATACCAATATGGATACTCGGAAGCCATAAGTTCTTTAGATATGTTCCATAAGTTTGTCATTGGTTACAAACTGGAGCTTGTCATGAAGTGACGTAGGTGAAACGTCATAGATTCTCGTAAAGCAACGCTTGGAGAGGCGCTGCCGAGCGCTGCTAAAGGCTTAGTACAGACTAAATAGGAAGATGGACTGCAAAACTAACCACCAAATCTCGCTTTGATCTCGAACGAGCTCGATCTTTAAGTCTCTAGCATATACTAAGTATAGTTAGTGTCATACTTATAAATGTAACGTATCTTATAAACTTATGGAAAACGTATTTACAAATTTGTTAGCCATTCTTATGAAAATACTATTAAATTTTTTCATAAGCCTGTAAATATTTCCGGTAATCTGCACGTAATTCCAATTTAATCCCCAAATGCTTGCCTTATGTGGTTAAACGTTCACTGGAGACGCTTACAGTAACGGGGAACGCTACGAAACTTAAGTTCTTTCTCCCTCGTTTGTCTACTGTTTGATAAAAAAGAAGAAAATAAACGAAACAAAAAACAGTACCATTCTAAGGATGGAGTGACGTTAGTGTTTCAGTTGCGGAGAGATGCGTGGGTTGTTAGGGAATTGGTCGAGTAAAAATCCTAGGGGAAGGAATCAGGATTTTTGTAATCAATCAAAGAGTTCTTAAGCGCCGGCTTATACCGCAACCGGCGCAAAAATCCCAACGCTTCCGTGTAATATGTGAGCGGAAACACCCTCGAGACTTCCAAAGTTACCGTCCTCTTCGGAGATATTCTTCCGCCACGAGTCTATTTAATTCTACCCCGAATATTCATTTACCACTGAAGATAAATATAAAAATTAAAAATGATCTCTTCCTACAAATTAATTAGCGTTTAATTAGTGTTAATTAGATAGAGGTCTACTGCTCCGCTCTTGCTTTAGTGGCGTCTGCTAAATCGAACCTATTACCCTTTATCTCTCTCAGCCTGTGAGAATCAACTAATCTCGAAGGGGTAAGTGGTTCGATTTAGCAGACCAACTTTGTGAAACGTCATAGTTTCTCGTGAAGAGGCTCTGTCAAAGGCTTAGCTCAGACTAAATAGGAAGTTGGACTGCAAAACCGAGTTGGGTCTGCAATTCTCGCTTCCGTCGTTCTCGAACTAGCTCGAGCTGTAAGTCTCAAGCGTTGCGAAGCAAAGGAAGTATGATACTTATGAAACATATCTTATAAACTTATGATCTTGGCAATTAAATGTCTACGGTACAAACTTTAAAACTAAATTCGAGCTTTTGTTATGGTTTTCGGTAAATTAAAAGACGGTACTCTCCTAATTGGTACAAGTCTTCGTGTTAATATCAAAGTATATTATTGTATGCTAATCATCTCATTATATAACATTTTCTCCTGAAAATGTCTGCATTACGTAATAAGAAAATATTTTTTCTGCGGCTTTATTATAACATCAAAGCGGTGACATAATCGGTTCGTTTTATTTTCTAAAGTGAATATTTTTGAGAGTACTACCAAGGATAGATTTAATTTTAGAAGTTGGAATGGAGAACAGAGTAATGTAGGCGCGCGTCAAAGTCCCGGACCCCCTTCCCCGGGACGGAGGGGGGGGTTATGATAGAAAAGGCGGGTCATAGCGACAGAGGTAGAAAGGAATTACGTATTTTTCGCCGTCCTCGTCAGCAACGTCATCATAACGTAATTTAAGTGAGCCAATAAGATAATTTGAAATTTTCGTTACGTGTTGGAGGGAGGGGCTCTATACTGGGCTATGAGTCGGACTGAAGTAAAAACTAACCGTTCTCCATTCCTACTTCTAAAATTAAATCTATCCATGGTACTACATACTATTAAAAAGGGTCAAAGATCAAGTAAGATTAAAAAACAACTTCTTGATAAGAGGTATAAAAAGACCGAACTTAACGCCGACGCGGCACTAGTGATCGGAACGCGAGCTGGTCAACTTAATGTTTAATAAAATGTTTTAACTTTTAAACGAGTCTTAATAAACACGCTCAACACGTACGCTTTGTAGTTCTTTGTATATAAACCTATTAGTGGTTATTGACAAAAGTGTGATACACTCTACGGAAAAGGTTCGGCAAACTCGTAAGTAATGTTAATATTTCATTGAGAAATTAATGTGCGCCAAAACGTCTTGCGCCATAGAATTAAGTTATTTGAAATTTTGTCGCAAAAATTGATTTTAGTTTTTTAAAATATCAAATGTTTTCCATTTGCAATTAGTACTTTGTGCTAGTGAAACGCTATCTTGGTCTGTAAGTCGAAAATTACCGAGACATATTTCTTCCTAAAATTATCCGTAATTTTTCACTTTAATCTGGTTATTATACAGTACCAAATTATTTCATAATTTGTGAATTCCATCATGCTGTTACTTCTATTAGGGTCAGACCCATTTAAAATCACAGTAAAAGAAAGGGGTCATTCCGAAGAACAGTGTTCACTTGGAAGGCACTGAGAAACAGTTTCACTTTTACTTTAGGCTTCAGTAGGACTTGAAATTTAATAGATAGCGAAATAGATTCAAATAATTGAATTAAAACATTATTCTATAGTGTTAAGTATAAAAAATGTTTTACATCAATTAAAAAATTGAAAATTCAATGGTTCAAAGCCAATTCCAGGGTTTTTTTATTTTTCTGGAAAATTAACAACAATATCAGATATTTCTCTAGAGTTTTAAATGTAAAGCGCAGTTAACGAAAATTAAAGGACAACGTAAAGGTACGTAGTACACGTTCTTCGTCTAGTTACATAAACTGTGTCTTGACTCGATAGACAGAGATTGGAACTGAGAAAGACATAAAAACAGCCGATATTTATTTAACGTTAGATGATGTAAAAAGACTGCATTGCAATTGTGTTGTTCTTTCGTTCAGTTGTAAGAGAGGAGAGTTTACACGCTTCAACGAGTTTTCACGGATGATTTCTATGTCATTGTAAAACATAATACCGCATGACGCGTTCGTATTACGGGGCATCACGAGACGCAGGTCCGCTTATCAAAGGCAAATAGTGATAAAAGAAAGTGAACTTAGATTAGAGTCTTTCGTATTGTATTCCCGGGATGATGTTTACGATGTTAAGTCTATCAGCTTCTTTGATCAAGCAATCAGTGGTTAACTTAATGACTAAGTAGACAAATTTGTTCATTACAAACATAGAAACCAACACACAGGGGTAAGGCCGCCATTGGGTATCCTCTCTCTTGCCAAGAAGCAACGCCAGATGTAGCCCGAGTTCATTACACGCGGGAGGCTAACCAACTCGCACTGCCTCAGGCGGAGCTTCTTGGTGAGAGGGAAGACACCCCAATGGCGGCCTCACTCCTGTGTGTTGGTTTCTCTGTTTGTAATAATCGAATTTATCTATTAAATGGGCCTTTTAGGCATTCGGAGTTTTGGAATGTGATCATTGCTTTCATAGTCCAATCCCGGTAAGTTAATTTCATCTAAGACCATTAAACACAGAGATGGATTAGAATAGAGGTAGTGCGCCTGGTTCTTTTATGGCAGCGCCATATATTGAAATTTTTCGACTCAAACCATAGCAGCCATAAATAAGGCTTATGAGTCGAAATGTTTCGAGACTCTCCCGCTAGGGGCGCTGACAGGCGATGCCATTAGAGGAACCGAGGTTTTAGCTTATAATTTTTCCAGTCCATCTGTGTTTAATGATCTAAGGTATTACCAGGTTTTCACCTATTTTCCACGAGAGCTAGTACAGTAAAAGTTTCTAACTGGCAACGCGAGACAAACGTCGCCATCAGCGTTCCGGCGTTACTTCCTCATAGTCGGATATTTTGATTTGCTTTTGATTGCAGGCGACCGTATAAGATATACTCCATAGAGAAATAAAAGAAACTGTGATAAACTCGTTCTCTATTTGTGAAACGAGAAGCAACGTCGAACCTAAACGAAGCTGACAGTCCGTGAGATTGTATCATTTACGTTCCGATCCCTAAAAAACAAAAAGAAATCCTAGAATACATCCACACACACACCTATGACATACGCGCTTTCGTGAAAATATCTTGACGCCACATCAGTTGCGGTATTTCCCTAGGTTGAAGACAGTTGAGTCCGTCTCCTTCCAACTAGACCCTACCATAAGTTTATAAGATATGTTCCTTCCATAAGTATTCCACTACCTATACTTCGTAATGCTAGAGACCAGAAGTAAGATGAGACTAGAAGTACAGAGCTAACCAAATTGTTCACTTGGCGAAAGTGAATATTCTTGATAACACACCAACGGTTGGACCTCTGGTAGCGGTTTCTGAATTTTCTCTCCAAAACGTGAGAGGCTCGTGGCGGTAGACGGCCGAACTAGATTCAAGCACCCGCGTCCGTGTTCCGCGGCTTAAAATTAGGTTGAGGGGAAGGGGGTAGGAAATTTTTGGAACTCGACCAATTTTTTTCTCTCTAGTGTAGACACTCGCGATGGAAGCGGCATAAAATCCTCAAATTTGTTCACTAGTGCCTGGATCTACTAATAATGCTAGAGCTCTTTAGTTCTAGTCTCATCTTATTTCTGTAGAGACTTATAGCTGGAGCTAGTTCGAGATCAACAAGCGAGAATTGAAGTCCTTCACTCGGTGGTTAATTTTGCAGCTAGGAGTTCCATCTAGGTCCTATTTAGTCTGCAGTAGTAAGCCTTTGACAGCAGCGCCTCACCAGGCGTATGTCGCTTTACCTCGAATCTATGACCTACCTCACTCACTTCATGACAAGCTCCAGTTTCTAAGTTACCAGTGACAAACTTATGGAACGAACATATCTTATGAACTTATGGTTCTATATACCTTAGGAGCGTCCTCAACACCCCAGGGAATGTAATATATAATGGGTAAGGTTCGCTAGGGAACGACAACCTGACAAACACTAGAAACGAAAAATCATTGGAAGAGATTATTTCCAAATATTCTAGTTTATGGCGACTATTTCGCAAACGATAATACATGTGAAGGAGACCACTTCACTAAAAAATATATATTACCATAACACTAACGGTCGATTCGTTACTTGCAGGACTTGACCTACCACTCTATCACGGTATTTTAAAAATTTGTTCTAACAACGAAAAGCTGTACAATATGGCATCACAAAGTATTTAAATCTGGCGTCCCACCATTTTTTTAAAGATGGCGCCGGTTTCGAAATATAATTCTTAGTGTGTTGCAGACCTTCCCTAGGTAAAGCAGTTTGGGATGAGCGTTCATAATCAATCTGTTAGTCAGAACTTTTACATATATCTTAAGTTCATAAGATATGTTCCATTTGTCACTGGTTACAAATTCGAGCTTGTCATGAAGTGATTGAGGTAGGTCATAGATTCAGGGTAAAGAGACGCCAAGTGAGGCGCTGTCAAAGGCTTGGTAATGCAGACTAAATGGGAAGATGAACTAAATGAGGTGGTCTAGCCCATAATTAAGTGATATCGTTTACGTACTCTCGCAATCCATACTATAATAAATTTCAGACCACCTAACCCATGGACAGGCAACTGAGCTAGGTTTGCTTAGAGCAACGCCTGACACAAGCGCTGTGACGGCGGATGTTGGAAGTTTTTCACCAAACCATAGTAAAATTCGCGCCAGTTTGTTTTTTGAGGAGTAGAGGTCTTCAGTCACCGATATGGTTAGAAAATCCGACTAAGTTATAAAATTTAGTTAAATTTCATTATTTATTTATTTTAGCATCTCTCCCATTAAAGATTCATAACCGATCTATTAAGTTAGTTTTTGTAAATACCACTCTGGTATTGTTTATAAAGTCTGTGTAACATTGAGCCTTGGCTAAAAAATCCTGAATCATTTATTTATTTAATTACTACTACTACTACCACTACTACTCGGGTAAAATTATAAGTCACATCGATAACCTGCAGCTAAAAAGAATACTTATTGAACATATCTCATAAACTAATGGCAATGCTCAAATATTTGCAATAATATTAAAAAAATAAATCCGTAATTAGGCCAGCGTCAACATATGCAAATAAAATTATTACCATTAGTTATATTACAGATATAATAGTTAATCTTGAAGTCAATCTCTATTTTTGGTATATAAATAATTTCCTTTAGGGCTATAGGGGTTTCTTTGAAACAAAGATATCGACTTACCCAAAACACTTATAAAGGTTTCTCTGCCAACCAAAGTCCGAGAAGAATCGGGTTTCTATTCGCAACCGAATTCTCCTAATCTATCTAAGTCACTGATATTATAGTCAGGTTATATTTCACTGTGCAATTTTCTGATCCCTTTCCTATCTCCATAAACTTCAAAATAAAGTAAACGAAACCGTAACCGTATCTCTATATTCGAAATCAAATAAGATAATAATAAGTAAAAATATTTTTTTTTCTTTCTTAAAATTCATTCCGTCTTTTTCAAAATGCATTAGTCTGAGATTTTCTGAATTCTTAAATTTCTTCGACAAAAAAAATTTATTCTAAAATTACGCATTGAAATAACTTAATGAAATAAAATTTCGCGAGATCAAAAGTTTATATTTCATCTCCATTTACTTTATATGCAAACGAGGAAACGTTAAAGATAACAAACTTTATGGAAAAGGAATAGGTATTAGTTTTATTTAAGGAATAATACATTTTTATGATAGAAAACTCTTGGCCGCAGGTTATCGGAAAAATGTATGGTTTAACTATTACAAGTCGATTGAAAGGGCTTAGTAAATTTGTCTACGCACCGAAAAGTTTGCTTTCTATGAGTTTACTTTATTTGTCGACGTCACTAAGTTGCGTTCAGCTACTCGTACCGAAAAAACATGCTTTATGTTATCGTATGTCAACGGTTTTTCTCTCGGAACGGACTCGGCAATATCACTAAATTAGTTTTAAGTTTTGACTCGCAAAGTCTTAAACTTTTAGTGGCGTCTGCTAAATTTTTCCCTTTATATTAAGAAAAATGCCGTTCTTTTAAGGTATGTTACCTGAACTTTTCCTTTAACCGATACGAGTCGAGAGATTTGAAGCAATTGTTCACTTTCATCTCTAGAATTTTAGAATATCTTTCATAGTTTTTTGCAAGCAAAGATTTAAGTGTCAGGTGTCGAACCACGAAAGACACTTAGAGACTCGGGAGGTTTATTTCTCTAGTCTTTAATTCACGTGTATTTAGTTCTTGTAAAAATAAGGTGCATTCTAAATGTTTTGAGTGTGTCGAGTTTTCAATCGAGAGGTTAATTAGAAAGTGAAAAAGTAAGAACCCAAAAAAAATCTTAGCTGAAAAAGTAGCGAGGGATCAGATGCTTCGTAACTTCACAAAAACCAAATGATTTAATCAACAAAATAGAGATAAAAATGAAATTTTTGACCCCTAGAAGAACAAATTCCCTACCCGTTCTCGACTATTTTGAATGATTTGATGGGAGTGGCCAATAATTTCAAAACTCGCGCTCGCCATCTATGGGCCGCATTCTCTTATATTTTGTGCTTTAAAGATGGATACTGTATAAGACAAGTAAACAATATTTTAGCAAGAACGGATTCATGCTCATAAGAACATAGAGCACGAGATATTCTGTCCCCTTCCTAGGATACTTGGTGTAGGTTCGCGTCACTCCATTCCGCCATCTATGACGGTCTGCAGCAACTATATAGATTATAGAAATGTATGCTTTTAGACACGTGACATAAATATTAGCAGACGAATCTTCTCAACCAAGTATGCGAGGATGGTACCAGAGGATAGAGCTATGGCCGTATGTTCTTATCAGCATGTATCCGTTCTTGATTTTAGTACATAGCAAGAAAACCCCATACTTAATGAAACTACTATTTAAAGAGACGTCAATTAATGATATTCTTGTATTTAAAACTTAATTCCACTAAATTGTAAGTTACATTGCATTGTTGTCCGCTTTGCTTCTTTACCACTGGTGAAATTTCCGAATTATTCAACCAACAAAATCGAGATAAGAATGACATTTTTGTCCACTAGAAGTCGCTATATACAAAATTTGAGGGCGGAGTCAAAATATAAGCAGCCGAAGTTTCTCAATGAAGTATGCGAGGATGGTACCACCGTACCAGAGACTAAAGCTATTATCCGACGTTCTTATTACAACAATCTGATTTTGATTTTTCAAATATATAAAATTTCAGAGAATATTGAAATATTTAAGAGACTTTGGCTTATGCGGGTGCAATTGTTGAACTATTGCAGTTAGTGTTGAACTCCTCGGACTTGAAAAAGAGAAGATTCAAAGTAGGTTATTGCGAAAGAAGAAAGTTCGAGTGCAAAATATCGATAGTTCAATTATGCGTAAAGACATTCGCCGTGTTTCCCGAAATTCTTCAAACAAAATTAAATCCCAGAATTCGCAAACTTTTTCAACCATGCCAAGTTCTTTAGTCGCTAAATAAAAAATAGCTGCTGCCTTTCAACCCTTCCTCTACATCCTGAAAAAGAAAGAATTATTTTCTGAGGTTTTTAAGGAAATCCCCTTTGGGAGAAAGGTTGCCAGAAAGGAAACTAAAAATCCTGGCATCGGACACGAGGGACTAATCACTTCGGAGCAATACCTTGCTTGTTCCTAAGCTCTTAAGCGTTATCCTCAAAATCAGAATTTTTCATTGTAAACGTCATAAGTAATCGATGTAAGAGGGATAGTATAATTTTAATCAAGGACGTTTGAATCATTTCCAAAGAGAATAATTATGTAAAAACAATAAGTTTCGCTCCTGAACTTTCATTTTTGACATTTTAAAGTAAAACCAAGAAGGGATATCTAGTTTACTAGGGAAAAGGTATAAGATGCCTCAAAGTATTCGCGCGCCATAGTCAAAGTCCCTCTTTCAAAATACAAGGAGGCCGGGCAATTTCGCCTCTCCTCAGTCGGAAAATATGACTGTAATTTTCGTCATTCGCGTCGAGCTGACGTGAGTTTTCAAGATCCAATGAGATGCTGCTTGTAATTTAGAGGCGGCGGGGATTAACTCCGAACCTACGTTTGAACTGGAGATAAAGCTAGAAATTATACCTTCTCCCTAGTAAACTAGATATCACTACTTGGTAAAACGTTGTCGAAGTTAGCAATAATATTATGTTAAACTTTAACCTCTTCAGGTTATGTTTTTAACGAAAGGTCATATGATGTTGAAATTTTCCCAAATTAAATGAAATTTTCTGACATTACCCAGACTTTATAAATTCTTAAAATTGAGTTATTGTTCTGTTTCGTTTTAACCCTGACTTTTCCAGGGTTTCCCTGATTATTGGTAACCCTAGTTTGATCCCAAAGAATATATCCATATATTTTTTTCCATACGAAACTATATAATGAAGGTATATACAAAAATTGCTTGGTTTCAAATTACAGTTAAGACAGGGTTAGGGTTGGGCAAGCATGCGTGTCCTTTTTGAGCTCATTTTATCTGTTTCATCACTGGATCTCTTCTTCGAACGTCGTGTGATCAAAAGGCCACCCAGGCCTTTTAAGGTTGAGGACACTAGTTTTTTTTCTCACACCACGATGCACATTGTAATATTAACTTGCGAGTTTTAAAGAAACATATTAGAACACCTAAAAGTTGAAGAATAGCTTGGATATTATAATTCATATCTATTTCTTAATACCAAAAGTTCATAAGATATTTTCCATAAGTTTTGTCACTGGTTACTTAGACCTTGTCGTGAAATGACGTAGGTCATAAAATCATTTGAAACGACGCCTGGTGAGACGCTGTCAAAGGCTCAGTAATGCAGACTAAATAGGAGCTAGATGGAAGTCCCACAAAATTAACTGAGTGTAGTAAATTTTCACTTGTCGTTCTCGAACTAGCTCGAACTGTTAAGTCTCTATAGCATTACGAAGTATAGGTAATGTCATACTTATGGAACATAACTTAAAAACTTATATTAATACTAAACTAGTAAACCAGATCACTCAAAGGCCGGGCCCTAATAATAGCGACATCGTTCTGTACTTATTTAGAAATTATTAATAACAAATGAACATTCTACAAATCACCTAGTCGTATTCGTCGGGATATGTGAAAAGCCTCAGACTCAATGGCGTTTCGAATACGTAGCCCTACGTGACCGATTGACAAAATCCCGAGATGTCTCTTATTCCGTAGAATGGGGATTTGTTGTCACAACTGAGATCGTTATAAACTCCGCTTTAAGACACCATTCTATAAATAAGACCATTACATACTTGCATTTGCTTTTAAAATTTCCCTCGATTCCTATCAAAATACACATAACTACTGAGCCCGTAAAAATTTTGAAGGGAGTATATAGGATATCTCCCATTTAAATTAAGGCAATTGCATAATCTTCTTTCTTGCTTTAAAGTATAACGAGCAAACGGCAAACACAATTCACAATGCTTAACATTACTGCCACAATCCTCTCCATTTAACAAATGAGCCTACGGAAAAATATCACCTGAGCACAATCCTCTCCCTTTCGCTCTCCTTTCAAAGACGAACGAAATTTTTGGTACTACTACGACGACAATAATACTTCTACTTCTACAGGCCAGGTGAAACTAATATTCATCGTACAATGTCACTAAAAATAACTAGGCTCAGAAAAGACCTGGTTTTATTAAAAAAAAAAAATACCCAGCCCACCGGTTTTATTGGGTTTTTAGGTTTTTCGGGATTTTTTATATTTAGCAGTTGCGTGCATGGTAGAAATTATCATTCAAAAGTCACTCCTTAACAAAAAAAGTCCTAAAATGTTTCATAAAAATAATGAATATTATTAAATAACACTTTTGAAGTTGAAACAAATTGTATCTTAAATTATCTTTAAATTGAAAATATTCTAGCCTTCAAATTCCTCAAAATTGAAGACCTTAGTGATGGGTTTTATTAAGTGGGTTTTTTATGGTGGGTAAAAACCAATAAAACCCCGTGGATTTTTGGCCTGATTTTTTTTTTTTTAATTCGAACGCTGAAAGAGATATCCAATGTTCTTAATACCGCCTTAAATCCGATATATTTATAGCTGTATCAACTCGTATAGGAAATGTTTCTTCACTGTATGGTCACCGGCGAAGACTTCCACCCTGTATAACAATATAACGCGGGTCACGCGGGTCAATTGTTAAAAAGGCAAAATAGAAGTTAAATTTTAAAATTCTAGTACTCTTTTCGACTTCAAAGGAATTTGCCTAGTTGGCAGATTAAATAAAGTTGCCGAAAATTACAATGAAACTTTGGCAAAATTCAGTATCTTCTTGGCAGTACAAATAGTTCGAGTATCCACTGTTACCGGAATTCCCTTTATTGGACTAATTGCTTAATTGGGTTCTCAAAATTTCTATTTACATTTCGTATAATTGAAACTTTAAAAGTTCCATCGTACGAACGCTTCTTCAGAAGCACTCATTGGCCATATAAGTATAGAGGGGCTAACCACTCTCAATTCTACAGCGATCCTAGCTTACGTGTAGTTCCTAAAATATTGAAGGTTGGAAAATGTCAATAGACCCATAAAAAAGATTTGCCTGAAAGTTGTTTTTCCCTTAGTTTTGCAATTGAAGTCAGTTCGACTCGGTTCGTATTCATAAAATACTTGAACTGCACAGGTTTTTATTTTTAGTTGTCGTCTGCTTAGAGTCGTTGTTGTTATCAAAAACGCAGTTAAGGCTTAGCACCTTTATATTGTAATTTAAGTCTTTAATTATCAGTTTACAAATAGAGGCTAAGCCTCGGACACACCGGCCTACAGTTCTACACGACTCACGAGCAGTCTTGGAAATAGCACAGGTTCAAAACCAGTTTATTTATTTCTCGGACCAGTTTTTTATTCGAAATCTGGGGGTTACTTGTACTTGGGACCAGTTTATTAATTGAGAATTTTTATGAAAATTGAGGGAGGACGAGTTTAAAAATTCAAGCCAAGTCAATGTTCATTTCTACTCCACGGATATAGACTCCTAGCCTAGTTCTCATTCTTGCTTTCCTGCATGGACCAGGCAATTTTTAAACTGGTCATTTGCAATGTGCCACCGCCTTATTTCCCACGCTGCTGTCAACACATTTTGACGGCCAACTGCACATAGAGTTATTAGTATAAAACGCTCTACTAAGTTGCCCTGCTTGCCCACAAATTCTGACCAATCATAAAGAACCACACTTTTGAGCCTCTCAAAACGGTGTATATAGGGAATTGGCAATACGGGCTTAACTCCGCCCCAGCTCCGTTATGGTATGTTTTTTTAACAGAATGAAAGCTACATAAGCCCCTCCTCCTGGTATGTTTTTTAGCACTAGTGGAAGGTAGCCTGACGTTGCATGACGTAGTACTGCCAAGTCCCTATTGCGGTAAAAACAACTAGTAGGCGAATTTTTTAGGAATCGTCTATTTATAACTGTCAATGTTAGGGATTTGAAAGATTACTATATAGAAATCCCTTTATTACACCGATTAAGATGAGTGACGTGCCCCACGGAAGGTATACATTCATTCATAAGGATGAAGATTTTCACCCCCCCCACCGCCCCCTTCGGTATGGTTGTGGGCAAAAGATTATACGCTCGATAGCGACGCTCTTGAGTGCGTTTCCGCCAAAAGCAGAAATTCACGTCCTAGAGGAGGCAAAAAGAGTAGGACGGAAGTCAGCGTAAAAGCCGCTTTCCTGAAAAATCGATTAATCGGAAAGATAAGGGGATTTCTACATGAGCCGCGCCCCCCCCTTCTCAAAAAGAAGAGGCGCAACCCGCTTAATCTATCGAAAGGCTCCGATCCATTTGAAGAACACTTCCAAACCATTTTTTTCTCTCTTTTGACGTTTAACAGTGAACGTATTAATATTCCTCGGCTTTGGAAAGCTTTTCATTTACTCACCAAGATGTAAATAAGACCCATTCGATGGAAGTTCGCAACTAATGTGGATACAGTGATAGGTGCAATTTTAGAAGCAGGAATGTAAAACGGTAAAAGTAGGATAAGGGACTAGAAGTATCGAGGTAACCAAATTCTTCACTTGGTGAAAGTGAATATTCTTAATAACACAAGAACGGTTGGCCCTCTGGTAGCGGTTTCTGAATTTTCCCTCCAAAACGTGAGACGCTCGTGGTGGTAGACGGCCGAACTAGATTCAAGCACCCGCGTCCGTGTTCCGCGGCTTTAGGTTGAGGGGACGGGGGTAGGAAATGTTTCTGGAACTCGACCAATTTTTTTCTCTCTAGTGTAGGCGCGATGGAAGCGGCGTAAAATCCTCAAATTTGTTCACTAGTGCCAGGATCTATTACCAATGCTAGAGCACTTTACTTCTAGTCTCATCATACTTCTGGTCTACCTCATAGCCCATCCCTCCAACACGTAACGAAAAGTTTAAATTATCTCATTGGCTCAGTTTTAAACTACGTTTTCATGACGTTGCTAACGGGGACTGCGAAAAATGCGTTATTCATTTTACCTCTGCCGCTAAGACCCGCCTCTTCTTTCATACCCTCCGTCCCGTGAAAGGGGGTTCGGGGACTTAGAAGCGCCCCCAGATTATTCTGTTCCCCATTCCTGCTTCTAAAATTACATCCATCTCATTCGCTGGTGTATGGTAATACTTTCATAAAAAGTCATTCTATAGAAGCATAAGTTTCTAAGATATGTTCCATAAGTTTGACATAATGCTATAGACTTACAGCTCGAGCTAGTTCGGGAAAGAAAAGTGAGAATTAACTACACTCGGTGGTTAATTTTGCAGTCCATCTTTCCTTTTAGTCTGCATTACTAAGCCTTTGACAGCGCATAGGCGTGGATTTGAGAGAATCTATGACGTTTATACGTCACTTCATGACAAGCTCTCAGTGACCAATGACAGACTTATGGAACATTTATTATGAACTTATGATGCTATATAAATCCAAAGTTTGCAAATTCTTTAGCTAATTTGTTATTTAGTTCTATAAGTTAATTTGGTAAAACGTTACATGAATTTTGAAACATTTCGCAAGTAGCTAAGGAGATTTCATGTAAATGTCAAACCCCTTGGATTTATCCACCTAGCCATGCAAAATCTACAACACTGTAACAACGTATTGAATTGATCTTGAAACGGTCCGCGTTTATAGCTCCTCTATATAAACTAATGAATACCAAGGACAGAGAAACCAGAAAGTGCAATCGTGGAGTGGTGCTGGCCGCGAACAGTGCATAGCGAAAAGGGTCTCCCCTTTTCATCCTTTCGGAACGCCGTGTGAAAGATAAATGAGATAGTTAAAGAACATCAAAAGTTGAAGCTATAATAATCAAAGGCTTTTTGGAATGAAGGTCCGTTTACATTCTCGTAGAAACATGATTTTACTTGAAATATTTAAAAACATTGCGGATCAAATTCAAGCTTTGAAATTAATTTCATTATTCGAAAAAGGAAGAACTAAAAAACGATACCACGTGATATGCAGATGCAGAGTCAATGAAATTTTGTCTTTGTTCTCATTCTGGCATAACATTATTTATTGTTTAAATACACTTCACCTCTGTAAGAGTATCTAAGGAATTTGGCAATGCTAGTCACATGGGAAGAACCCACTCACCACTTTTTTGGAAAGGCGTGGTTACTTTTTAATTTAGCGCTTAAAAACTAACAAAAAATGTTTTGACTTGCAAAAGTAGCGTTATTGAATAACAGACACCAATTATGCCGAGGCTTAAATAATTGCAAAAAGTAACATTCATATAATTTCGGGAAATATTTTCATGTGAAGTTGTGATTGCTAAATAGTTCTTTGTTTGTTATTTTAACATCCTTTTTAATCTAAAGCGATTAAAAAATACTTAGTTCGTACTTCAAGGAAGAGATTTCAAAACTTGTGACAAAATTCCCTCAGAAGTCATTCCATGAAAGTTTTAAAACAAATTCTGGTCTGCGTTTCATTATCTATGCAACGATAAGTTTCTTACATTTGTCACATAACTATGACACTTCCTATGCTTCGTAATGCTAGAGACTTACAGCTCGAGCTAGTTCGAGAACGACGGAAGCGAGAATTGAAGTCCTACACTCGGTGGTTAATTTTGCAGGACTTCCATCTAGGTCCTATTTAGTCTGCATTACTAAGCCTTTGACAGCGCCTCACCAGGTGTCGCTTTGCGAGAATCTATGACGTTTTTCTTAGGTCCATTTCTGACAAGCTCTCAGTAACCAGTGACGAACTTATGCGCATAATAAGCTGAAGCACATGTCACTTAACTTTTCTTGGAATTGAGCCAAAAAAACTCTTGGTTTAATACACCTAAAAATTTATGGTCAAACTAACATCGATAATATATTTTTACCTCTCCAAGGGATGATGACGTGACGGAGAGGTATTATACTGGACGTGTGTGTGTGTGTGTGTGTCTGTCTGTCACCGCATCGGAGCAAACGTGTTCACAGAAAGCAATATTAACATCTACTCCATTATCATCGTTAGCAGGAATACATAGATTCAAATAGTAATTCTATGTATTCCTGTCGTTAGGGTTAAGATTAGTGCTGTGATCGCTTAGGGTTATGAGAAACGTTTACGCAATTGCGAGTTTCTTTTCATTTATTGTGAATCAATCGGCTTATATACCCTAAATTTCCAAAAACTGTTAAAGAGGCATACGCTTGAATTAAAACGTTAAAAATAGCTATGTTTAAAACAATTTTACGAATAAAGTTTCTTAAAACGATTTAACTATAATTAAGCTAAATTAATGACGATTAAAACAATTAATATTAATTACATTTATTTAATTATTTAAGAAAAACCTCTTAATTGCGTCTAAACTCGGAGAGGTTTATTTCGGTTTTCCAACTTGTAAAATTGTTTCTCGAGAGATTAACCATCCTCCCTAGTATTTAGGTCATTTGAATATTTAGGTGGTGAGTCTTCCTCTGTAATCGTTTTGTTGCATAGATAAGCTCCGAGCTAATTTGAGTCCACTAGATACGGCTTGAAATTTACAATTGGACGCGTCCAAATAGTGTGATTTTGGGGGATTAGTCACCGGCACACTATAACCCAACGTGAAATACTCAAACCAAACTAGCTTATTGCTTTGAGCCAAATGCCCAAGGTGGTTTAGCTATTTAAGGCCAATAGCTTTTCTACCTCCCTCGCATGCGACCATAAGTTTATATAGATATGCTCCATAAGTATGACACTACCTATACTTCGTAATGCTACTGAGAGACTTGCAGCTCGAGCTAGTTCGAGAACGACGGAAGCGAGAATTGCAGACTACACTCGGTTAGTGTTGTAGTCCATCTAGTCCTATTTATTCTGTATTACTAAGCCTTTGACAGAGCCTCACCAGAATTCGCTTTACCTCGAATCTATGACCTACCTCAATCACTTCATGACAAGCTCCAGTTTGTAACCAGTGACAAACTTATGGAGCATAACTTATGAACTTATGATGCGACTGAACTTAATTGTACATGTTGAATTTAATCTTAGTCGTCGCGTACCTTTTTTGGGGCAGATGGCGCCATATAAAGTTATTTTTAATCGTAAACAAAATTTTGTGAGATAGGTCAAATAGTATTTTATGTAATAGAGTAAGTTTAAAAATACGAAATTATTTTTAAACTGCAATTACATTTTCATACAAACGGCGGGGAAATGTGTAAATAAATGGTTTTACATGAAACCCGTAAAGTGCGAGTTAAACCATATCCATGCATCATGGAGTTCTCACCACTGCTTTGGCATTTCACATTTTTTTAAATTTATATTGAAGGTTCTAAAAGCAAGAGGAAACTACTTCATTACGGAAGTTATTGTTCCTCAAATATCTAAGTCACACGGCACATAGATTTATCCCAAATCCTGTTTCAAATCCCGAACCTCATTTTATAAATATTTGAGGCCACGTTGATTTAAAATAAACAGTTTAAACTAAGTCCGATATTATTTAAAATGTTTTTTGTAAGAAATCACAATTTTTCGTTCTGAAGATTTTAAGAATTTTTAGAAAATGTTTCTCCTTTCTCTAGGGCAAGATTTGACTTTTTATCATATCAGGTATTAGGGGCGTTAAAATATTTTTGATAATTACTCCGTTCGCTTGTACACTCGCGCTTTTACACAACCGTCAATTTTCAATAGAATAAGATGTAAGGTTTATAGTAAATTAGCTGCAATCTCCATAGTGTCTCACTTACAGTTATTTATATTTGTCTTAGCTAACATCAGAAGTAAGATAATTGACTAGAAGTATCGAGGTAACCAAATTCTTCACTTGGCGAAAGTGAATATTCTTGATAACACACCAACGGTTGGCCCTCTGGTAGCGGTTTCTGAATTTTCCCTCCAAAACGTGAGACGCTCGCGGCGGTAGACGGCCGAACTAGATTCAAGGAGCCGCGTCCGTGTTCCGCGGCTTTAGCTTGAGGGGAAGGGGGTAGGAAAATATTTTTGGAACTCAACCAATTTTTTTCTCTCTAGTGTAGGCGTGATGGAAGCGGCGAATAAAATCCTCAAATTTGTTCATTAGCGCCAGGATCTATTACCAATGCTAGAGCACTTTACTTCTAGTCCCTAATATTAAATGATATGTTAAAGGTGACTGACTACATAACTGAACACCATATGTTTCAAAGTTTGTCAATGGTTACAAACTCGAGCTTGTCATGAAGTGACGTAGGTCATAGATTCTCACTGTCAAAGGCTTGGAGCAGACTAAATAGGAAGCTGCAAAACGAGTAAGTAAGTCTCTAGCATTGCGAAGTATTGGTAGTCTCATACTTATGGAACATATCACTTATATACTTATGTTGAAGACTATATATTTTTCATACATATCATTGTCGCTTGTAAGCATTTCTCATCTAATTCTTCGCCTTTGAAACCTCAAATAATGTAAATGGGTCTTAAAACCGTCACGGCGTAAGGATCTTTGTACAAAATGAAAGGATTAATAAGGATCACAACTAATTAGATTGTGTCAACGGGGAACTAAGGAACTTAAGCTAGATCAAATATTTTGGCTTGAAATTAAATGAGGGGTGTTTTATATCTGTATATTCTGTCTTTCAAACCATGTGTCTAATGTATAGCATCAAATCGCAGAGAGGTGTTTTGCAAAATAATCATGTTCCTTTTCTGGAACATGAATGGTCACGTGTTTATCCTCAAATTTTGAGTTGTTATTACGCTAATTTAACGCGTAAGATCTCTATTATAGTTTTTATAATGGAAAGGCTCAGGTATTATAACATATACCTTGAAAGAATGACTCTTTTTCTAAATATAAAAGGAACAATATTAAAAAAGTAAAAAATAAATGATATCTTATAATAAAATAATTAGAAATTAATTAGTCTTAAAAATAATCAAGGACTACTGCGCCATCCGCCATTGCGTGGTTTAGTGGCGTCTGCTAAATCGCACCTCTTACCCTACCTTAACCTTACCTCTCTCAGCCTCTGAGAATTCAACGAATCCCCTTTTGGGTAAGTGGTTCGATATAGCAGACGCCATTAACCCAATGGCGGGTGGCGCAGTAGTTGTCGTTTTCAAGACTTACTAAATGCTAATTATTTTGTAATAAGAGATCATTTATTTCTTTTAATATTTAATTTCTTTTATATTTAGAAAAAGTCCGTTCTTTTAAGAGTTATGTTACATTATCTTTTCCTTTTAAAAAATAATAATCTGCGTTAGACTTAACTTTTGAATTGAAATGGAAAAAAAATGTTTTTCTGAAAATTTTTCTCTCCCTTATAAAACAATTGGGTGCGTTATTTTTGGAAAACTTTGGTGGGTGAAATTCCCTATTTCGTTGTTCCACTTCTCTAACAAGGCAAGGGGTTTGGAAACGTTCTTGTTATATTCTAGATGGAGCGCCCTTGATCAAGACTACTTTATTTCTTAAGAGATTTAACATTTCAAATCCATACGCTTCAGCCTTCCCTACTTTGTCAAGCTGGCTTGTACACGTTATAGTAAACAAGTATCTATCGACGGTCAACGCTCGACGTTTAGGTCAGCTACAATCGCGTAAATACCATCTTTCTATTCTGGCCTGTAACAACCCATCCAATATTTTCCATGTTTGTTTAAGGATTTATCTTCGCAGCTCCTGTACCATAATCAGCTCCTCCATTTTATGTAAGAGATGAGATGGTGAAACGATTCTAGTTCCATAGAAGAGTGGTGCTGAAAATAGACCCAACCGACAAATCTTTTGAATTTTTATAAGGGCTCAGATCTCGTTCTCGAGGTGAGAAAGAAATAATCCGATTGGCTCGATTTTGCCATGCGCAGAACCGGTTTTACCCCAAGTGTCAGACTCTGTCGAGACTAGTCCAATAAGAAGAATAAGAGATTTCTTTTCGTCGCTCAACGACAGATAATGCTACAGGCAACCTTGTTAGTCACGTGTTTATTTGTTGGTTGGGCCTGTTGGGTTTTCATTTCCAGGGACACGAAACCAACTAAAAATATCGTGCCCTTAGTTTTCTTAAAGGTTTCAAAGTTGATTTTTAATACATATTCGAAGTACTAAGCAGAATGTTTATTTTATCAGTGAGCACTGATAAAAAGAGACTCGAAGGAACCAAATACTCCGTCAGTCCCCCCTCCCTTTCAAATTGGAACCAAGCACTGGCTCAGTCCTAAAGTTCCCCACATGCGCAACAGACTAGAGAAAGTTTATAATTTATGGCAGAGGCTTAGCTCTACTGCGGTTGTTCGTGCTTGGATCTTGCATGCTTATCGGCTGTGAGCCGAGGTTTGTGTACGCATGCGCGGGAGGTACAGAAACTACTGTGCCGTTCAAGTTACCTATATCCCTTCCCTCTTCGACTCTCCCCTCTCTACTTCCTCCATGGTTTTTTGGAGTAAACTTGAGGTTTGCTCTTCATGAGTCTCATAACAAATGAAATTTTTAAAAGCCAATTTCTTACAATCGCAGCTCTACTCCGTTTTTCAATGGCACTTTTTGAGATTAATTATTTGCTTTCGATTATAATATCTAATTTTTCGCCGTTGATCTTTTTAGTCTCACTTCTTCACTAGTGCAATTAATACTATAGTTAGTGCTGGTAACTGTGAACACTTTTTACAAATCTTTGAATAACTTCCGCGCCGCCAACTTTAAACACCTGAAACTTTCAGAATATGAAATACCATTCTTAAGACACAATTCACTATTTACTAGGCCTACAAATTGAGTCCTTTTGAAAGAAATTTGGAACTACCCAATAAAGAAATTGTGTTCACATTTACCAGAACCAACCCTGGTACAAATATCTGCTGTATGTCCGAAAGGTGCGGGTAATTACATCGTGGTAAGGGTTGAAGATTGAAAGGCCAGTAAATAACAACTTTTAAGGCAGAATAGACCCAACATTGTCTGTATCTAGTGATTTTGTTTCGAGTTGCTACTATAATTGAGATTTTTTATAATGTATATTGAATTTGGACTATGAAATTCATTGAACCGGATGAAACTTATTATTGTTCATACAATAGAGTATGGATGAGATCAGACCATTAAATATCTTTTCTGTTTGAACTCCCTTTAACGTTATAAGCTATTGAGTAAATGAAGATAACGACACGGACGCGGACACGAGCGCGATGGACATTAAACCAGGTCAAACTATATATCCCCTTCATTGATTCAGAGATCAGATGTGCACTAATTTTTCGGGGAATGCCTGCAGATGAATTTTGCATGCTAAACTGTGAACTGTAAAATCAGAAATAAACAAGATTTGATTTCACAGGTCAACCTTCTCTATTTTAATTTTTTACATTTTTTATTTTACTTATTTATTTATTTATTTATTTTTTTCAGTAAAAGATGTGGAATTTGTAAGTTAGGAAGTTTAAGGCGAATCCAAAAAGAAAACCTATTTCAAACAAAAAACAAAGAAAGTACAAACAGGCGACTCCATGTCTCGACTTAAGCGTTGAACGCTACATTAGCCTTGCTGCCACCATAAGTTCATAAGATACAATACATAAGTTTGCCACTGGTTAATGAGAGCTTGCCATGAAGTGAGGAAGGGAGGTCATAGATTCGAGGTAAAACGACGCTTGGTGAGGCGCTTCTGCCAAAGGCTTAGAAATGCATACTAAATAGGAAAATGGAATGCAGATTTAACCACCGAGTGTAGGACTTCAATTCTCGCTTCCGTCGTTCTCGAACTAGCTTGATCAGTAAGTCTCTCAGTAGCATTACCAAGTATAGGTTGTGTCATACTTATGGAGCATATCTTATAAACTTATGCTTCCACAAAGAGAACCGAGATGTAGACGATATTTCCTGTTTATGAAAGAAATCCAATTTTAAGTGTACATACATAAGGCTATCGTGTGAACAGTAAGCAACGATGAGTCACTAAAAGGTAAGAATGATGGTTCCTTCACACTTGACGATTTTCTTCTATAGTGTCAAAGTCTTATGAACAAAAATTCGCATTATTAATTTGTACCAAGCCTAATCAATTGCTGGTCAGATTTCTCCGGTAAAACCTTATTGATGTTTAAGATAAAGAAAAGTAGATTATAGAGTAAAAGCAGCTTATGTGTACATTTTGGTGTCCATGTTGAATAGACGAAGAATGGTAGACGGTGGAGTATCCTACATGTTAAAATTTCTTACTTTATGGAGTGCATGGAATAAGACCACTAGATTGTGGAATTAAAGCTAATGTGTACAGATCGGTGTTTATGTGAAATTGATGAATACCAGTAGATCAAGAAGTAGGCAAGAAAACTAACTTCTACTTCACTTAATGTGCACAGTAAAGACTGATGTCTTTGAGGAATGGACGGAGACCAATAGATATCTGAAGATAGAAGAAGACAGATCGGTGTTTATGTGAAATAGATAATACGCGTAAGTCATGAAATAGGCAAGCCAACTAGCTTCTACTTCACTCATTGTGCACAGTAAAGACTGATGTCTTAGAGGAATAGACTGAGACCAATAGATATCTAAAGATAGAAGAAGACAGATCGGTGTTTTTGTGAAATAGATGAATACCAATAGATCAAGAAGGAGGCAAGCCAACTAGCATCTTCTTCACTTAATGTGCGTAGTAAAAACTCATGTCTTTGAGGAATAGACGAACCTACCAATAGATATCTGAAGATAGGAGACTAGTTAGCGGGAACTTTCATTGGGATCTATTGTATCCCTCGGATTATTTCTTAGATCAGTTCTCTTCTTCCGGACCAGATAAAGAACCGTTTACTGCCTCTTCTACCAATATTAGGCTTTTTATTCAAGTGGATAAAGCTGCCCAATTTACTATAGGTCTGCCTCAGCCACTCTTCAACATTTACCATGAAGCTAGACCCTTTTGAGAGTGATTAAATGGCTGAAAAGGGAAGTCATACGAAAATTTCGCATTATGATTTTAACCTGACGTAAAATTACCTTGTTAAAAATAAAACATTTCCAGGAACCGACGTCGCTAGCAAGTGGTACAAGTACATTTCTTAAAATATAGCACAATTAAAATTAAAATATACTCTTTGAAAGGTAATGGAAATAGGCAGACTGTTTTTGAGATGCGATAAAATAACCGTATTAAAATTTAAATATGATTTCAATATCATTCTTAAAAAACTAAACTTTAAATATGGAAGAAAAATCATTTACATGCAGCATAACTTCATAAGACATGTTCCATAAGTTTGTCACTGGTTACAAGGAAGATGGATGTCCTGCCAAATTAACCGATTGTACGACTTCAATTCTCGCTATTCGTTCTCGAACTGTCTCTAGCATTACAAAATATAAAATGTGTCATTCTTATGGAACATATCTTATAAACTTATGATGCCGTGGATTTGGGTTAGGAATTATAAGAGCTGAAACAAGATGCGTAAACAACAACGAAAAAGAAGCGTTTTAGTATTTCCAGAAAAAATAATTTTTATTTGATCTATTTCACTCAGTAGATCAAACGATTTAGCTAAAAACCCACTACACATTGGGGAATGTTTTTTTGTTTTTTAATTTGTGGACGGCGAGCTAGACCACTAGATTTTGAGGGCTTTGAATTTTAAATGTAAGTCCTTTTCTGTGAAGATGGATTAAATTTTCTCTTCGAGGGGATTGTGTCGCTAGGGGATCCCCCGCTGGTTTAGCTTGTTATTAAGTAAGACTCGAGTCTGGACCGAAAGAGGAGAAACTTGAAGAAGGAAAAAGATAATTAATGGAAGATTATAAATCGGAAAAGCTCCTCAATATTACTATATTACATAAACTTCACACTCTTAGTGGGTAAAGGGGTTTAATTTTGTGACGGTCCATGACGAATTAGGATGGAGTAGGCCTAGTGCTACTATGCATGACATATTTTTATCTCTAAGAGTGATGTATGTCCTGGATAGGTTCTGTTATGATCATGTTTCTGTCTGTGTGTGTGTGTTGCATCCCAGAGGAGTGTGTTAGCAGTTTGCAAATCGGAGCCTATGCAATTTCGAAAATTGCACTTCATTACGTTAGCTATTTCACAGCAATCCGCAGTTTTACTGAATGCTTTCTTTCGTACGGCTAGCCTGCCGTACATTTCACATGAACACGAATTTGTACTTCTTGGTTTCATACACCACAATCTTCTGGTCTTTGTCTACCTCACATAGACATAAAGCTGTACTTATGGGCTTCTAACAACAATGCCATCTACTGGTCTTCCGTTAGCTCCATACAAACACCAATCTGTCACATTGGCTTCTACTGCTTAAGATATACACGGCGATCAGCAAGGGTTGCCTCCCAGTTTTACCTCTCTGAGTGACAATGACGTCACGGAGAGGTATTACACTGGACTTGTCAGTGTAGAGGGTGTCTGTCACCGCGTTCGTAGTTGGCAAATCGGAGCAAACGTGTTCGCAATTTATGTTTACAAAAACCTATCGAATCGGAGAGGTTTATTTTGGATTCCCAACTTGTTTTATAAGGGTACTGCTTCCACTGCTCAGTCCACATTCCCTGATTGGTTTAACTAGTCTCCATAAAAAATCAACACTAACTTAACTTTAGTCGTTCGACACGCTATAAAAAAGCATTTTTTTTTTTTCAATAATAATTTTTTTCCTGTAATAAAGGTCACCTACGTTTCTATAAATCTTTTTCAAACATTATTTCTACTTGTGTTGTAAGTTTAGGTCATGTTACACTTCGGTTGGGGTTTGTTTATGACGTTATTTTTTAAGTTCATCTTTCAATCGCGACGCGATAAGCCCAAGTGCGGTTCAGTTTAACGAAAGTTCAAAGATTCACATTAAAATAAAATTGCCCAGAATTACTTGGCCTGAATCGAGAATTTCAACGCTTTTAAGACAGAGAGTCAGGCAACCCACTGGGAGATCTAAAGCCAGGTGCCATGTAGGTTAAAAATAACGAATTAGAAATAATATCATCTGTATACGTAGGTAGTTTAAAGGAAAAGTTCAGGTAACATAACATTATACTTTAATAGAACGGTCTTTTTCAAAATATAAAATGAAAAATATAAATAAAAAATAAAGTAATGGTCTCTTATTACAAAATACTAAGCATTTAATTAGTCTTAAAAACTATCAAGGACTACTGAGCAACCCGGTTTAGTAGCGTCTGCTAAATCGAGCTTCTTACCCCTTACCTCTCTCAGCCTGTGAGAATTCAACCAATCCCGTAAGGGTAAGATTTTGATGACAATTTTATCTATATCAGAATAAATCAAACTCCTGACTGACTGTCTGAATGATAATCAACACCCAGCCTAAACCGCTTGCCCTAGGAGGCTGAAAATTTGCAGGAACGTTACTCATAAGTAGAAGGCGCGTACTAAGAAAGATTTTTCCAATCCGCCGCCATCTTAATAAATGGCGTCCAGAAATGTAAAAAACCATCTCTATGCAACAAAGTCCGCGCGTTTCAACCGATTTCACAAATATTTAGTACAATGGTTTCCTTTAACCTATAGACGGGCTGAATGGTCTTTCGGGTTTGATTTGTTGCCCTCTTTTTAAATGGCGGCCAGAAATTTAAAAACCCTTCCTTATGGAATAATGTCCGCGTGAAAAGTAATGAGAAAATGCATCCCTAGGGGCTGACGGGCAACCCCGAGTGCCCTCGCTCCTAGGGTGCTACAAAAATATTAGTCATCAGTAAAACCTACCAATTCTTTATAACAATTTGATGGAAGTTCTTATTACACGCGAGCGACGCAGCGGGTAGCAGCTAGTATTCAATATTTAAATTGGTTAAATTCACTTTCAATTTTATCTTGCAAATTTTATTAAATTTATTACAGAATTTTAATTTCACTTGAAATATTTCTACAAGCTCTGTGAGTTTCGCTAAAACACGTGGCTATTTATATTAAAGGAAGAGCAATTTTTCTTGTCCTAAGTAAGCATTTGCATCGGAAGAAGCAACGCGTTCAGGACCCTAACCTTTTAAGAACTTGCCAGCATAAGGTACTTCGTTCCCATTCCCTCACCTTAAGGTGTTTTAAATGGGAAGTAATAATCTCTCTTGGCTGTAGTGGTCGGGTGTTTATCATGGGCAAACACCATCCTCAATTGCTGTTTCCCGCAGATGTGCCTTACCATAAGTTTATAAGATATGTTCCATAAGTATGACACTTCCTATACTTCGTAATGCTAGAGACTAAAGCTATGTTCACACTTGGATGAGAAACCGGTTCGAAACCATATAAAACGCTTCCAAAGTTAAGTATGAACCAAATTGATACTCGAGAAGCTAATTGCAAACGCTGTTTCATGAAATTGATTTGCGAACGAACTTAAAGCAGGTTTGGAGATTAGTTTCTAGTTTTCAGGGTTATTTCGCCGGGGATGAGACTACTAGTCTTAAGGGTTTTTTCACTGGCCTTAGCAGTCAGCACCATCGAAAGCATAAGCAGACAGCTCTAACCAGGCCCGGAAATAAGCGCAGGACTGAGGACACTGGATATTGTCCAATAAAATATTAAAATGTCCTATAACTTATTTGAAAACAAAGGAGGGTCACTGAACATTTCGACCAATAAATTTTCCGAAGTTTCGATAGCTTGACTATGAAGATGCAACACTATTTATGCGCACGCCATTGGTCAAATAGGGGGGGGGTCACTGGACACATGTCCTATGAGAAATTTTTCTTATTAACGGCCCTGGCTCTAACAGAAGCGTTTTAAAGTGTGAACCGACGCTGTAGAAATTTCTTTGAACTGGAATTGAAGAGGGTTTCAAAACTATTTGGGTAAACCAGTTTTCAAGCGACTCCCGTGGGAATGTGAACATAGCTTTATAGCTTGAGCTAGTTCGAGAACGACGGAAGCGAGAATTGCTCCTACACTCGGTGGTTAATTTCGCAGGACTTCCATCTAGGTCCTATTTAGTCTGCATTATTAAGCCTTAGACAGCGCCTCACCAGGCGTCTTCGCTTTACCCTGAATCTATGACCTACCTCCCTTACTTCATGACAAGCCCCAGTTTGTAACCAGTGACAAACTTATGGAACATATCTTATAAACTTATGGCCTTACTTAATATCCGTTAATGTTTTGCCTCTAATGCTTTCATCGCTTTAAGGCAACCCGCGGTTTCTGCTAATATACCCAGGATTAGTGTGTAAATCCCAGCTTTTAACTCGAATAGACAACTAAGGGGTGAGACATTTCAAGAAAATACGAAAAATAAATGACTCGTGGCCTAGAAAAGTTCTTCTCATTTTTATTTATGAATGAGGACTTTATGCTGTGTCGGATACAAAAATTAAAACAGAAATATACGTTTTACGTTCGTAAGATATGTTCCATAAGTTTGTCACTGGTTACAAACCGGAGCTTCTTATGAAGTGATTGAGGTAGGTCATAGATTCAGGGTAAAGCGACGCCTGGTGAGGCGCTGCTGTCAAAGGCCTAGTAATGCAGACTAAATAGGAGAAGATGGAAGTCCTGCAAAATTAACCATCGAGTGTAGGACTTCAATTCTCGCTTCCGTCGTTCTCCCTCGAACTTGCTCGAGCTGTGTCTAGTATTACGAAGTATAGGAAGTGTCTTACTTATGGAACTTAGCTTATAAACTTATGGTAAAAACCAAAGTGATATGCGTTACGACAAGCGAAAATGGAATCTTTTTATGAATTCTGCCCAATTATAAATTGTACAAGTGCAGGGTTTATGACTCACTCTCGAGTCTTAAGAAAACTTCGGAGCTGAAACTATTTGTGTTGAAGGAGAATATCAAACAAGTTAGCAAACCAAATTAAACCTCTCCAGTCGATCAATTATAAACAAATTGGTGGATAACCGATTATTTATAAACCAAATTTTGGATTATAATACGATTTAACATGTAAGTTCTGTGGATAATGTTCGGGTATGGATAAAGATAAAATAATGTGGTTAATTGATAGATAATGCCGAGCTCTACCTCTCCGTGACATCATCATAGTCAGTTGGATAGGTAATGTTGAATGTTTCACATTGGAAACATTAAAAATTTACAATATTTTCCCTATTGAAAACTTCATTATTTCACTTGCCCTTTCGAACAGCAAAAAAACTAGCCCGTGATTTTCTTTTAATAACGTTAAAAAATAAGCGTGTTGTAGTAAATGTTGATTACCAATTTCTTGCTCATTTTGGAATGAAACAATTTCATCGTCTGGATAAAGCTTTTTATAACGCAAGGTTTTGCTTTGCTTTCTCCGCAATAAATTTTACAATGCAATGTATGTACGATTTTTATAAATAATTTTTCAGCGAGGGAGTATATGGGTGTTGGTGATTAGGATCAGTGCCAAGAGAAAATTCTTGTGATAAAGTTAGAAAAAGCCTAAAAGTCAGACAGATTTTTTTTATAATGAAGTTCTAGACAATGGAAGAAAAAGCTGGCTGAGAAAAGAGTCGAGGGTGAAACCCCATTATCCCTTTCAAACATGAAAGAACAATAAGGGCAGAGCTACTTCCGTTAATGGCCTTGAAAAAGCTTTCCCCAGCCCCCTCCCCCAACTGCGGTGGTGATGCTGGAAATAGATCCCTGAATAAAATAGTTTTAAAGGTGCCTTCACATAAGGACCAAAATTGGGAACATCTTCCTAAGCTGAAACTGATGCTTTACGATATTAGTCATAAGATATGTTCCATTAGTTTGTCACTGGTAACTTAGAAACTGGAGCTTGTCATGAAGTGATTGAGGAAGGCCATAGATTCTGGTAAAGCGACGCCTGGTGACGCTCTGTCAAAGGCTTAGTACAGACTAAATGGGAAGATGGAAGTCCTGCAAAATTAACCGAGTGTAGTCAAGCTTCGCTGGTTGTTATCCCAACAGCACTCTAAGAAATATTTTGATTCTTATTCATGAGAAATGTTCCGTAAGTTTGAATCCGGTAACTTAGAAACTGGAGCTTGTCATGAAGTGAGTGAGGTAGGTCCTAGATTCTGGTAAAGCGACGCCTGGTGAGGCGCTGTCAAAGGCTTAGTACAGGCTAAATGGGAAGATGGAGGTCCCGCAGAATTAACCGAGTGTAGGACTTCAATTCTCGCTTGTCGTTCTCGAACTAGGCCTAACTCGAACTGTAAGTCTCAAGCATTACGAAGTATAGCAAGCACATGAAAATAATACAACTCCAAGGGACTACAACCAACTTTTGGTCACATAATTTAGTTCCGCAAGTTTTAATGTAGATCTTACATAGATCACCAATCAAGTTCTCCTTAGAAGAGATAACAATTTCTTAAAACTCAGTCACGTCCGACACGCAGCTTTTGAAGTAACGCTCCCAAGCGGTGGGGATTTAAACTAATGAACCCGGCCAAGGAGCGGAGGAAATTAGAAGCGTACGGTAGAGGCCTTTACATAGTACCTATTTGCCTCTGACATTTACTATTAAGAAAAATGTCTTGATAAGTATTAGAGTTGAAAATACATAAATTGGTAGAAGGTAGTTGACGCCAAGAGGTGCAGTACGAAAGCCTTGAGGGGTTCAAATTGGCCTACTCTACTGAGATAACATTTAGTCTCGCCTTGGGCAGCACAATTTTTATAAACACTCTAGAGAGACTTTTCATTGAGATAATCTTACACGCACAATATCCACAACCGCAACATAACTAGTTGCTCCCTTGAAGTTGTATTATTACCGTTTGATGTAGGTAAACTGACCAAAAACCTGCTCTCAATAAACCGCAAAGGCTAAATTTAGATTCGACCATCCTGGGAGACGAACGAAAGTCGCTTCCCATTAAAAGGGCGTTAACTAATTAAAATTTTCCTTTCCGAATTATTTGCTCCTCCCACATATTTCGGCAAATATAACCATTCTCTTCCGCGTTGATCTGGTTTCAGTCTGCCAGAGAAAATTTTGTCAATTCTAGAGCAAATGAGAAGGCAACATAGCATAAGTTCACAGAATATGTTCCGTAAGTTTGTCACTGGTTACTGATAGCTTGTCATGAAGCGACGTAGGTCATAGATTTTCGTAAAGCGAGGCCTGGTCAGGCGCTGTCAAAGGCTTAGTAATGCAGACTAAATAGGTAGATGGGCTGCAAAACCGACTGTGGTCAATTCTCGAGTTGTTCTCGAAATAGCTCAAGCTGTAAGTCTATAGCATTACCAAAAGTATATAGATGAAAACAAAAAGTACACTTCGATGAAACTTGCTAGCGTCGTGTAATGCGAGAAGCCCTCCTTTATCTCCGAATAGTGTAGACCCCCCTTTGCGTATGATTACCCTCCCGACCGTGGCACAGGGAACAAGCCGTGAATAGGCTCATAAAGTAGCGGATGCTAGCTCTAGTACCAAAAATTAACGTTTGGATCGCCAGCATCATGTACTACTTTCTATAAACCTATGACGTCAAGAAGCTCTTCCTTGATTGATTAATTCGTGCAGGCGGTTGAGCGGAGGGTTGTTTGCTTCTCAGTTTACATGTCGTCTACAGTCAACCAAAGGCAGCTAGGGAATTGCTAATGAAGTGTACTTTTTGTTTTATATCTATACACTTTTGGCATTACCAAGTTTAGGTAGTGTCATACTTATGGAACATATCTTATAAACTTATGATGATAGGTAGGAAAGATATGGGAGCGATCCTCCACTGCCTAAAAAATTCTACTTTCTCTGTCTCTTGTTTTGGCGAGATGTTTTTCAAGAAGTGATTACGAAAAGCGAAAATACACGTGTCTTGGCCCCGAAGAGCTACTTTGATTTTTAAACCTTAGAACTTTCCTATATGGCTTGATGCATTTCCCCCCCCCCTTCTTTTTTCTGGACGGGGGGGGAGTAGAATCTTTAAAAGGATTTTGATTTTATTTTCCTTCGGGAAAAATTTTCTTTTCCCTTTTTTATTAAAGGAAAAATGAAATGGCAGACAACAATTTTGAAATCATGATACGAATGATGGTCTAAATTTTCAGAAATCTTACGCTAATGTTTTGTTGGATTTAAAGTTGAGGTGATCAGCCTAAAGCAAATTTTTGGTATTTTGCAAAGTGTAACCAGAAGGGAATAAGAGAGAAGGGAGACATTAGAGCCTGCTTTGGTAACGAGAGTCCGACCAACCTCAAGAAAACCGCGAAAACTTTGCGCAAGTACACAGCTTTTAACCAATTTACTGCTAATATAGTTCTTTAAGTTCTCCGCGGTATCAGGCGGCCTATTTGTCTGCTAGATTTTCATTCTCCAAAGGCTTAGGGCTGTCGATGTTTCGTTCTTGTGTAATTATAACCTCAAGTATGTATTTTATTGAAAATAATTTTTATTTTTTAATATTAATTCAGAATAATTAGTTTTCATCTATTTATTAACTTCAAATTATCTCATTTTGGTATGTTCTCAATTCCCGTGCATTTAAATTAATTGCACAGCTTTATTTCGTTTAACAACATGAAATTCGGCCATTTTCATCTCCTTCAATGTAAAGTTGTAAACAAAACTACTTTTTATACGTCAACCGAGACGTCACCTTCTTATGTGACGTCACAGATAAGACAGAAGTTAGATAGCCAATCAGTGAAGGGTAGTTGATTTGAGGATAGTAAGACTGTTGTTACGAGTGTAAAGCATTATGGAGATATAAAGCGTGTCCCTTCTCACTTATTCCCTTCTGGTGTAACCAAAATATGATGCAACAAAATGCGATATGAACCGGGCTCCATAATTTTAAAGGGAGGTGGTTTTCTAGCACAGTTTCTCCATCGAATCTCCCATATTTTTGAAAATAAACTCAGCCCACCGGGTTTTATTGGTTTTTGGGGGGTTGTACCTTTAGCAGTTGGGTGCGTTGTAGAAATTGTCATTCAAAAGTCGCTGCTTAATAGAAAAAAGTCCAAAAATGTTTATAAAAAATTGAATAATGCTCTTGAAGTTGGAACAATAAATATCATAATCTAACTTCAAAATGAAATTATTCTAGCATTCAAATTCATCAAAGTCCAGTAAAACCCTTGGTTTTTTTGGCTGGGTTTCATAATTCGAGCCCTGCTTACAAGTATGGCTGATGTTTTTCAGTCCCTTCAATTTCTCTCCAACTGCATCGCGTTCTGCAACCGCATGTCCTTCATTTTCCAATAATTTTTTCCAACTTCCTATTATGGCGACCGCAAACATATCATTTGCGAGTCTTATTTTTCGAGCTGAGAAAATGGAATTTTTTTTGAGAAGTAGATGAATTTGATAAAGATTCAGAAGACTTTATTGATATTTGAAACGTTAGTAGTCAATACTTTACAGATATGTATCAATCCAACATGGCGCTAAATCTTTTTGAAGACTGAATTTTTCAGGAAATGCACGATTCTAAGTTAGTAGCATAGTCGATATGAATGATTGGTATCTCTCGGTAAAATAAGCTGCATCCCTTTTTTGGAGAGAAAAATTGCTCGAGTTCCAAAAAACTTTCCTAAACCCTTCTCCTCAACCTAAAGCCGCGGAACATGGACGCGGGTGCTTGAATCTAGTTCGGCCGTCTACCGCCGCGAGCCTCTCACGTTTTGGAGGGAAAATTCAGAACCGTTGGTGTGTTATCAAGAATATTCACTTTCGCCAAGTGAAGAATTTGGTTACCTCGATACTTCTAGTCCCATATCCTACTTCTGGTTTTATGTTGGGTTTTACACTTTTTCACTCAAAGGCTATTTATTTTAGTATATCTAGGTATATAGAAGAAATTATTTATTTTGACCTTCTTCCGTTGAACGTCTTTAATCATTGAAGCATGGCCGGACAGAAATTGTTAGATTAGGATTAGGTTGCCTTGGATTAAACTTATTATTAAGGAGTCACGTGGCTTTTGTTGAGCTTAACGCCAGACTTGTCTACGAATTGGTGCGGTGACCCCCAGGGATTGGTTTTTATTCTTAGAACCCAATTGAATTTAACAAAGTTAAATTCGTTCCTCTATCAGAATTGCTAGGGGCTCTAAAGGCGAAACCTTTATGTAGAACAAATCTTTTATTCATTATTCGATTTTATTTGAAGTTTCAAAGAGTATTACGTGAACTCCAGGCTAAGCTTTGAATACTTAAGAGTCTGTCGAATTTAATGAATGTTGGAACCTTCTGAATTTTTAGCTAGGTCTGGTTATGTAATAACAAGAATAGCGCATGCGCTGATGGTGTGGCGTCGGTTGTCTGAGGTGGGTACACGAAAAACTAGTGTGGCGAGAAACGAATAAGGGCAATATTTTCCCTAAAGCGATTGGTTGAATTATCAACATGATATTCTTGTACAATTTTTTTTTGTAAATGAAAATTCCAGGAATATTTCTTCCCCTCTGAACCTTTCCGTCAAACTCATGCAATTGCTAATTCAAGTTTTAAATTTTGCAGGGTAATCGATATAGTTCCTAATCATTGCTAGACATCCTTTAGAGGAGACGGGGATTTACTGTGGGAGGAATCTTCCCCAACTGGAGGAACATTTCGGCCTTCGAGTCGTCATAAGTTCGTAAGATATGTTCCATAAGTTTGTCACTGGTTACAAACTGGAGCTTGTCATGAAGTGAATGAAGTAGGTCATAGATTCGTGGTAAAGTGACACCTAGTGAGGCGCTGTCAAAGGCTTAGTAATGCAGACTTAATGCAAAATGGACTGCAATTCTCGCTTGCCGTTCTCAAACTAGCTCGAGCTGTAAGCAGGGAGGAGAGACTTGAGAGGGAGTGTTGATCTAATGCTAAAAAACCGTCATACAAATGGTAAGGGGGAAAAAGTGAGGGTAGAAATTTCTATCTCCGTTCCACGATTTTAGCTAACGCGCAGGCGCGAGTGACGTTGTTTACTACCGCCAACAACGCTACTTATAGTTCACCATGACGGATATTCAAAAACAAACTTCCCCTTCCAGTTCAAATTCGGTTTTTAAATTTGACGCATGCGCGCGGACACCACGACGAGTGGCAGAGCCAGCGCCGGAGAGAAACGAGTTTAGCCACGAAGCGAACGAACCCGCCTATTCACTTTATTACTCCCTCTCAAGTCTCTCCTCCCTGCTGCATTACGAAGTGTAGGAAGGGTCATACTTATGGAACATATCACTTATAAACTTATGGTGCCGTGTCACGGGAAGGAAGGCTGTACTAAACCGCTATCGACGATGGAATTAGAGCGTCTTCTTCCCATGGACTATTTCATTAAAACTTAAAGCAGTTTCTTAAGCTAGTTGTCGGAGTTGAACGCGTCTTGATTGAAGTCGATAGAGTCAAAACGGGAGAGCTATAGCGGCCACCTTTTAAATGAATACGCTTACTTAGATGGTTGGACGATACAAGGCTTAACGAATAACGCTTTTCGAAGTCTGTCAGAGAATAGGGAATCTACTCTTGCCAATCATTTAAATCGCGGACAAGCATCGAGGGATGGGAGCTGCTTTAAGTCGACTCCTCGATATTTTATAACAGCTTAACAAGCTTATCGTTTTAACGTTACAAGACGCAACATTTTTTAAGCGTAAAAGAGTAAACAAGAGAATAGTTTTAAAGGAATGGTGGTGTTTGAAAATAAAATAAATTGAAGATGCCACACAGGCAAATGTTTCACTGAGTTAAGACGTCATAATATTTTCGGCATCTGGTGAAAAGATCTGAGGACTGAGGCTCGTGAATGGTGTTTTCTTCAGAGAGAGTGACATCATAATGGTGTCGTAATCTTCAAGATGTCACCACATATTACTTAATACGTACCTTCATTAGATATCTTACATAAGTATGACATACCTATCCTTGATAATGCTTGAGACTTACGGAAAGGTAGTTCAAGAACGACGCGAGAAATGACTACACTCGGTTTTTGCAGTCCATCTTATTATTTATTATTTAGTATGTACTAAGCCTTTGACAGCGCCTGACCAGGCGTCGCTTTGCGTGAATCTATGACGTATCACCTTCATGACAAGCTCTCAGTAACCAATCACAAACTTATGGAACATATCTTAAACCAAGGCAGATATTTCTCAAAACTTATAGATTTTAAAATATTCCATTCTAAATAAATGTTTCGATTAAACATTTCGTGATCCATTTACATGCCTCTATCCCTTTTAACTGAATCTCTGTCTACCACATAACTTGATGGGGAAAATGAAGAATTTTACTAGAAACAAAAACCGGGGGAAATATTTAAGAGCATTGTCTGGCTATTTACATGTAGGCCTACAACATCTAAAACAAGTATTTTCTCTAAAGAATACATTTTACATTATCGTCAAACAACTGTTTTAAATTAATTTAAAAACTCCAAATTTGTTGAGTACAAGACAGAAAAGGACGGGAACTCAGCGAAAATTTTAAAGTCTCTGCAGGAAAAAGTAAATAAATGATGTGCAATTTTTAAGGAGATCTAGGTGCAATTTAATGCACTAAGGAATGTTTTATTTTAAGCCCAATCATAAGTTTATAAGATATGTTCCATAAGTATGACGCTTCCTATACTTCGTAATGCTACTGAGAGACTTACAGCTCGAGCTAGTTCGAGAACGACGGAAGCGAGAATTGTCCTACACTCGGTGGTTAATTTTGCAGGACTTCCATCTTCCTATAGTTTGTACTAAGCCTTTGACAGCGCCTCACCAGGCGTCGCTTTACCCTGAATCTTTGACCTACTTCAATCACTTCATGACTAGCTCCAGTTTGTAACGAGTGACAAACTTATGGTGAACATATCTTATGAACTCATGATATTATGGGAGAAAATAGACTCCTGGGAAATGTAAGGCAATTAAATCCATAAACGAAAACATCCATCCATTATGTTAGGTTAATTTACAAGTTTAATCATTGTCTAATTAAAATATGAGTAAAACTCTCATTTCTTATAAATTTTAATAATCTTCAAGGAAAAATTGCGCGTTTCTAGACGTCGGCGGAAGTTTTTCCGCCCCGCCCACTTTGACATACGAGAAAATAAAGTATTTTTCCCTTTTTCAATTTTTTGCACAAAATAAAAAAACGCTTGAAATTTCTCGGTGCAAATGCAACGTAACTACAGTTCATTTTAAACCTTAAGATAACACGTAATCTTTTAATACATCACGCGTATTGCGTAGAATTCAACCTTGACGTTAGCGAGTCAAGTGTTGAGTCGACAGGGGCTTTATTTCCGTTTCCCCTTCTCTCACGAGGTTCCGTTTGTCAATGAGGTTGGGCAAGCGATGCTACCGTATCTGGGGGTCACAAGACGAAACCTCTCTAGCGTTGACGTATTTTTCGAAAGTTATATCTTGGATGAGACTGTCGCAGCCTCTCCTCGGTGTCCCGTTAATAACTCACTCACACTTCCCCTAGTCCAAACAGGAATATTTTCAATTCACTTAAGAGTGTTGATAAGTCTATTGCTTTTTATCTGTACAGAGAATAAGTCCCCGATGTTTAGCCTTGGAGGAACCAGATTGGCTGAGACGAAAAGCCCATACCCATTACAGAGAGGTCTTGCATCCATGGTTAGGGGTTTAAAATACCCAGCATACATTGCCTTAGCGTGGGCCTAATCCTCAGGTGGCATCTAGTGGACAAAATAGCGAAGTTGTTTCTAATGTTCACACGTACGATGTGGCCGAAAACTTAGGTATGGCATAGATGGCGCTGCTGCGAACTTAGGCCCAAGTAAACGAATGCATAGTGGGTAACTTATGGTGCCGAGCATGTAACACCCTCTTTCGCCTCCAGTCAAGCTGGTTCCTCCAAGGTTTAGCCAGGGATAAACTAGATAAGATGGAATGGTAATGATGCTCCCAGTGTACCTCGCGCACGCCCCTACACTTCGGTAGGCGATTGCCAAGTGCTGCCGCATATTGTATTTATGAGAACTAGCTTCTAGTTTCAAGACAGAGGGGGCATCATTTTCGACCCTACCTAAACGCTGAGCATGATGGGAGGACTTCGGTGCCGTTCCGTAGATGGGGGTGCAGAGGTAACGTTATAGGTATGAAATATCAACTAAATAACTTTCTCCTTCAAGGTTATTTATCTTTAACACACTCGTCAGTAGCGAGGTTCACCCCAACTCTTATAACTGGTATCTCATTGGTTCTCTTAAACCAGCGTCAAAAACAACAGCACTAAAAAATTCCCCTTCTAGCATTAGAGATTGAAAAGGACTATCGTCACTCGTGTGCCAGAGTAGCGATGTTATTCCTTCCTTCCAATTTATGATATGACTTCCTGACGAAGTACAAAATCCTCATTTAAGATGGCTACCAAATTAAATGATGACCTTGAAGGTCAAGAGGTCATTTTTTTCTCATATTTTAATTTTTTTCATAAAAATATTCTCATTTCAAGGTAGTACGTTTGTTGATTGTTTATGATTTAATTGCAAATCCATACAGGAAATATATGTTGAGTTATTTCGAAGTGAAAATTTAAATATATTGGATTGTATTTTGACCGACTAGTCAAATACTGCGCAATAATAAACAATACCTTTCAAAGATTGTCAAACTCGAAATAACGTCATATGTAAGAGAATAACCAAAAATTTAAACTGCAAACACTTAACCATTAGATTAGCTCTAATGGATTTGCATCAAAAACGTTTTGAAAACCAATGTTTTTTAAATTTCCGTTTTCAATTGATATTTTACAAGTAGCTATTTTATTGGACAATAAGTTCATAAGATATGTTCCTTAAGTTTGTCACTAATTACTGAGAGCTTGTCATGAAGTGAATGAGGTGAAACGTCACAGATTCTCGTAAAGCGAAGCCCTGCCGAGGCGCTTTCAAAGGCTTAGTACAGACTAAATAGGAAGATGGACTGCCAAACTTGCCGAGAGTACTTCAATTCTCGCTTGTCGTTGTCGTTCTCGAACTATAGCTCTCAGTAAATCTCTAGCATTACGAAGTATAGGAAGTGTCATATTTATGGAACATACCTTATAAACTTATGATTTGGCTTAAAATAAAACATTCTTTAGTGCATTAATTGGCAGCTAGATCTCCTTAAAAATTGCACGTCAGTGTCAGATGTTCTTTAAAGTGGCTGTTTATTGTCCTTGGGAGTATTGAATACATTCAAAATGCTATATTAATATTTTTAATACCCAGTACTTGGCTTTTGTTGACTTTTACAACACCAGCATATTTTTTTTGCAAATTTTCGTCTTTGCCTTTAAAAAACGTTAAAATTGGTTTAGGAGAGATTTGACGCTTATACCAAGGTCGCTTTCGCGTTATTAAAGTTCAGTTGGGATTGAAAGGTCACGAGACTTTCTTCAGCAATTTAATTTTAATAAACAGGATTATAAATTCGGCATATAACTATGTTAATTGGTACAAGTGCAGTTTATCGGGCATATTTTTTATTTTGGAAATAAAGTGTATATTCCGTCTCAACACACTCAAATTAGTCAGAAACAATGAAATTTTTTGAGAGAAAAAAGTTGTGTTGGAAAAATATTACCTAAACTTTTTGAATTAAGGCATTTATTTAGCCTTTGTCTTCATTGAGTGAAAGATAGTGCTGTTTTAAAATAGAATTTGCATTAAATATATTTTTTTCATGTTTGAAAAATTTTTTTCCAAGGACATTTTAATTTGTTTCTTTCTATTTTAAGGGTGATGAAGACTAATATAAACTTAATTTTCAAATTAAACTGAACTTCTTCCTATTAATTAAATTGTAATTATAATATTTCCGTTATTCCTCAATTAAGTAGGAAATTAAATTATCATTCTTGTAGTGTTTCTAAACTAATTAGGCATTTTAAGAATCAAAAACCTAGTCATAAAACAGTTATAAAAATATTTTTACTGTCATTTTATGCATAATTTTAATATAAGCTTTGATGTTAATTTTTAACTCCGTGATACTTTGACTGTATAATGTTTATTGCCGTTGTTTGCATTATTTAAATTATACCATTGAATAGGTTATTGGACTATTTATTGTTTAAAATTTCTAATATATAAGTATTTTCATAAGTTTATTAAATTGGTTCTATTAGTATGACACTTCCTATAGTCCGTAATGCTAGAGACTTACAGTTCGAGCTAGTTCGAGAACGACAAGCGAGAATTACAGACTACACTCGGTGGTTAATTTTGCAGGACTTCCATCTTCCTATTGAGTCTGCATTACTTAAGCCTTTGACAGCGCCTCACCAGGCGTCGCTTTACCCTGAATCTATGACCTATTTCAATCACTTCATGACAAGCTCCAGTTTGTAACCATTCACAAACTTATGGAACATATCTTATGAACGTATGCTATGGGTACTATGTTACTTGCGCTACTACAAAGATTTCCGAGCAACTTAATGAATGAATAGCAATAGAGTTTTTTATGAATCAGTAACCTATTGGTTTACAAGTCGTGACGCGAATAGGGATGTCGAAGTGTAGGTTAATTCGACACACAAGGATAATCGTTTTTTGTAATATCTCCGACGCTATTATTCCCTGTGATAAATGTGGTTTGGAGCTGGAAGCCTATCTTAGATGACCACCATTGCACTCACTATCTTTCATCGAGTGAAAAAAGGAGGATAGACCGATACGGTTATTTGGAACCTTGAAAGAAATTTCTGGGCCTTCTAGTACGTGATGGGCTTCGTTAACGAACCATTGAATCCTGTACCCAAAAATATAAAGAAAGAAAAAAAAAATGGCCGTCACCCGCGCCTTCCATAAAAAGTCTTGAAACGTGGTCTGAAGCTCAGCTACTCAGTTCAGTTCTTCGAAGTAGTGGTTAGGGAGCCAGCCTATTATTTTAAACAAGAGTTGTACAGAGTGTAACCCTTTAGAATGCCCGTCTTACACTAGATCCAAGCTTCAAGTTTATTAGATATGTTCCGTAAATATATGCTTCGTAATGCTAGAGACTGACAGCTCGAGCTAGTTCGAGAACGACAAGCGAGAATGGACTACACTCTCGGTCTTCCTATTTAGTCTGTATTACTAAGCCTTTGACAGTGCCTCACCTGCCGTCACTTTACGCTAATCTATGACCTATGTGTTACCTATGTCACTTCATGACAATCTCACGGAACATATCTTATAAACTTCAAGTAATAGAACGCATTATGAATGGTTATTAAACTTGGGAAACACTTCATATTTGCTTGCTGTGATGTCCATATTTTTTAGGTTTATTTAATATTTAAAACCTCAAAAACCAAAAGTTAGATTTGAGGCACTACTATCCTTTCAAAGGCTCTGAAGGTCATCACCAATAGACCCAACCAACAAATCTTTATAACGGGTCAGACCTTGTTCTCGGGTTTAAAGGGATAACCTGATTGGCTTGATTTTTGCCCTGCGCAGAACCTGTTTTACCCCATGAGTCAGACTCTAATCCAATTAGAAAAATAAGAGATTTCTTTTCGTCGCTCAACGACAGATGGTACTACAGTCAACTTTGTTAGTCACGTGATCCTATCCTTTAGATTGAGAAGAGACCAAACCAACTTGTTTATTTGTTAGTTGGGTCTTTAATGTACAATGGGTTAAATCTCAAAGTTATCCAGAGTGCTATAGTACTATTGTCTGAGAGAAATAAGTGCGCTAACTGTGGAACGGCTCAGGTTGGTTGGAACGCCAAAAATAAGGGAGGGATAGTCGGACTCAATTGTAATTGGTCAAGAATGGCTACACACAAACCAATTGGCAATTGCAATTGACTCCGACGTCACCCAAATTTATTAAATAGTCCAGCATGATGTCCATTTCTTGTAAGATTTTGTAGATAGTTATTGATTCACAATTTCCACATGGGCTGCTTGTCTGAAGCGGAACGATTACATATAGGTCCTAAAACCAACCATTTCTTCGAACAACTCTGGATTTGTTCATGCGCATCTGATGAAATAGTGAGAGCTTAGGCGGATTAATACTCAATGTTAACCTTCATAGAACAGAAAATAGTGTTTCTTAATGTCGTTTGAACGGAGGGATATTGCTCTTTCACTCTAAAGTAATTCGTTCACGCAGCTAATCTGAATAGTTGAAGAAGTATTGGGTAGTATAATTATATTTATATAATCTTAACCCTTTATTTTCCCTTGGCTTACTTAAATTCAATTCCTTCCATCTAGGTGACCAAACACGTTTTTGAAAAATGCGGACGGGGCCTTTATCCTTCGACCCAACTAACTCTACTTTATCGGGGAACAGAGCTGGGAGAAAGGGTTCCGTGAAAAAAAAACCGGGAAAATTTTGCATCTTAAAGTGAGTATACGCATTTTTAAAAGGCTGCCTTTTCAAAAGGAGCCATTTCTTGGCTTTTGGGGATGGGCGGAAGGTGCTATCCTCTAAAAGAGAGCGTGAGTTAGGGCATGTGTAGCGGGGAAGGGGGAGAAATGGGGGCCAGTATAGAGGAATTATAAAATAACTTAAGAAAATGAGAATGAACTGGCCTTAGTTGAGCTGGCATCCTCAAATTCCCCTGGAGCAACCGAAACTAAAACCATTATCGTTATTAAGAAAATTTGGGAAGACAATATACAGCGTGGTACAACAGGGTGGTTTAGTTATAGAGTGTGAACCCAATAATAATGCTAGCACTAGAGGAAATGTTCTAGTAACATAGCAGTGTACCTTAAAAGAACGGCCTTTTTTCTAATTATGAAGTATTAAAAAAAGTGTAAATGATCTCTTATTACAAAATAATTAGTACATTTAATTAGTCTTAAAAAGAATCAAGAACTACTGCGCCAACCGCCATTGGTTTAGTGGCGTCTGCTAAATCGAACCTCTTAGCCTTAAAGGGATTGGTTGAATTCTTACAGACTGAGAGAGGTAAAGACCCACTCGATCACGCGCATGGGCAAATGAGAGATATGGTAGCCCAAAATATAAGGCATTTTGCCTGAGCCATCGAAACGATGTTTTTCAATTGAATTGCATTTTTTCAAGAGTGATGCTTTGAAACATGTTTCATTAATGTGGAGTTCCGCCAATACACACTTTACAGTCGCATTTTGCCAATTGTTTAACAAACAGTTTTCTAACCGTCAGATTTGTAAGAACATCTATTTTAAACTTCGCGGTTTTAACAACCATTGAAGAGAACGACACGCTCTATGACGTCATGATCTTGCCCAATACCTCTAGTTTTACATTTTAAAACATTTAAGTATCGAATCAGTATTTTAGTCAAATGGAAAGGCTACGATCAGTTTAAGTAATAACTGGGTAACACGTAAGATCATAAGATATGTTCCATAAGTTTGTCACTGGTTACTGAGAGCTTGTCATGAAGTGAAGTAGTCATAGATTCGAGTTAAAGCGACGCCTGGTGAGGCGCTGTCAAAGGTTTAGTACAGACTAGAAATGTAGATGGTCTGCAGAACCACGTGTAGTCAATTCTCGAGCTAGCTCTCAGTAAGTCATAGGAAGCATAGGAAGTGTCATACTTATGGAACATATCTTATAAACTTATGATAATGACGAAAGAAACTTAATCTTACATCCTTAGGTCAGTTCAGGGAGATTTAGATCCCTACTAGATAGCAGAAACAAATGACGCCAAATAGCTAAGCCACATTGTCTAGGCATACTTTCATTATGATGTTATTTAACGATTGAACAAGTCCGTAAATAACGAGCAGATTAGCAACGAAAATTATACAGTTTAAAAATTCCGTCTGACACAAAAATTTATATAACACTCTGAGCTAACTGAAGCGATGCTTTCTTTGTATTAACCTCATTAACATTACTATGTTCAATTGCTTACATCTCATTAACCACTTTCCCGATTCCGATGAAAATTTGAACAATAATAGAACATAATAAATGTTGTCATATTGTGATTTAATGGTTAAAGGAAAAGTAGAGATAAGATAACATGATACCTTAAAAGAACGGCCTTTTTCTAAATATAAAAGGAATCAAATATTAATTATCTCTTATTTAAAAATAATGAGCATTTAATTAGTGTTTAAAACGAGGACTTCTCCTAAATTGAACCACTTACCTTTTACTTCTCTCAACTTTGGAGAATTCAACCAATCCCGTTACTCCTGTGGGGTAAGTGGTTAGATTTAGCGGTCGTCACTAAACCAATGACAGCGCAGTAGTCCTCATTTTTAAAAGTAATTAAATGGTAACTATTTTGTAATCAGAGATCATTTAGCTGTTCCTCCCCCTCCTTTAGGGGTAAGTGGTTTGAAATTGACAGCGTCTCACCAGGCGTCGCTTTATCTCGAATCTATGACGTTTCACCTACGTCACTTCATGACAAGCTCTCAGTAGCCAGGGACAAACTTATGGTGAACATATCTTACGAACTTATGGTTATAATAAACTTAATTGCATCCCAAGTAAAATGACTAAAAATAAGCGAAGGGTTTTATTTTACAGGGTTCATACAAACCTGGAAAACAGGGAAAACCTGGAAAAATCAGGGAAACAAATAGTTGACAAAAACCTCAGGGAAATTTCAGGGAAATCAGGTAACTTTGCGTCAATAAGCAAAATGTTCATAAACATACCCTCCTAGGATTAACATTAAACTATACTTTGGAGGTTCATAACTCTGGTTCAATTAGAGATACGGGGATGTCCTTTGAGTATGTTATAACCCTATTTGTCCCCCTCCCTCCTTCGTTAACATTTGCTCCATAGGATACTCCATATACGGGTAAAAACCTGGAAATCTCAGGGAAATTTGTTTTCCAAAAGTTGTATGAACCCTGTTTTAAGACCTTATCTTTGTTTTAAATAACTCCTACGTAACGTCACAATTTTAAAAATTAAAGGCATCTAGCAAACCTTTTTTAGAAAAAAAATAAACAATTTTAAAAGTTCAAGGTCTTATATAAGGAAATTTCCACGAACTTTACGAACTAGGCATCAAAGTGTCACCCACGTTGTGTCGCAAATGTCTTTATTTAAATTAACTTATAAATTACTTGAAATTATTTCTAGAAGCCCAAAGTCAGTAGGGCAACATCCAGCATTTTAGTTCCTTACTTATAAGCTTGGCTTACGCTTGACCGTTGCAATGAGGGGTTGAATAAATATGTATTCAATCATATAATGTGAGCTCAGGAGCCTCAGGTCCATTTATAAATGCACTTTCTACTCCGCAATATTTATTATTAAGCTCACCCTCCAAAAATTTATTTATAAAAAATGTGTGGGTGAAGAAAGGGGTGAAGAATATAAAACTTGCAGTGTTGTAGATAAGAAAATAATAGCAATAAGTATAACACTACAGATGTTCAATTTATTTCGGAGGGTTATATTTTTTTTTTTAGTTTCTAGACAACTCTAGTGGAAAAATTTTGGCTGCGTTCAACAGAGCTCACCAAGCAAGACACCGGATTTTGGGAAACCTTTACCGGATAGGTCTGTCGTCATAATGACGTCATAGCTTGCTGAACGCTTTTTCTAAGTCATCGGTGTTTTAACAAGTTGGGAAAACCAAAATATTACCTCTCCGAGTCAAGAGGTCTATTACTACAAACTTATTTACCTAGATATGGAATTATTTCTCTTTTTTGAAGTAAAATTTACGAAATATTGAAGCAGTATTCCAAGCATAGCGAATATGCAGTAAAGCAGACGACATTTTACATCCAATATGGATAAATCTTGGACACATGGAAATCAGTCAATGGGGAAAAGAACAGGAAATGAAGTTTACGCTTCAGCTGTTTACCGCATATACTGATAGCTACATTCACAACTGGTTTGCAGTGTAAACACTGTCGTCTCGTCTCACCTCAACAATATTCTTAGTTTGCCAACATGAATGTTAACGTTAAATAACATCAAAGCTAAATTGTAGCTAGACGCACTAATAGTGAATGCGCACCATAAAGAGAATAAAAAGTCTGTAGCTACTACCCGTTTACCATTAGCCCTTTTACTATTCTAATTGCCACAACGATCTTTTCTTCTTTTAAAAAATCTTAACCTCATTATTTAAGAGTGTATTTAACTTTCGGCTCACTCTGAACCGTTGATGTCTCTTCATTTCAGACACGAAAATCAGAGCCCAAAGTTTGCTTCACCTCAGGCCTCAATGATTTACTCTTTGTTTCACTAAGCCTATTGTGGATAATGCTTGGTATACCCGCCGGAATCTAGATCTTAGTATTCTTCATAAAATCACTAAACCAAGGATTATTCTATATACAGTTGTAGTATAGCTTAAGTAATATATAAACAGCCATTTCAAATAACAATATTAAAAAAAATCCTTGGAATATCAAAATGAAACAGAGCTTTAAAGCTACAAAAGTACTAAATGCATCGTAATTACGAAAAAGATTTCCACATATTCACTTTATATTATGAAAAAAGTGAATATTAAGGTTCTGTAGGATTTCTTAACACATCAAAACAAAGCGAACTGCTAACTCGGCGCACTAGTGTGATAACGGACAGACAGACACAGACAAAAAATAGACTGCTTTTTAACTCTTTCCGTATTAATTTTGAATTGAGAAAAGAGATTATCTTAAATATTAAAATAAATATAATTAATATTTAATATTTTCTTCGTTAGTTGTTCGCCTTATTGAGCGTTATATCGTTTTAAAAAAGAATAATTAAACAACCTTGAGAGACTTGACTAATATTGACGTTTGAATTGAAGGATATGACTGTTGTTTCGCTTTACTCAAATAGGTAGTATATAAAGGATTCGAATCGCAGCTGTAGATAAGAACATCGCAATTGCGTGAACCTTGGAGGAAGACCCCTCCATTGGAAGGCTAGACGTTTCTCGTAACCCTAGCCGATCGCCGCGTATATCTTAACCTTAAGGATGATGGTGGTGTTAGAAGCCAGGTGTACAGACTGGTGTCCATGTGGGATGGACAAAAACAAAGACAAGAAGATGGTGGTGTTAGAAGCCAGGTGTACAGACTGGTGTCCATGTGGAATGGACAAAGACGAGAAGGTGGTGGTGTTCAGAAGCCAGTAAGTACAGACTGGTGTCCATGTGGAATGGGCGAAAGACTAGAAGATGGTGGTGTTTAGAAGCTAGTAAGTTCAGACTGGTGTTCATGTGGGGTGGACAAATGAACAGAGTTGTTAGACAGGCAATGGAGTAATAGCTTGTAAGTGGAATACACTTTCCGGGACTGTAAATGCGGTCTGGAAATTGAATACACGTTTGCTCCGATTTGCAAACTGCGAACGCGGTCACGTGGGTGTAACAACGGACAGACAGACACACACACAGACAGACACACAGACACGTCGAAATTAGAACCTCTCCGTGACATACGTCACTCGGAGAGGTAAAAATGACGGTAGCACAATAAAGTGATCAAGGTACCAAGGCTTAACAAAACTTGTATGAAAACCTATTTATAGACATAAATAAGAACAACTTAATAATTAAAATTAGAACGACTAACATATCAATTAAAATTCTCGCGTGATCAGCTAGTTTCACGGTATTCCCACCAGAATCTGCAAGAGCTATTTATAATAATTTCTCCATGTTTTTTCGCAAAGCTGAGAACTACGCGTTTTACGTCACGCGATCCAACAAACCGACTATTTTCTTTTTGTGACCGCGCTGGCTCAGCGCTGAGCAGCATGACGTCAAAGTCCAAAAACAAATCCGTTCAGTAGGACACAGCTAAAATCGCTGACTCAGCGCTGAGTCCGCTGAGCTCTGCTGAACGCGGCCTTTGTCATAGTCCTTTTCGACGTAAAAAAGGGATAGGCACCCCTCAGTACCGGGACAGGACATACAAGGGGGTTGTTACTTTACCATGCGTCTCTACGCGCTCTCATGATTGCCCAAGCTTACAGCGCAGGCGCCATAAAGCGAAGTAGAAGGCAAAGTCTTACCCCCGTGTCTTTCCCTCTTATAGTTACATTGAAGTGGTCTATTGGAAATTTGTTTTATCTTGGCAAAAATATCTCCGTTACGTATTCTTTAAGTGCGGTACTTACTCCGGTTATGTAACTTATGGTTAGAGAATAGATTTATCAATATTACGTGTATGGATAGGGGGAAACTCGAGTTCAAAGATACATAGGCCTATATAAACAAATTCAATCTCAAAATGAAAAAGTCCCATAGTGAGCTGGAATTATCTTCGTCAAAAAATGTCGCAATAAAGGTTAAATTTAATATAGAAAGAAGTTCTGCCCGGGGGGGAAGGAAGTCGAGAAGAAAGTCGACTTTAAAAGGCGAGAATGAATAAAGTGACGACCGAACACAGAAATGGGCAAAAAAAAGGAATAAAAATGTATCGGTTTCTGACAATAGTTGGAAATCGATTGAGAAGAGGAACTAATTCATAATAGTATCTTCTCTCGCATTGTTAGACATTTCTTCTGCCATTAACACGAAGAAAGCCCTATAATACCAGAAGTAGGATAAGGAACTAGAAGTAAAGAGCTCTAGCATTGGTAATATAGATCCTGGCACTAGTGATCAAATTTGAGAATATTATGCCGCTTCCATTGCGCCTACACAAGAGTGAAAAAAAATCGGCCGAGTTCCAAAAATATTTCCTACCCCCTTCCCCTCAACCTAAAGCCGCGGAACACGGACGCGGCTCCTTGAATCTAGTTCGGCCGTCTACCGCCGAGAGCGTGTCACGTTTTGGAGGGAAAATTCTGAAACCGCTACCAGAGGGCCAACCGTTGGTGTGTTATCAAGAATATTCACTTTCGCCAAGTGAAGAATCCGGTTACCTCGATACTTCTAGTCCTTTATCCTGCTTCTGATAATAATTAAATAAATAAATAAATAAATAAATAAAAATAAAATCAAACGTTTTGGATTTTAATCATCCCTGGACCCAACATTTAAATATATATCATATATATTAAACGTATAAACTATTTATAGTCTTAAACAATGCATTGTTGATGGTTTTAAATACCTTTCTAAATTTTTTTTGGCAAAATTCCTTGAAAACTGAATTTAGTAAGCGCATGACCCAAAATTTAACTTTGTCATGACACTTTCAATGAAAACAAGCATCTACTTTTAAGAAGAACCGTATTCTACGATTGTTTTTGATTTTAAAGAAGTTTCTCCCATAAAAAAATATCTGCCACTTCCAACTGTTAATTAGTACACTTATTTTGAACCCTTTCTGTCTTTGAAATTAAAGAGACTTTTCTAATTTAAAGCATAAGAAAATAATCCTCTTTAAGTGTCCACGCATTACTAGGTAGGTAGGCCAGCGCTTAAGATAGAATTTTCTTTCCCTGGTAGCGTCACATCTCCTTGCTAAAAGGAAGATTTTCACGGCGATAGTGTCTCACACACTTTAATACCAGGTTGGGGCAAGAAGCGATATAATTTACTAGGGAGAAGGTATGAATTCGCCACATTTGCAGCTTTATCTCCAGTCCAATCATAGGTCCGGAGTTAATCCCCACCGCCTCTAAATTACAGCCAGCAATGATCTCATTGGTTCTTGAAAACCACGTCAGCGCGACGACGCGAGTGACGAAAATTACAGTCATATTTTCCGACTGAGGAGAGTGTAGCGAAATAGCCCGGCGCCTCCTTTTACGTCCCCCCTTGTATTATGAAAAGAGGGACTGGGACTATGGCGCGCGAATACTAGTAAACTAGATATCGCTTCTTGGTTGGGATGAGACTGGTTATAAGCAGCTGTGGGACAGACTAGCACTCTATAGACATAAAAACTTAATGCTAGATTATCAGTTTATGTCTAAAGTGCTTATCTACTGTAGAAAATAACAGCGTGAAGAAGAAAAAATCTCTTTATGCTTAAACATTCTTTTGGATCTTCTTTCAAAGAAATTTACCTTGTCAGGGTCGAGACTGTGCCACGACGGCTGACTCTCTTCTTATTCCTTTTAATTTCTTTTGTTTTTTATTTATTTTTGGTAAGGTTGCATTTCTTCAAAGGAATATTTTTTTTAATTCCATTGGGAATTTAAAATTTAAAGTTAGTTTTTTAAGTTAACCCGGTTTATAAGGAGATGTTAATGGAATTTATAATGATTTAGATTAAATTTAGGTATAATAAAAAACGGTTTTTGGGTGGATACCTTGATGCAAAATTTAGCTTTTAAAGAGTTACTTTTTACTGAATTTTCCGTTTCATTTTTTTTACTACAACTAGAGATTTGATATTAACTTAAATAAACTACGTTTTAAGTTAATTTGATTTAAATTGGTTGAATTTCAAACGCACAAAATTTGGTTTAAAGGGTATTACCCCTTTACAGATGGATCTTAATCAAAACGGGTCTACGGGTCTTCTAGAGTTAAATGGCTATCAATTGTGAAAAAATAAAATAATCCCAATATGTTGTGAAAAAGCACATTATAATTTAATTAGATGTAAAATTACCTTGGTGAAGAAATTTTCTTTCAATAGTGACTGGTACACTACTTCAAAATGAACAGTATTTAGAGAAATTGGACTTACTTTCTAGCTACCCAAGGAAAAGGGAAGAAGATTTTAAAAAATATATCGATTCTTTAAAATAACGGTTATAAAATTACATAATAATAGCTTAATTTAAAAAAAAACCCTCTTTATTCAGTACATATCGTCACCTATGGCTAAGGCATGGCGGATTCTAGAAAAAATCTGATCTGAAAAATTTCATGTTCCCATTTTAGTGCGACCAAAATGAATGATTTTTACAAGGAAAATTTTTAATTTAGTTTTGCCGTGCAATTTTAGATGTGAAATTCACATGAAATTTATAATAACAATTTATTATTAGTGGTCTTCATTGTACGTTTTTATGTTATTGCAAGAAGTTTACTGCTTTTTGATAGTTAAAGAATTGTCCCATTAGAAAAACGAAAATTATCCCTCATGGAAGCTAAAACTGTTTTAGCTATTCGAGAATTGGTGCCTACGGACTCACAATGGAATTATAACTTTTTTGATGGTTGATCTGCAGCACGAAAAACAGATCAGAGAGTAAAGAATTTCCTCCAGGAGAAACATCAGAATTAAAAACGAATTAAAAGCATTCAACTTCTTTTAATTCTAGTTAGTTTTGTAATTTGAAAATTTTTATCTATGTTGTACCCCCATTTGTAGATTTTAAAAATTGAATGTTGTGTCCCATATAATCCCATACTTACTACCTTTACAAACGCCATCATGAAATGAAGTCCCTATTTGTTTAAAAAATCATTTTCATTATTTATTAATGAGCTTCATATAATTCACATCAAAGGAGTAGCTCTTCGGTTTAATTAAGTCACTTGCATACATTTACTAAAATCTTATTCGTTTCTAGTCTGAAATATTTGGATAAACTGCTCACAAACAGCATTATATTATTGGGGATTATTATGGTTATAGCTTTAGTTTTCCGCAATTTTCTTAAGAAGTTAATCCCACAAAAACGAGTTCTCTCTAAACAAAGTTTCGGGATAATTAAGACAGCTTAGTCTAAAAATAAGTTCAAATTTTATTTCGTTTCTTATAAAAAGGCTGGTATTTCATTGATTTGAACTTCAAATTCCTCGTTAAAAGCACGAATATATTCGCAATAGGGTAAAATATTTTGGGAAGCCCTCATATAAGCAATTCCCGTATGAGTGGATCCCATAATAGAGGTTCACATAACCACGGTTTCAAAAATAGCTGTTTCCCGAAAACGCAGTTTACGTGTAACAGCAGTTCTCGTAAACGCGGCGTCTCGTTACAGCAGTTACCAAAATATCAGTACAAAATATCAGTGAAAAACGGTAGTTGTTTACGATGGTGCAGGTTTGGTTTTGAAGTCTGGTTTAACTTCGTTGCTTGTACCAAAAAAACCTTATAGATGAGGTTAGGTTAGGTTATTTGAGCCCTAGTGGTATTAGGGTCAATTTAGGCATTGTTATTTCAACACGAATAGTATTAGGTCAGGTAAGGTTAGATTAGGTTAGGTTAGCGTATGATGATTTTGTTGTACTTAATAGGTAAGGTAAATTGTAGGGTTAAGAATTGTTCAAAACAAAACTCAAGCTAAAAACTGCTATTTCTCAAAACAGCAGCCGCTATTTCTAAAACAACAGTTTTAAACAACACCACTATTTTTATGAAATCGCGGTTGCTATTTCGGGAACTACAAGGTAGTCCCGATATTTTAATAATAACATTTTTAAATAGTATAATCTCACTCACCGGGTGAAGCGGCGCTTTTGGTTCGTGATATGAGGGAGATCCAGACGACAACAAGGATCGTAAAAGATAGAGCACAAGCACGTCTTTGACCCCCGCTGCAGATCTTGACCAATTTCGAGGACTTCATTTACGAAAGAAGTTTTCAAACTTACAGAACTTGGAAATACTTTCGCGTACACCGACTGAGAATATTTTAACTGATTTACGCGCTTAACAATAAGAGTTATATTTTATTCATGACTAATCCAGTATATATAGTGAGCTCTTGGATTGTCCATCATTTTTCTATCTGTCGCAGTCTCGCGTCAATCATTTCGGTATTTTTTGGACCTGCATTTTCGGAAGTTCTCTCAAGTTCCTCTTGATCTTCATTCGTTTTCATCTTCGTGTCTGTTCACGTTTCTTTCAAATAAAACGTCCTTCTTTAGCATAGGGAGACGGGCCGAGATGTCACGCGGCGAGCGCGTGCTGCGTGCACAATGATCTGTTTCTCTAAACTCGCGGCGATGTTCGCTAGCTCCTCTTTTCCTAAAGACAAGCTTTCTCTTTCGTCTCTCTCTCTTTCCTCTTCCGCGTTTTCAGGATCGGGATAAAATGATCCTACGCTTCCCGTTTTCCGTCGTTCGTTAATACGGGGGGTGTCTTTTGCGCATGCACCGCTTTTCGGAGATGCTATTTGACTTGCTTTTGACTGTACTGTAAGCCACGTGTACTTCCGACGGCTTTGCATCGGAATTTTTTTTCGGGGGAGCATTCATTCGTACCGACTAAGACGGCCGAACAATTTTATAGAAGGAATTGTCGAGGCGATGCGATGCGATGCGATGCGATGCTCGCAATTTCGGAGAGAATATATCTAGAGGGAGGACGAACCCGACTTCTTTGTTAAATATGGGGTACCTTAAAAATTTAGATATTTAAATCCAGTGTTTCACATTTGATTTCTTAGATACTAGTGCAGAATGAAGCGTTCTTTTTAGAACAAAATGGCGTTTAGCTACTGGGACAAACTTGTGAACACAATTTTGTTCAGTTTTGAACAACAAATTCTGAGTGTGACTGGAAATTATCATCGAAGTTGGGAATATCTATGAATACTACCATAAGTTTATAAGATATGTTCCTTCCAGAAGTATGACACTACATATACTTGGTAATGCTAGACACTTGCAGCTCGAGCTAGTTCGAGAACGACGGAAGCGAGAATTGAAGACTATACACTCGGTGGTTAATTTTTCAGTCCGTCTTCCATCTTCCTATTCAGTCTGTACTAAGCCTTTGAAAGCGCCTATAGCTCACCGGGCATCGCTTTACCCTAAATCTATGACCCACCTCCCTCAATTCATGACAATCTCCAGTTTGTAACCAGTGCGACAAACTTATGGAACATGCACATCTTATGAACTTATGCTGCGACTGATAAGCAATTTCTCGCCTCTTCTCAAAATCAAAATCTCAACCCATCACTAAATGTTCCCAAGCACTTTTTCGACTAATTGATTTTAAGTTGTCACCCCTATTAATTTCTTGGGCAATCACCACTCCCCGTTTTGCGCTTGAGACAGACACTTTCAGGCCAAATCTTTCCCTTGTTGCTAGTAGCTTCTTTTCCTTTTTTCACGCAACTTTCGGCGATGAGCTAGTAAGAGAGGATGGGGCCTAATGGGTTGTGTTTGTGAGGCAAACGTCGCAATGATGTAGTCGGGCTATTGCTCTTTCGCTTTCTTTTGTCGATAGCGTTGACTATTCTTTTGCTCATTCTTTTGTTTCTTGGGTAGAGGCACGTGCAGCGTGCGAGGGTCACGTCACTCCTACCTAAGGCCATGCCTTAGAATCCCTACCCAAGATGGCTAAAGGCAATTTCAGACGTTCCAACTTTTTGACTCAGCTTGATGGGTCAACTCGAGTTGAATCAATTAGTTGGATCGTGTGAATATCGCTGGATGAGTTGAGTCACCAAAAAAGTTGGCTAGGAAAAATTGGATCACTGACTCAACTTTTTAAGTTCATTTCTCTAGCCAATCAAAATGAATTACAAAAAAAGCATTTTTCGCTGGTTATTTCGTAAGTGCCAAGGTAGGTGGCGCTTAAAAAGTTCCATTTGGCGGTAAAGGTTTAGTTGTGTGAATAGGAAGGATTTATTTCACTTTTCCCTTCAAAAGTTCAAGGGCAAGTTGATACAACCTTTTGACCCATCGAGCTGAGTCAAAAAGTTGGATCGTCTGAAAGAGCCTTTAAAAGAAAATTTTTTGGTCGACTTTCAATTAGGTGGAATTATTCTGACATCCACCTTGCTTGTAAATGTGGATTGGACCATGGAATTAGATTAGAGACTTAGGCTTAACAGTTATCGCCGAGGCAACCATCATAACTCTTATTTGTGAAGTTCTATCACGTTATCCAAGAGTTTTTCAAGGATAACGTTTAGTTGTTTTCTTTTCTACAATAATGTAGTGTTTCTCTTTATACTAATGGGGAAACCAAAATAAACCTCTCCAAGTCGAGACGCAATTAAGAGGTTGTTCTTAAATAATTAAATAAATATAATTGATATTAATTATTTTAATCGTCATTAATTTACCTTAATTCTAGTTAAATCGTTTTAAGAAACGTTATTCCTAAAATCATTTTAAATATAGCTATTGTTGACGTTTGAATTCAAGCGTATGCCTCTTCAAGAATTTTTGTAAATTTAGGGTATAAGACGTCACGGAGAGGTATTACACTGGACGTGTAATACCTCTGTGTGTCTGTCTATCACCGCGTTCGCAGTTGCAATATCCGGATCGCGTTCATAGTTCACAGAAAACAAAACTGGTTTCTACTCCATTATCATCGTAATGGTTAAGATGTACGCGGCGATTCCAATTGCAAGACTTCCATCAAAGATTCACACAATTACGGGTTTTCTTACGAATTAGTGTGAAGTAATCGATTTATATATCCTAAATTTCGAAAAATTGGTAAAGAGGCATACGCTAGAATTCAAACGTCAACAATAGCTATGTTTAAAATGACTTTAAGAAAAAAGTTTCTTAAAACGATTTAACTAGAATTAAGGTAAATTAATGACGACTAAAATAACTAATATAAATTGCATTTATTTAATTATTTAAGAAAAACCTCTTAATTGCGTCTCGACTCGGAGAGGTTTATTTTGGTTTCCCAACTTGTTTTTATTGAAATTCATCTCTACAAAGTTGAAACTTAACGAATCGATCAAAATATTTTTTATTTATTACATTAGAATTTTGAGGGGCTACGAGCAATTTTTTGTTAGGATTTACAAATCATTTTGAGGGGTTTAAGACCTACCGACTCCACTGCAATTGCCTGTTCTGGCATTTGAAGATTATACTCTGCGTACTATATTCTCGTGAACTCTTTGTAGTTTTTTATATAGACAATAAATAATTATTTCATTTCATTTCAAATGCAAATTTTCCGCTTGAAATACTCCAATTATACGTACCTTATCATAAAATAATGTAAGCTATCATTTCACTTTTGGCCTTAAGTTTTGCAATTAAATATATTTATTGTCACGATTGTCCAGAATGCCATCTCTCAATTGTATTTTACAAATTTCAGAAGAATTTGTCATTCTTAAAGATAAATCAAATTATACATTGTTATAAAATGAAAGGTATAGTTATTTTAATAAATAATATATACACTGCTATATAGCTCTTATTTATATTTCTATTATTTAGGAGAGATCGAACATAAAAAACAGTATCAGCAAAAAAGAAGGATAGGATTACTGGTCCTGAGGACCAGTTATTTTTTTAAACGAAAACTGGTCAAGAGGACAAGTTTTAAAAAATCCCTTTTTTTCGAAGACAGATCGAGATGCGTGTTACTCATAAAAGGCTAAAGCTAGGTTCAAACTTGACCGAATATAACGACCGAAAACGTTAGCGCTGCATCAAAAGAATAACTTTTACGCAGGACTTTACACGTACGACCCAATTCCGACCGAAAAGGACCGGAAGTCACGTGTCACGAGTTGGAATTGTGACTCGGAGCCAGAAGGACTTAAGCCTTGGCCCTTGAGTTTTCATTGATGTAATTTTAATTAGGGAGCTTACTACTACACAAAATGCGGGTCAGAGTGATTCGAAGACTGATCGAGATGCGTGTTACTCATGAAAGGCTAAAGCTAGGTTCAAACTTGACCGAATATAACGACCGAAAATGTTAGCGCTGCATCAAAAAATAACTTTTACGCAGGACTTCACACGTACGACCGAATTCCGACCGAAAAGGACCGGAAGTCAAGTGTCACGAGTTGGAATTGTGACTCGGAGCCAGAAGGACTTAAGCCTTGGCCCTTAAGTTTTCATTGACGTAATTTTAATTAGGGAGCTTACTACTACACAAAATGCAGGTCAGAGTGATTCAAACTCAAAAGTTGACAACATGCAAACACGGCATTAGTGACTCGCGATCAAATCCGCTTTGAGAATTCAGACTCAAAATTTCATATCATGCAAATGCAGCAATGACGACTGGCAAGTTATAAAATATTAAAAACGGGGGAAGAAAACTTTTCCAATTATGACGTGAAAGGAAGCTTCATCCCAAAAAGAGTTTTGATTGGTTATCAAAATATTTTACGTCGGCCTCTGAGTAAAAAAATTGAACACAAATTCTCTCCAATCGAAAGCTGTTTCGGTCGCGTTCTGCGGAAGATGTTTTACCGCAAAGGTACTTAAGCAGTGTTTCGGTCGTGTTTTCAGTCAAGTGGGAACTAAGCTTATCTTGCCTTTTCCTTTTCCCGTTTTCAATATCAACAAACTACTCATATTTTTTATGTAAGTTCGGCATAAGGCGAATACAACCAAAAGTAAATAGATATCAAAAAGTTAATAGCTTTAAGCATGAATTTATTTATTAACATGAATATATATCTGCATTGACTAGTTAAACTACATATTTAGGGATGGGAGGGGCTTAGTTTGCGTGACGTCAGAGAATTTCCGGCGGCTTGTTTTTAAAGGTAAAGCTCTTGTCATGCGAAAGGTTAATTATGTTTGTAAATTGATCAACTACCGCATTAATTTTACTTCCAACGGCAGGAAAAAAAACCAGCATCATCAATTCTCACGATTTCAAATGTTAGTAGTTTATTTTCAACCGTTTGTTTCATTTTCCTAATGGCCAAGGCTTAGCACTTTACCAACCTTTCAGAACAGGAAAAATATTGCAGGCACTTAATATAATTTCCATTAAAATATCAATATCACTTTCGGACATTGTGTTGAGATATTTATTCACCTATCGGCGATCATTTTTAATATTCAGTTGACGCAGTTTGGTAAACCTAACCGAAAATTGTATCCCCCATACAATTTTGTTAAACTGGTCGTCTGCTGTTCGAATTTCCAGGTGCCTCGATTTTGATTGGCTACCGCGATGACGTTAAACGCGTATGTAATAGAAAGGTCCCTCCCATCCCTGAATAACATGATAGAAAGGCTAATGATACACATATATATTCATGTTAATAAATAAATTCATGCTTTAAGTCAATCATACCTTCCCGCCTGCATGCTATGTAAAATGAGTATCGAGTATCACGTGGCTTGCTTGTAACCAATAGGATGTTCGCATAAGCGATAAGAGATATTGGAAAGCAGTACAAATTACTGAGCATCATGGGAGTAAATTTAGGGAAATATCATTGGTAGCCGCGCTTACGTGATGGAAAATGGCGCCTTAGTAGTGCGGGTAATTGCTGAATTATGGTAAATTATATTAAAATACTAAAGTCTAAAACTGTAATTAGTTTCATAATGCCGCGTAAAGAACGATTTTAGTTTCGCCTTCGGTATCGACCCAGTGCAATTTTTATCTGAAACCTACGAATAATACCGCATACTCTTCCATCATGTTGCAAAGTTATGCAAACAAAAGTTTTCAAACGTCCTTGGCTCTCCCAACATTGCAGTATTGTTTTACGTTCATCTTTTTGTTTCACGAATTCGTCATAATCATATTCCTTATCCATTTTTCATATTACTATTTTATCACATTCATAGGCAATCACATGTAGTCTTCACAGATTTTGTACTAGGCCTAGGCTATACTGTCACAGTCTCACAGCAGACAGCTGATTGAAATTACCTTTAGAACGCATGCGCGTCGATTAAACCTTCAACAACCCGCACTACTTTGTCTGAGCGGCGCGACACTAGATACGTTAGGTACATGTCAAGTGGTTCGCTAGGTGCTACGCCATTTGTGCGCTGCCGCGGAATAGGAGCGGGAATCTCAACTTTCATAACGCGCCCATGCCGGGGAGATATTAACTTCTTGTTTATAATCTATTTACTTCTGATACAACGACGAACACCATCAAGAATGGTAAGATTCAGTACTTTGAAGGAAAAAAAGGGGGATGCACACTTTCCCCTTTGCAATTGACCTCTGTTTCATTAGCTAAACCAGAAGGGGATAATAGAAGAAGCATGACACTCTGTATCCTCTTAATGCTTTAGTTATGTAACGTCATTCTTCCCAGGCTCCCCCTTTTAGTTTGTTCTCCCACTCATCAAACTTCAGATGGGCATCGCACCGTACTAGGATGAATTCTAAAACTGTTTGCCAGTACTAAATCCTCAGCAACCAACCCACAAACCTTCATTATCTTAACTTGGGAAAACATCCACAAGCGCATGAGCCTTGGGCAATAGCTAAGGGCTAATGAGGGAACTATTTATTGCATTATGTGATCCGGTTTAGTAACCTTGCTCCAAATGTTAATTCTGATGATGGGAAGAATCATGTTACAATTACCCCGTTTTGAAGTACACTTCTCTCGAAGAGAAGTATTATATACTTCTGCTTGAACTCAATATTTGCATTTTTTTTCGGTTTCGTATCGCGCCTTAAATGTTTTGTATAACACACTCAAACTATTAACTCATATAAATAAAATTTTTAATAAAATTCTATAATTAATGCCGCTATCTCTTTGCGGTAGCTGCATGCGTATGTCACACACCTTTTAATAAAATGTGAAAAATTGCGGCAAAAGTAATTTTTGTTTAGCGCTGCATGTACGGCTGTATGCGGCGCAAGCCGATTGGCGGTCGTTATTCATTCGAATTTATTCTCGTTGTCTACCTTGGGTTGGGTTTCAGCAGTAGGTGGCGAAAAGCCTTATATAATGAGACAGTGACTAATCTCATATTCCTAGTTTAAATTCCATTACCCCTTTTCACGCCATACCCACTATCCTTCTATTGTGTTTCTGGTGGTAATATTCGTTGTATTATTTGTGTAGCGACGTCTTATCTCCGACTTAAACGAGTCGCTGCATCCCGCGGAACATCCTGTCACCCAATAGGCTGCCGCCTTGCCTTTTCCTTCCACTTCGGAGGAGCTAAATCCTTGGGGAAGGACACTCTTCCTAATTTTGGATATTCATTAAATGTTGAATTTGGTGAATTCCACAAGCCCACGCTGGTTGTTTTCTCAACAGCACTCTAAGAAATAGATTGAGATATGTTCTATAAGTTTGAATCTGGTTACAAAATGGAGCTTGTCATGAAGTGACGTAGGTCATAGATTCAAGGTAAAGCGACATACGCCTGGTTTGGCGCTCTCAAAGGCTTGGCAGTGTAGACTAAATAGGACCCAGATGGAAGTCCTGCAAAATTAACCACCGAGTGTAGGACTTCAATTCTCGCTTCCGTCGTTCTCGAACTAGCTCTCACTTGTGAGTCTCTAGCCCTTCGAAGTATAGGAAGTGTCATACTTATGGAACGTATCTTAAAAACCTATGGAATTATAGTGTCCTACCCATCAGGTTGGCTGAAAGTTATCGCGTAAGGCGTGTAAGTTTGACTAATATTCCCTTTTAACGTTAGCTTAAAGCGTTTCCATCGAGGGGGTCGACACTCCTTGAATTTCGTACGCTGTGTATTTGATGTAACTACTAATTAGTTTAAAGAAATATACTCTGAATATGTAATAATTCTCTTTCAAATTTCCATGGATGCTATATACGTTTAGTTACAACACTTATTAAGAAAATTATCAAAAGTCATAGTGACCTCTCCATTCCAATCCTTATAGCCTAGTCCATTTGGAATGTCAGAACTCTGGAGATACGAAATACCGAGATTTCACTTTCTTCTTTTTCCACTAAATACTTGGATTTTCAACCACCAGGGCTCGAATAATTAACTAAAATATCCAAAAGATAGCATTGTGAACATCGTGTTCTTTAGTGACACCTCCAATTTGCAGTGTAAATTTTACACTCTACGTTTTTAGCTTTTGGGTCTCAGAAGTTTATATTTTAATATCGCTTATACATCTGGCTGAAAGTAACACCAACTTCAAATTTTCCCCGCTCAGTTTATACTATCATAAGTTAATGAGATATGTTCCATAAGTATGACACTTCCTACACCGCGTAATGCTAGACTCTTACTGAGAGCTAGTTCGAGATCGACAAGCGAAAATTGAAGTCCTACACTCGGTGGTTAATTTTGCAGCCTTTCCACCTAATCCTATTTAGTCTGTACTAAACCTTTGACAGCGCCTCACCAGGCGTCGCTTTACCTCGAATCTATGACGTTTCAATTACGTCACTTCATGACAAGCTCTCAGTAACCTGTGACAAACTTACGAAACATATGCAAATACGTATAGGCTCCACCGTTTCTTCATTTGAAACTTCGCAGAGATGACGGCCATTCCTAAATGCTACTATATATACATTCCTGGTTAGAACTTCAGGTTTCATACACTTACCTTCTCACCCTTTCAAAACATCGCAGAATTACTAGAATAACAAAAAAACATGGTATGAGAAAATTGAAATTTTTTATTGCTAGTTCCGGGCTTCTAACCTGATTTTTTTAAAAGATATTTCTATAAAATTGAAAATTTATCGGAAAGGCATTAAATTTTGATTAGATTAAGATCGAACCGAGGGAAAATTTTGCTTTTTTTATTGAAAATAGCCCGAGTGAAATGTATATCGTTAATTTTATAGAGAAAAATATTTTTCTTTCGAATAGAGTTTGATTTTCGAATCTCTGAAAATGAAAATAAGGGGTTGATGGAAGTGAGAAGTTCAATGTTATGCCTGCATCTTTTTTGACGTTGATTATGACCATTTCTTATTTTTACCTCTCCGAGTGACGTATGTCACGGAGAGGTTCTAATTTCGACGTGTCTGTGTGTCTGTCTGTGTGTGTGTCTGTCTGTGTGTCTGTCTGTCCGTTGTTACACCCACGTGACCGCGTTCGCAGTTTCCAAATCGGAGCAAACGTGTATTCAATTTCCAGACCGCATTTACAGTCCCGGAAATTGTATTCCACTTACAGTCTATTACTCCATTGCCTGTCTAACAACTCTGTTCATTTGTCCACCCCACATGGACACCATTCTGAACTTACTGACTTCTAAACACCACCATCTTCTAGTCTTTGTCCACTCCACATGGACACCAGTCTGTACACCTGGCTTCTAACACCACCATCTTCTGGTCTTTGTTTTTGTCCATCCCACATGGACACCAGTCTGTACACCTGGCTTCTAACACCACCATCTCCTAGTCTTTGTTTTTGTCCATCCCACATGGACACCAGTCTGTACACCTGGCTTCTAACACCACCATCTTCTGGTCTTTGTTTTTGTCCATCCCACATGGACACCAGTCTGTACACCTGGCTTCTAACACCACCATCTTCTGGTCTTTGTTTTTGTCCATCCCACATGGACACCAGTCTGTACACCTGGCTTCTAACACCACCATCTTCTGGTCTTAATTTTTGTCCATCCCACATGGACACCAGTCTGTACACCTGACTTCTAACACCACCATCTTCTGGTCTTTGTTTTTGTCCATCCCACATGGACACCAGTCTGTACACCTGGCTTCTACTCCATCATCATCCTTAAGGTTAAGACATACGCGGCGATCGGCTAGGGTTACGAGAAACGTCTAGCCTTCCAATGGAGGGGTCTTCCTCCAAGGTTCACGCAATTGCGATGTTCTTATCTACAACTGCGATTCGAATCCTTTATATACTACCTATTTGAGCAAGGCGAAGCAACAGGAGGATGCTTCATTTCAAACTTCAATAATAGTCAAGTCTCTCGAGGTTGTTTAATTATTCTTTTTTAAAACGATGTAACGCTCAATAAGGCGAACAACTAACGAAGAAAATACTAAATATTAATTATATTTATTTTAATATTTAAGATAATCTTGTTTCTCAATTCAAAATTAATACGGAAAAGTTAAAAAGCAGTCTATTTTTTTGTCTTTGTGTGTCTGTCCGTTTTCACACTAGTGCGCCGCGTTAACAGTTCGCTTTGTTTTGATTTGTTAATATTCACTTTTTCCATAATATAAAGTGAATATGTGGAAATCTTTTTCGTAATTACGATGCATTTAGTACTTTTGTAGCTTTAATCCTCTGTTTCATTTTGATATCCCAAGAATTTTTTTTTATATTATTATTTGAAATGGATGTTTATATATTACTTAAGCTATACTACATCTGTTTATAGCATAATCCTTTCGTTATTGATAACGAGAAGAACGCTACTATGTCGGCCTAATGAAATTTTATTTGTCAGTAGGCCTAGTGAACCAAAAAGTAAACGCTTGGGTTTGGTTTTCGTTTCTGTAATGCAGAGACATTAACGGTTCAGAGTGAGCCGAAAGTTAAATACACCTTTAAATAACCAGGCTTAGATTTTATAATTGAATAGAGCATCATGGTGAAAATCTAGGCCGCGTTCAGCAGAGCTCAGCGCTGTTAGAAGTTCATGTTTACACTGCAACCCTGTTATGAATCTGGTTTTGAACATAGAGGGTATACAGTTGAGGAGTGGAAAATTTGGGCCTCTACAAACACGTAAAAGTAATATCCCTCCAAAGTTTTATCTCTTTATTTCCCGTTTTTCCCCCATCGGATGATTTTAATGTGTACAAGTATATCCTTATTGGATGTAAAATGTCGTCTGATTTACAGTACATTCGCTATGCTTTGTATACCTCTTTAATATTTCATAAAATGAACTTCAGTATTTGTTCTTAAAAAATGAAACATTTCCATATCTGGGTAAATAAGTTTGTAAGTAGGCCTCCTCTTGACTCGGAGAGGTAATATTTTGGTTTTCTTATTTTTTACATTTCTCTTTTACGGAAAAAAATTTAGTTTGAGAGGAAATGTATGCCTCTCATCCTAACAACTATGTTTTCATGTCATACATAATATAAAAGAAGCTTGTTCGTTTTAAACTGATGTGCGTGTATTACCGTGCAAGCTGATTGGTAAATTTTTGCAAGTATTAAGTTCATAAGATCTGTTTCATCAATGTTTGTCACTGGTTATCGAGAGCTTGTCATAAAGTGACGTTCGAGGTAAAGCGACGCCTGGGGAGGCGCTGTCAAAGGCTTAGTAATGCAGACTTAGTAGGAACTAGATGGGCTGTAAAATTAACCGAGTGTAGTATTTCAATTCTCGCTTTGATCTCGAACTAGCTCTCCAAGTCTCTAGCATTACGAAGTATATGAAGTTGGAACACATCTTATAAATTTATGCTCTTTGGATCCCTTTCTTCATCGAAAAATAATTTTGCAATGAATACTGCATCCAGCAGAGCTACAAACGCTACAGGACCTGGAATTGTGAGGTTAAGTGATTATTTACATGATTAATTATGACTCTAGGCGATGAGGGTGGGGTGGCGTAGCGGCCGCGCTTTCGCCTCGCAGCAAGAGGATCCCGGGTTCGATCCCGGACTGTGGCACCGGGTGAAAAATCTGGGAAGAAATCCTTCTGCGTAGAGTTTGCAAGTTCTCCCCCCCCCCTTGTTAAAGGAGTTTTCCTCCGCGGCCTAACCCGGTTTCTCCTTTCCATCAAAACTTGCAGAGGTTAACGGTAATAGTTAGTATAGGGCGCTGTAGGTTAGCTGTGGCATAGGGGCTAGCCACCACCCCTCTATGCATTGTAAAGGCGTTAGATAAGTGGCAATAAGTCGCAAGATGACTTGGTCCAATTAGCTAGCTGAACTTATATATACAGGGTGTTTTTGAAAGGTCCATCACAAATTAAGGAGCGTGTTTATTGGACCAAACTGAGTGAAACGTATCAAAGAACATGGGGTCTACAACATTTAGTTTCGGAGATATGGCCCCCCAAACATTTGCCCCAAAAACGAGAAAATATCCCAAAATGTGGAGTAAGGGTTATTACCATTACCCAACTTGTTTCGAAGTCATAGACAATTTCAATAGCCTTGAATTTGAGAAACACTACTGTAACTTTAGATAGCAGAAGGGTATAAATGGGTAGAAGTACGCGTACGGCGGTAATGTAAAGCTAATACCAAGTGTCATAGTGTTTTAAGATTTCTCAGCACCCAGTAAAATGGTTGCGATTGAAGGTTGTGTTTGTTCATTACGTTAGTGTTTGATGTGTCACAGAGAAAACGCCATGATACGATCCCAATGTAAATGTATTCTTTATTAGTTCTTCATTCTTAATCTGTAACAAATAACTACTACGAGAATTGTTCAAAGTGTTCACCACCCGCGTTAAGGCAAACTTGAACACGCCTTACAAACGATTCCCTAGCACGTTGCAAAATGCCTGGAGTATCGCGAATAGTTTGACAGGCATTAACGATTCGTCGACGAAGCTCGTCCACATCAGGTACTTCACTCTGATAAACTATGTCCTTCAAGTGGCCCCAAAGGAAGAAATGGCTCAGGTTAAGGTCGGGTGATCGAGCAGGTCATTCCACGGGTCCACCTCGACCTATCCACCGAAAAGGGAACGTCGCGTTAAGGTGAGCTCGGACAGCGAGACTGAAATGTGGTGGTGCACCGTCATGCATGAACCACATTCTGCGCACCAAACCTAAGGGCACGTCGTCAAGTAATTCCGGTAAAACGTCTTGTAAGAATTGTAGGTACGCCTCACCGTTTAACCTGGGCTGTAGAAAATACGGTCCAATTAAATTTTCACCTACAATACCGCACCACACGTTTAAACTAAATTGTACTTGGTGAGATTTAACGAACGTTGCGTGAGGGTTTCTTGGGGACCATTGATGCTTATTATGCAGGTTAATAATACCATCTCGCGAAAAGATAGCTTCGTCTGTGACTAACAGACTACGCGGGAAAACAATGGCGTTTATCTGAGGCTGAAACCACTGGCAAAACGCCATGCGTCGTGGGTAGACCGCGGGATTCAAACCTTGAACCTTTTGAAAATGGTAAGGATGAAACTGGTGACTTTTGAGGATTTTCCACACGAGCACGTGACCAAAGCCTAATCGCTTACCCACCTGGCGGGTACTTGCTGCTGGTTCGTCCTCGAAAATAGTAAGGACTTCGTCTTCTACGGCCTCTGGGACTTCTTGCTCTCTAGGTTGAGGTCCAGCCGGTTGGATTCATCCGTCCTGTCGTAAACGTCTGTCCACAGCCTCGAACGTCAGTCGGTTTGGTAAGCGTCTTTGCGGAAATCTTTCCTGATAAAAACGTACAGCTGCAGCAGCATTCCCCTCGGCTCGTCCATACATTAGGTTCATATCCGCATATTCGGCCCAGGTTAAACGGTGAGGCGTACCTACAATTCTTACAAGACGTTTTACCGGAATTACTTGACGACGTGCCCTTAGGTTTAGTACGCAGAATGTGGTTCATGCATGACGGTGCACCACCACATTTCAGTCTCGCTGTCAGGGCTCACCTTAACGCGACGTTCCCTTTTCGGTGGATAGGTCGAGGTGGACCCGTGGAATGACCTGCTCGATCACCCGACCTTAACCCGTGCGAATTCTTCCTTTGGGGCCACTTGAAGGACATAGTTTATCAGAGTGAAGTACCTGATGTGGAAGAGCTTCGTCGACGAATCGTTAATGCCTGTCAAACTATTGGCGATACTCCAGGCATTTTACAACGTGTTAGGGAATCGTTTGTAAGGCGTGTTCAAGTTTGCCTTAACGCGGGTGGTGAACACTTTGAACAATTCTTGTAGTAGTTATTTGTTACAGATTAAGAATTAAGAACCAATAAAAAGTACATTTACATTGGGATCGTATCATGGCGTTTTCTCTGTGACACATCAAACACTAACGTAATGAACAAAACACAACCTTCAATCGCAACCATTTTACTGGGTGCTGAGAAATCTTAAAACACTATGACACTTGGTATTAGCTTTACATTACCGCCGTACGCGTACTTCTACCCATTTATACCCTTCTGCTATCTAAAGTTACAGTAGTGTTTCTCAAATTCAAGGCTATTGAAATTGTCTATGACTTCGAAACAAGTTGGGTAATGGTAATAACCCTTACTCCACATTTTGGGATATTTTCTCGTTTTTGGGGCAAATGTTTGGGGGGCCATATCTCCGAAACTAAATGTTGTAGACCCCATGTTCTTTGATACGTTTCACTCAGTTTGGTCCAATAAACACGCTCCTTAATTTGTGATGGACTTTTCAAAAACACCCTGTATATTTAATATTTAATATTAAATGAACAAGTCATGTGAAGTCAGAAAGATTCATTCTAATCCAGCTTACAGACACAACGACGAAGCCCTACCATTTAAATTGTGAGACGTTTATAGAAGAACCATTTTTGAATGGTTCCTAATTGTAAGTTGAATATTGAAAATTTTGTTTCTCGTGTCAGATGGTGTTCAGTTAGACAAAGAAATAAGACATGTTTTTCATTTTGCTTTTAATGTGAACTGTACAATTTTGTCATTTATAAATCTGCATTGTAATATTGTTTGAGATTTGCCTAAAACTTCTCAATGCCTTTCTTCAAGGAAAACCTCCATCTTCAATATCAAAAGTCTATAAGATATTTTAAATTAGAATACTTCGCAATGCTAGAGACTTGCAGCTCGAACCAGTTCAAGAACGACAAGCGAGAGTTGACTCCAATTCATCTTCCAATTTAGTTTGTACTAATCCTTTGACAGCGCTTCACCAGCCGTCGCTTTACTTCGAATCTATGACCTACCTCACTCACTTTATGACAACCTCCTGTTTGTATCCAGTGACAAACTTATAGGACATATCTTATAAACTTATGGTATCATTATGACCGTACTTAAAATTAACCGTAATCTTAATTCGAACCAAGGTGAGGCTATACTATATAAAAATGTTTCAGTTTTCTATTAGACCAAGCAATATTCATATGAATCAATCGATTTATTCCTAGATGACTTTCACTTTTCAGAAAAACCCCAGTGACTATGCGATATAAAGTGGCAAGATTGTTTATTTTCTTTCCTCTGAAAGATGCATGCACTTCTGCCGGACGTAATAACAGTATATAAAAGGCAAAAATTTATTTTGTTGTCCATGAGATAGGGGGCAGTTTCAGGGTGCAAATAAAAGTGCACCATCGATAGTCGCTAGCTGCTATCAGTATGGGTTGATCTTTTGGTTTTCCATCCAATAGTGGAACATATCGAAACAAGTGGTTTGCTGGCTGCGTGGAGGTTCCATAGAAAGTAGTTTTTCAGCTCCCAATATCAGGAAACGTTGTTCTCCGCTCGAAAGCCACTCGACAAGAGGTGCACCCACTAAAATTGATGTTCAAATTTCCTCCATTTTTTATCCAAAATCCATGGAACCTCCTTTCAAGGGAGGGTAAAAAGGAAAATCAAGTTATTTTTTATATCGATTCTTTCACTATATCTCTCTCTCTCTGCATAATGAAACCTCCATGCAGGAAAAATCCCGGAGTAACTTTATATTAGAAAGTCTTAGATTTCATTGATAATTTAATACATGCTATGAAAATTTCCTTTAATGTATCTCCAAGTCGTGTTCCACAAACACAATGTTTGATATATCTCTCGGACAGTACACGATAGCACATTGTAGTTCATTTAATGTGATTTGTAAATCATTCCGAAATTTTTCATGGAATTTTCCTTATGCAATCATTTGTCACCGGTTACTGAGGGCTTGTCTTGAAGTGATGTAGGTGAAATTTCATAGATACTAGCCTGGTGAGGCGCTGTCAAAGGTTAAATACAAACTAAATAGGAAAATGGACTGAAAAACCGTGGGTTATAAATTGGTCTATCTACAGTTATCAATACTTATTAACACAAGTTCATAAGATATGTTCCATAGGTGTGTCACTGGTTACTGAGAGCTTGTCATGAAGTTTCGTAGGTGAAACGTCCTAGATTTTCGTGAGACGCTGTACACACTAAATAGGAAGATGGAATTTTTCAAAATTAACCTGGTGTAGTCTGCAATTCTCGCTTCCGTCGTTCTCGAACTAGCTCGAGCTGTAAGTCTCTAGCATTACGAATTATAAGAAGTGGTTTCCATTTTGCCTTCCCTTTAATACCACCACCCACAAGCCTATATTCTCAATCATTCAAAAAACAGAAATCGAATAAAGAAGTTTTCGGTGAAGTTTTGAAAGCTTCCTTCATAGAAACTGTGCTTCGTTCCACCCATCGGATTTGGTTGAATAAACGGCGATCGAGAGAAGAAAGGGCCACCCTCTCGGTAAGGGGTAAGGAAGAGGAACAGTACTTCTTCGAGGGGGACGACTCTTCCATTAATGTTGTACGCAGCATGGACAATAGAGAAGGGGAGTGAACTGTGTATCCCCAGCATTGGGGGCAACTTCGTAATGGAGAATACTATTCACCCCCGGAAGGTAAGAGATAGATTGTTATGACGTAGTCATAAATGGGATAGATATTACTCTGCTCCAGCATGAGTCCAAATCATTAGGTAATCCATCAATATAGTGCAAATATTTCATGAGAGTCAAGTACAAGATTTTCAAGTAAATGAAATTTTATTATCAACATATCACAAAAATGAGTCAATTACAGTGCCATATTATCCCCTAGGCACTGTTGGCACGTGCCTAGGGGCCCCGATGGTCAGCTGTCATATCGCAATGGGCCTAATGCCTATGGGGCCTCGAGGGTGTTGTTCCGGCACTGGTAGCAATGGTTTTTGTGGATTTGTCGAAAATAATTTGAAGATTCTCTGTCATTTTCACTAATTTTCGAGCGTAAAACATAATTATAGCCAAAAGGTCAGTCCACACAATTTTAAAAAAATACATTTTAGTCCTGTTTTACAATCCTAAAAATAATTTTCAAACCGTTTACAATTTGTGAACGTTCAAAGAAGCTTTCACCATCAGAAAACCGAAACTGAACGCCACGAATGAACTTCCGGGTGTTAGTTACTGTGTTACCCATTGCCAGAAGGCTATGTTGTGGTGGACTACGAAAATGGAATGCCCTCTTAATTACCCGAGATGGCAATTTGAAAAATTCATCGATTATTTTAAATCTCGTTCGATTTAAAGTTTAGTAGTGGTGGCGGTCCCCTCTCCATTTTTGCTCGTTCTTGTCTCTTATCAGGCTCATTCATTCAGGCCACATTCCCATGGAACGATCACGCTTCGTGCTACTAACGCGGTTTCTCTATTAAATCTCGAATGGTACGCCAACCGCGAAAACGACCAGACAGAAAAACTAGATGAGATTGATATGTGTGCTCCTCCAATATCCCGAATATGCACTCTCATAAAATCGAATCGCCTTGACTTAAACTTGCAGCCTAATTTCGAATCGATTTCGCTCCTATTCTCTACAAAGGTTTAAAGGTAACATCGTAAGTAGCCTTAAAAGAATACGTATGACAATTCCTTTCTATGTTTCGATTTTCAGTGAAAATGGAATGAACCAGTCACTGTTACAAAAGTTATTATTATTTGTTTCATAGTATTGTCTCTGAGTCACCACTATGAATGTTTTGACAAATAAGAAGTTGGATGGCCGCGGAATTCAAGTTTTACTCACACACCTTAATTAACTTATTGGCTGCGTGATACCATAAGTATGAGACTTCCTATAATTCGTAATGCTAGAGACTTACAGCTCGACAACGAAAAGCGATAATTGAAGTCCTACACTCGGTGGTTAATTTTGCAGTGCATTTATTCCTATTTAGTCTGTACTAAGCCTTGACAGTGCCTCACGAAAATGCATGACGTTTCGCCTACGTCACTTCATGACAAGGTCTCAGTAACCAGTTACAAACTTATGGAACATATCTTATGAAATTATGTTAATTAGTTATGATAACTGTAGATAGACCAATTTATAACCCTGGGTTTTTCAGTCCATCTTCCAATTTAGTCTGTACTAAGCCTTTGACAGCACCTGACCAGGCGTCGCTTTACCTCGAATCTAAGACCTACCTCAGTCACTTCATGACAAGCTTCAGTTTTATAACCAGTGACACACTTATGGAACGTATTCTATGCAATGAATGGATAAAGAGCGAAGTGTCACACCTTAATATGGAACCATTTACTTGTCGTACGTCTATCAATAACTAAGCACAGAGGTTTTGTTAGTCTCAGTTATTTTACATTAAAATTTTCGGCTCATTTTATTAACTGATGAACATAGAACTTACAAAATGTCCAAGTTAGGCCTACCAACCAAAAAGTTAGTTCGGGTCTAGAAATGTTGAATGAGAAGAGGTTTTGGTTTGCTTCTATACGCTAATGTTAAATCAATTGCGCAGTAGCATCAACGGAGTTCCCGAATTACTCATAAATCCACTTTCGATAAAGGAGAAAGCTTCTTTCACTCGACCTACTTTTCCCTCCACCTCAGCAACTCTTGGCCGAAAAAGTCCAAAAAGCTAACCTCAGCCAACGTGACAGGATAATTTCACGGACAAAAAAAGTTACTACTATCAGAAGTATATAATACTTCTCTTCGAGAGAAGTGTACCGGGGCGAGAAGGCCTCATATAAGGAGTTCCCGTATGAGCGGACTCCATAATCGGACCTGAGATTGCTGAGCCAAATAATTTAATAGTGGTCCTCATAACAGCGGTTCCCCAAATAGTGGTTTCCCGAAAACGCAGTTTAACCGCGTTACAGTGGTTCTCGTAAACACGGCGTAACGTTACAGAAGTTCCCAAAATAGCAGTACAATATACCGAGAATTGAAAAACTATAGTCATTTATGATGGTGTAGGTTTGGAAATTTGAACCTTATTAAGTCTGGTTAAACTTGGTTACGTGTATCAAAAAGTCTTAAGGTAAGATGAGGTTAGGCTTGGTTATTTGAACCCCAGTATTAAGGTCAGTTTAGGTATTGTTATACCAACCATATTAGGTCAGACAAGGGTAAAGTATGATGATCTTGCTGTACTTAATAGGTAAGGTAAACTGTATAGGGTTAAGAATTGTTTCAAACTCAAGCTAAAAACTGCTTTTTTCCCAAAACAGCAGCTGCGATTTCTAAAACAGCAGTTTTGAATAGCACCGCTGTTTTTATGGAATAGCGCTTGCTGTTTTGGGAACTGCTCATACAAGGTACACACAAATTATATAAGTTTTGGTCTTATCTTTTCGTCACTGAATGCGATCCGACATATCTTGCAAACGCGACGTCTTTTATGGAAGCCGGTCTTGCCTTCTTGTGGTAACGAGTAACGATAAGAAGTATATAATTTATCCGCGCAGCTTTTAATTCTCTGGTTGCATGCAGGGAAAAGTGACTATACTCGTGTCCAAGTAAACTTGATACACACTATTTTCTTTTTGAAGGGATTTAACATTGAATATCCTTCCGCGCCACCTTTGGCTTCTCTACCAAATTGGCAACAACAATAGTTGCCAGAAAAACTTTTACGTTCGCCTCAATTAATGAGATTTAAGCCAAATTACGATTCTTTCGAGCGAAAAACTTCCACTACACGCCAACCGAATTGTAAAATGGTTTTATCCCAGCTTACCCCCAAACCGTGCAATTGCGATAAAAATTATTTTGCCCAAAAGCTAAGGACGGACGAACGGACTATACCATTTTCGGCCAGCCGTGTTTAATGCGAAATTTATTATGAAAAGTGTTTCGGCTTAAATATTACCATAAGTTTATAAGTTATGTTCCATAAGTATGACACTTCCTATACTTCGTAATGCTTGAGACTTACAGCTCGAGCTAGTTCGAGAACGACGGAAGCGAGAATTGATTTCCTACACTCGGTGGTTAATTTTGCAGGACTTGAATCTTCATATTTAGTCTGTATTACTAAGCCTTTGACAGCGCCTCACCAGACGTCGCTTTACCTCGAATCTATGACCTACTTCACTTCATGACAGTCTCTCATTAACCAGTGACAAACTTATGGAACATTTATCATTTACTTATGATATTTCGCAATGAATAATAATTCTTGGAGAAATGACTTGTTGAAGATTCTGAAACAAATTATTAAGCTTACATCGATGGATCAAAAATTATTTATTAAAATGACGGAAAAGGTTTCTGAATCTATATAAATTTCGATATGATACTCAAATCGTCCATTGTGTTATAATTGTTTTGTTGGAGTCCTCGGCAAAGACGCCGTTAATCAGGTTTCAGTATGTGATTAATCTGGAAAGTAATTGAGGTTTGTACTTTGGTTAAGTCGCCATCTGCGGGCATGGGGTACTCGGCACCTGTCACCGACAACTCCCTTATTCCCTCATACTTTGTCGCTTATAGAATAAACACGTAACTTTGAATGTCACCTGTTAGTAACTCAGATTGAAATTAACTCGTGATCTGTTTGCTGCAAAAAGATGGCAAGCGTTTTATGTAAGTTCAAACCCACCAGTTTTAAAAACTATTGTTTTATAATAGTTAAGTATAATTTAACATGAAGGGTTAATTATGCTTATGGAGCATAAAATATCGAGAACGACAAGCGAGAATTTCAGACTACACTCGTTTAATTTTGCAGTTCATCTTCTTACTTATTCTGTAATAAGCTTTAGATAGCGCCTCATCAGGTGTCGCTTTACGAAAATCTATGACGTTTCACCCCGTTGAGGATTTCCAAAATTTACCGACATTTTCGGTTTATATTAATTTGTCAAAACCAAATAGTACTAAATTTCTCTTGAAAACTAAATATTACGGTCAAAACGTTTTGCAATAATCATTGCTTTGTGAATTCGTCATGAAAGTAGAGATGAGGTCGCGAAGGACAGTTGTTTTGACTACCGGCAAACCCACCCTTATCTTTTTAACCATATAATTTCATAAGATATGTTCCATTAGTTTGTCACTGGTTACTGAGAGCTTGTCATGAAGTGAGGACTGGTACGTGAGGCGCTGTCAAATGTTAACTACAAACTAAATAGGAAAATGGACTTCAAAACCGAATGTGGTCAATTGTCGCTTGTCGTTCTCAAACTAGCTCGAGCTGTAAGTCTCTAGCATTATGAATTATAGGAAATGTCATACTTAAGCAACATATCTTATAAACTTAAGTTTTAACCAATACTATATGGTGAAACAAACCCTTTATGGTCCTTTGCAACAAAGTAAAATGCTTGCTTTATTTATCTTAAAAAATCGACTTGTTAGTATCCTTTAGCTTTTTACTCCAAGATTTTAGAAATGATTTTTCACTTGGAAGTTTTTTGTAATAATCCAAATTAGAGGTGGTTGTGCACGCGCGCGCTCAGGCGGTGAGATCTAGTTATAAAGAATTAAGAACTTGAGCCTTGGGCTGAGAAATCCCGATTTGAGTGCCTTCAAACAAGATGACCCAAGGGCTGGGTGATAATACTAGACACCAGCTTGATCACAAATAATAAAACTACTCCACTATATTTGAATTTCATGAAAGGGAATATCTAAATTGTGATAGAGTCAGATACACTCGGTTTCGTAGTCCATCTTCCTATTTAGTCAGTACTAGGCCTTTGACAGCGCCTCACCAGGCGTCGCTTTACCTTGAATCTATGACCTACGTCAGTTCACGACAAGCTCCAGTTTGTAACTAGTGACAAACTTATGACTTTACTGATACGTTGGACGTCTCCAGTGAAACTAACAGTACCTTCGATTCTTTGAGGCTAAAAAAGGCCTTAAGGCAAGCTTCTACAGCCATTTTTATCATTTTGTAGCTCCAGCATGAAATTGTGGATGCAAGCTCAATTTTTAAGCTGATAAAAATTATATCGAAATACTTTTAATTCGAAAACACGGAAATGGTCTTAAGGAAACTTGGTTTCCATTTTAATCGCGTCTTTAAAGTAAGTCAATTTTGAAAAAATTATCTTCATAGAAGAATTTGAAAAAGAGATGAAAAAAAATGCCATAGATCTTATCATAAGTTTATAAGGTATGTTCCGTAAGTATAACACATCCTATACTTCGTAATGCTAGAGGCTTACTGAGAGCTAGTTCTAGAACGACAAGCGAGAATTGAAGTCCTACACTCGATTAAATTTGGAGTCCATCTTCCTATTCAGGCTGTACTAAGCCTTTGACAGCAGCGCCTCACCAGGCGTCGATTTACCAGAATCTATGACCTACGTCACTTCATGACAAGTTCTCACTAACCAGTTACAAACTTATGGAACATATATCTTATATAAACTTATGATATTATGAAGAAGTGGTTGTGAGTGGTTTCCACTTTGCTCTCAGGGTTTAAAAGGTCACTCGAAGACTAGTTAACACTGACTGGTTGGTTCATGCGACCTGAGATGAATTAATTCTGTAAGTTCGATGAATTTTTTTACCCGCTCATTTATTTACCTTCTTACCTCTCCGAGTGACGATGTCGTCACGGAGAGGTATTACACTGGACTTGTCTGTGTGTGTGTTACCGCGTTCGCAGTTGGCATATCGGAGCAAACCTGTTCGAAGAAAACAATTTTTGTCTTCTAATCCCATCGATAGGATTATGAACTACGCGGCGATCGGCTAGGGTTACGAGAAACGTCTATCCTCCCAATGGCAGGGCTTCCACCAAAGGTTCACGCAAATGCGGCTTTTCTAATCATTTACTGTGAATCAATAGCTTTAAATACCCTAAATTTCAAAAATTGTTAAAGTGGCATACGCTTGAATTCAAACGTCAACAATAGCTATGTTTGAAAAGATTTTAGGAATAAAGTTTCTTTAAACTATTTAACTAGAATTAAGGTAAATTACTGACGATTAAAATAATTAATATCAATTATATTTATTTATTTTTTTCAGAAAAACCTCTTAATTGCGTCTCGACTCGGAGAGGTTTATTTAGGTTTCCCAACTTGTTCTTGCTTTGCAATTTGATCTATAAGAGCAAAGCTTTCAATTATCACATTCACACACTCTAATATTTGTTTGAAAAGGTAAGTGTTAAGCGAAGAGTAACATTTAAATGTGGGCAAGTGCGCGGTCCCTCAAGAAGATGAACTTTACAAAAAAGTACTTGTCTTTCTGTTATTCGGGGCTTAAAAGCTAGAACTCGATTTCCCGTTTTCTTATCCATTCAATATTACATTAGTAAAAATGTCGCTATGACTTGGCAGTAATAATAAACGTTAAGGGAATCTGTTCCATGGCCGTTGTCTCTTCTCTACCGAGGTTGTCTAGGAAAATAATCAGAGTAAAGCAATAAGCGGATTTAATGTAGTCCTTCGGTCGAGAATAAAGACTTTTGTAGATTCTTCCATCGAAGACGAAAGAATTTGCTTCTAAATAGATTTGGAAACCATTAGCTATTATTGTTTTTAAAATCCAAGAAATTCGAAGATAGGTCTGTGCCAATATTCGAGAACTTATTCGTCTCTTTCGATTCAATTAAAGGGATAATTTAGGCTAGTAAAAATCGGACTTTATTATCTGAAAGCCCTTTGAAATACTGTATATTGGAATCATTTTAAGATATTGTTTTCTTTTTTAGCGTCTTTTGTAGGAGTTAAGTATTGCCATAGATATGTATATGTTCCATAAGTTGTCACTGGTTACTGAGTGAGAGGTTTTCATGAAGTTACCTAGGTAGGCCATAGATTCTCGTAGAGCGACGCCTGGTGAGTTTTGAGGTGCTCTCAAAGGCTTTAAACAGACCAAATACGAAGATGGCCTGCAGAACCACGTGTTGGTTGTTCTCGTGTCGTTCTCGAACTAATTCTCAGTAAGTATTAGGACGTATAGGAAATGTTATACTTATGGAACATGTCTTATGAACTTATGTTTGTATATGTGGATATCTATTTTGAACTAGGGCTATAAATCGGTTTCAAAAATAAAAAATGTTTTAAATTTAACACATGTAGTTGCTAATCAAAAAATAGCAACAGTCCTCTCGACTCGGAGAGGTATTATTTTGGTTTTCCCAACTTGTTTACGTAAGTTATCAATTTACAATATAGCAAATATTTTAGCTGCATATTCTGGTAAAAAAAGTAGGTAGATAGTCCTCGTCTCGACTCGAGAGGTAATATTTTGGTTTTCCCAACTTGTTTACGTAAGTTATCAATTTACAATATAACAAATATTTTAGCTGCACAATTTTCACTATTAAACGGAAGACTTCACTTGGAAAATATGGAAATCCCTGATTAGTCGATTCATTAATTGTCCATAAAGCTAAAACTTATTTGTATCACCATGGTATCACGTCACGCGAACGCACACGCGTCGTGATTGGCTCGAATTGTTGGCAATATACTTCATCCAGCTCATGGGGAATAAGGTTCTGTAAAAAACTGTACCAAGATAAAAGTTTATTAATTGCCAAACACGTATAGTTAGTCTGCTGTGTTTCAATTATGGGGCCCTCTAAGTTCCACCTAGCATATTTCTGCTTCTCACAAGAGGTTAGGGGTGTGTTGGTAATTTGTCTCGATGATTTTGGAGACTTGATCCTAGGGTTCATAGTTCAGGTCAGGCGACCTTCGCTGCTACAAGCAACGGTTAAACGGCATTTAGTGACTGCTTTTACGGATTACTCATTTATGACTGCCTTGGAGCCGATGCGAACGTATAAACGCGAGAACACTCTAGCTTTTAGATGAAAAAGGCTGACGTACATCTTAGAATGACCTTAGGCTGCCTCGGGCGAAGGATATGGGACGGTTAAGCATCAAGAAATGAGATTAGGGTTCCCACGCTCGCGGTTTTACGACGAAACCTACAAAATAACACCGCGTACCACCGGAAAAAGATTCAAAATCTTCTATCCCCGAAGAGATTTCACACGCTTCCCAAAGTACCAACGCAATAGAACGACCACTCTACAATGTAGATAAGATGGTTGAATGCACCAAAAATGTCCTCTTTACCAAGAAAAAGTGACCCGTCAGCTGTATAGGGTTGATACTTGAAGATATGAACGAACTTGGGCTCCTTTGACGTCACTAAGGGACGTAATACAAGGTCCTTCTACTTATGTATCATCGCTCCATCCACAAGAAGTTTCTGCGCCGTTCTGTTTTACTGATAACATTATAGTATAATCTGCATTTCAAAGTCGCAAAATCTAATTTCGCAAATGAAACTTGGTTGAGAGTTCGAGGTACTTTTTAGTGCGAAATTATCTAGAAGGTCATTTCGAAACACGACCAAAACATTTCTGGATATGGATATAGATTTTAAAATTATTTCTTGTGCTGAAAGCGTAGCACGGAGGATCAGAATGATTTCGAGAAACAGTGATCAGTAAAGGGTTGCCAGTGTTTAGGCCTCATGAGTTGTTCTAAAGGAAGCTTATTACCTGTACGAGAAGCGACAGCCAGATGACTACGTTGATCCGTTGAAGGTAGCAAATTCACTTCCCATCCTCGCATACTTTATTGAGAAACGTCGTCTGCTTATATTTTGACTCCACCCACAAATTCTGTATATCTCTATTTTCGTGCTTAAATATACATAGAAAGAAAAACTAGATGCTTAAAAAAGAAACATCAATTATTTATATTCTTAACTTTAAAACTTAATTCCACTAAATCGAGAGTTTTATCCCATTGTTGTCCTTTTTGCTTTTTTACCACTGGCACAATTTCGGAAAAAAATATTTAACCACGAAAATAGAGATAAAAATTACATTTTCGATCGTTAGAAGTCGCTATATACAGAATTTGTGGGTGGAGTCAAATTATAAGCAGACGAAGTTTCTCAATAAAGTATGCGAGGATGGTACCAAAGGCTAAAGCTATGATCCCACGTTCTTAGTACATAAATCCGTTTTTGCTTTGATATATTTACATCCAAGGTTTTAATAGCACGGGATTTTATTTCATTTAGAAGAGTTATTTTGTGAGAATAGACTTAGGTGGAATTTAATACCGAAGAATTACTTCCATTTGCAAATCATTACTGAAGATTGATGAAAATTAAAATTATCAACTCAAAAAATATTTTTCAGTTGTAAAACTTGTAGGCCTAGTTTTGTCATTTCAAAATTAAAATGCGTTCACTTTCTCAAACGCGCATTGACAGTTAAATTAGTACTAAACTGTAATAGCAAAATTTATTGAATTCCATTCTCGCCATCATTTTTTTAATTATATTTTTGGGGTACTTCACTATTTTTCTATCACTGCAATCATAAGTTTATAAGATATGTTCCATAAGTATAACAATTCCTATACTTAGTAATGCTATAGAGTCTTACAACTCGAGCTAGTTCGAGAACGACAAGCGAGAATTGTAGTTAGTTTTGCAGACCAAATTCCGATTTAGTCCGTACCAAGCCTTTGACAGTAGACATCCTCACCAGGCGTCGCTTTACGAGAATATATGACGTTTCAACTACGTCACTCCATGTGACAAGCTCTAGTGACAGAGTTATGGAACATATCTTTTGAACTTACGTTGCGATGTGGTATAGATTGGATCTGATTCAAGAAACTTTAAACTGAAGTTGTTTTAACTCACATACAAATTTCCCAAAAGTTTCAGCAGATTTCTATTCAACGTTGTGGAGGACTATTTTTTTCTGGAACCATCGGATCTACTACGATGCGAGTATAAATGCGTCATGAGATTTTCTCTTTCTCTAGTGGGGGTCGTTAGAAAACACCGCGAGAAAACTTTTCCCGCGCTTAGTACATGTAATAGAACAAAGTCAACAAACAAGACGTATAAAAGAACACACTTTCGAAATTACCAAAAAACGAGGTAAGATATCAAATAGACAGACTTACAGTTTTATGACTAAGTTATCAAATTCGTAGCTTCGCCATAAGTGTTAATCCCATAACGATAAATTAATTTCCTGATAAAATGTTTTAGGAAAATGGAATTGTTCTTGAAAAGCGTAATTAATTTAGAGGGAATAAATCGATTAAAAGTAAAATCAGTTGAGTGAATTATTAAGGATTAAATTAAGAAAAAAATTTAAAGAAAAATTGCAATATATGAACCTTCAGTCAATTGATAAAACTAACTCATAACGTTTGTTGTTTCGGCCTTGGTCCAAACCAAGACTTCTCGAAAAACTCATTCATTATTTAAACCATTTCTATAAAAAAATTCAGTCTAAATTTATTTTTCACGGCTTTTTAGTAAAAAAAAACTAAATTTCTAAGCCCAATTTGGCTTTAATGCACGACTCCTAAAAAATATTATTAAGCCTAATTCCATTTCGACTTCCGGGCACCACTCCCGTAATCAACGCCGATTGGTTGAGTCTCTGGATCACGTGACTCAATGATTGTTTTAAGTTTTACCTTTCGTTTTTGAGCTCATCGTGTTTGAACATAACCGAGTTATGAATCAAACTAATATCATAAGTTTATAATATATCTTCCATAAGTATGACACTTATATACTTCGTAATGCTAGAGACTTACGGAGAGCTAGTTGAAGAACGACACTCGGTTTTGCAGTCCATCTTCCTATTAAGTCTGCCCTAAGCCTTTGACAGCGCCTCACTAGTCGAAGCTCAATAGTGCAATTTTTTGCGCATATACAGACCTTGGCCGAAGCTTAACGAGAACCCATGACGTTTCACCTACGTCACTTCATGACAAGCTCTCAGTAGCCAGTGACAAACTTTTGGAACATATCCTATGTACATGTATAAAAATGCTTCATCAAGATCATAACTAACGTATGAAATATGTTTTAATCACGTTTTCGCAAAGTTTAACCCAGTGAACATTCTATAATTTGATGAATCGATTTTCGTAAGAGATATTTAGCAGATAGCAGATATTTTTTAACAGCTAGACAAAGGAAGAGCTATTGAAATGTTTTTCTTCCCTTATATTCTCGACATATCGGATCCCTTTGTTTTTCGGCCGCTTTGAGTGGACGCCTCTCTTATTGCGTTTCTTTCTCTAACTGCATGCAGGGGCCAAAAGGCAATGCCTTTTCCTTCGAGTGTCACCCGCCTTTCAAATATTTCGTATTTTTGAAGTTTCCGCAGCCAACCGACGTTTTCTCGAACAGTCTCAACACTCGAGATTTGATTTTCAATATAGACATGCCCTTATTATTTGCAAAGTTTCGTTTTGGCCCAGCCCTAGAAAAATACTAAGGTCACTTTCAAATCGATACCCATCCACGAATTCGACTAGAATTTATATTGAATCTAGAATAAACTGAGCGCGCCTCATACTTTTACGTCTTCTGTCTACTTTGCATCTTATCTGGATAAAATATTGAAATTATTTACAAATTTTGAGCCATCCTGATTTAAATTACAACAAGACAACAATAACATCCGGAGAATTTCGTTTTACATTGCACGATAGATACATAAAAAAGGACGTTTCATGTATTGTTTAATTTTTGGCAATTTTAATTACATTGAATCATAAGTTCATAAGATATGTTCCGTTAGTTTGTCACTGGTTACAAACTAGAGCTTGTTATGAAGTGACGTAGGTAGAACGTCATAGATTCTTGTGAGGTGCTATCAAAGGCTTTGCACAGACTAAATAGGATGATGGACTGCAAAATTAACCGATTGTAGGACTTCAATTCTCGCTTGTCGTTCTCGAACTAGCTCGAAATGTCATACTTATGGAACTTATCTTATAAACTTATGATTGAATTCGTTGAATCTCTAATCTGTTAATAGAAAATTATTAGTTTCCTGGCCAGATAAATTAATTTCAAGAAATTAACGATATAAAAAATATATTAAATGCAATTAGAAATTAAACTTACATTTTGAGTAATTCAGATAATTATTACAAAATAATTAGCATTTAATTAGTCTTAAAAACGAAAACTACTAGGCCATCCACCATTGGTTTAATACTAAATGTCGAGCCCTTTAATGCAATATTCGACCACGTGGGACCCCAGATTTTCTTAGTATAATCAGGGATAGATGTAATTTTAGAAGTAGGAATGGAGAATGGTTAGTACTTACTTCAGTCCGACTCATCCCAGTATAGAGCCCCTCCCTTCAACACGTAACGAAAACTTTAAATTATCTTATTTGCTCACTTAAACTACGTTTTGATGACGTTGCTGACGGGGACGGCGAAAATACGTCATTCCCTTTTACCTCTTTCGCTATAACCCGCCTCTTCTTTCATAACCCCCGTCCCGTCCCGGGAAGGGTGTCTGGGACTTAGACGCGCGCTCAGATTACTCTGTTAGAATCCATTCCTGCTTCTAAAATCACATCTATCCCTGGTATATTCCTGACGCTTTGACTAGAAGAGCTGAGGGTTATGCAACCGATAACCCTTTAACCTTGAAGACGAAGGGCGTCTTTGTTTAGTATCATCCTGTTAGGATTAAACTCTTAAAGTCACTTATTTTCTCTTGGGACTTTTGGAATAACAAACAACATCCGCTAGATAAACCCCTATTTTGCATTTCGTATTTTCTCATTAATCTTGTCACACGGGAAATGAGATAAATAGACTCAAACCACCTTTCAACTGCTTAGTTCTGGGAACGTTTTTGTAATGGCGGATCAAATATAAAACCACTAAACGGGCTAAGCATTAAACAAGCAAATTACGATTAAGTAATATTAAATCATACTTAAATTGGTGTATTTCTAAAAATAACAACCCTAAATAATAAACTTCACAAAGATTTTGATGAAGTTTCGGAATTCATATAAATGGCAATCACCAACCTACTAACACTTGGAACCGGTAGTTAGAGGAGGAACTACGACCATACATTTATCATAAGTCTATCTATATCTATAAATCTAAGTCCTGACTGACTGACTGATAATCAACGCCCAGCCCAAACCGCCTGCCCTAGAAGGCTGAAACTTTGCAGGGACGTTACTCATAAGTAGTAGGCTTGTACTAAGAAAATATTTTCAAATCCGCCGCCATCTTAAAAAATGGCACCCAGAAATGTAAAAAAATCTTCTCTATGCAACAAAGTCCGCGCGTTTCAACCGATTTCGCAAATATTTAGTACACTGCATGCTTTGCTTTAACCTATGGACGGGCTGAGTGATCTTTTGGGTTCGATTTGTTGCCATCTTTTTAAATGGCGGCCAAAAACTTAAAAACCCTTATTTAAGGAATAATGTCCGCATGAAAAGTAATAAAAAATGTCCCGACGGGCTGACATGCAACGCCGAGTGCCTTCGCTCCTAGGGTGCTACAAAAATATTTGTCATCAGAAAAATGATAATCTACCAAATCTTTATAACATTTTGATGGAAGTTCTTATTACACGCGAGCGACGCCGCGGGTAACAGCTAGTAAGATATAACACTTCCGATACATGGTAATGCTAAAGACTTAGAGCTCGAGCTAGTTCGAGAACGACAAGCGAGAATTTAAGTACTACACTCGGTTCATTTTGCAGGACTTCCATCTTCATATTTAGTCTGTACTAAGTCTTTGACAGTGCCCCACCAGGCGTCGCTTTACCTCGAATCTATGACCTACCTCCCTCACTTCATGGCAAGCTCCAGTTTGTAACCAGCGACAAGCTTATGGAACATCTTTTTTGAACTTATGCCGCATTGGATATAAGCGTGAACTGGGAACGAGTGAACCCTTTCATTCTTGTGATAAATATTGATCTTGAGACTCAATAGCTTCAAAAGAACAAACCCGGCCCAGCATTCACACAAGTTTTGAAAGGTTTAGCTTCTTTGTTACGATGGTAATCTGCTACGAAATTTAGATGTACAATTTTGAGTTTCTATTTCCTTATCGCCATCTCATATCAAATTGAATAAAGCAACGTTGGTTCCAAGAGTATATAAGGCATTAACCTTTTCATATACTACGCAATCATTTGTTAGACCCTGAATGTATAGGGATGCAAATGTTGAAAGCATTTTTTTAATTTTCCTCGAGCCTTTGTTTGAGTGCTTTTGATTGTTGCTCCAGATTAGATAAGCCCTTCTTTGGATGCAGTTCTTTGTTCTCTAGGGGTTTTTTCTTTGCGAAAATTGAAAATGCTACGACTTTTATCGCCTTTTTCCCTAAGAGAATTTCTGGAGTTGTAAAAATTATTGCTTTTCCATTAAATATAATTTTGTTTGAAGGGCATGTATAGCTTTCTTTATTCGAAAAAATCTGACTAGTCAAATAAGGAATTCAATTTTTGTTTTTCTAATTTCTAAAAAACATCTCCGTTTCATAACTAATGTAGATATATTTTTATTTAAATAATTGCTCGTGAACTACTGGTTTGTGATTGTGAAACGGAGTGTGACGCAAGTGTGATTGTTTGATAGCATCTTTTACAGCTTCTTACCTCCTAAGTGACGAATGCAAAACGTTATTGACATGAACGCATTTAGATAGACATTATGGCAGAAGTAAGATAAGGGACTAGAAGTATCGAGGTAACCAAATTCTTCACTTGGCGAAAGTGAATATTCTTGATAACACAAGAACGGTTGGCACTCTGGTAGCGGTTTATGAATTTTACCTCCAAAACGTGAGACGCTCGCGAACTAGATTCAAGCACCCACGTCCGTGTTCCGCGGCTTTAGGTTGAGGGGAAGGGGTAGGAAAGTTTTTTGGAACTCGACCAATTTTTTCTCTCTAGAGTAGGCGCGATGGAAGCGGCATAAAATTCTCAAATTTGTTCACTAGTGCCAGGATCTATTACCAATGCTAGAGCTCTTTACTTCTAGTCCTTATCCTACTTCTGATTAAGGTTATAGATGCCGTCGGATTACAGCTTCCATGATTATTTGTAAATTCTCTTGCAGCTTAATTGTTGCTGACAAACTAAGACTATTGTTAACTATTAACGAGAGGTCGGGTGTTTAGAAGCCAACTTAGTTGTAAATACACCTTTTTGAAGCACTTGAAAAATTCATATTAAAGCATAGCGCGGCTCCAGTGGATCCCCTACAAGTTGACTTTCGTTACGTACTCCAGTTTTGGCTTGGCGAAGCTAGAGGCATTTGTGGCCGTGATTTATACGTGCATGTATAAATCCCGCCCACAAGCCTTTGACAAGCCAAACCCGGAGTTAAGCAGGAAAGTCCCCTTGTAGGGGATCCACTGGAGCCGCGCTATGCTTTAATAATTTCAACGGCAGGAACTTACCATGAAACAGCAATAGAAGTTGCATGTTCAGGGAAACTAAATGGGGAAATATTCTTCCACTTGCATCGGAGAGGTAATATTTTGGTTTTCAAAACTTGTTCATTTTAAATTTTAATTAAACTGTTGCAGGGATTTACTGGACAAGAAAAAGATTGAAGATCATTGCGCTTCATGGTAGCTTTAATTAGCTTGCTTAGCTTGAGAATTTATGTCTTTGTGGCTGCATTCGTTTTTGGTTTCATAGTTATAATTGAACCCTTTTGGTAATAATAAAGTGGATGACGTACTCCGTGGAAGAGCTTATTATGGTAGTGTTACGATGGAGAAGGAGGGTTCAAAATTTCAATTTGTTTCGTAATGTAGCTAATGAACGGTCCCTGAGGTTCGAGGAAGTTGAATCGTAGGATATCACAGTATGTGAATTTTGAAGGAAAACATAATATTTATATAAAAGTAAGAAGTAGACGTCTGTTTATTTCTTTACTCTATTTTTTTTTTCAATAGTAGAATCCCAGCTTAGATATAGTAAGACATCCTGTAGATATGAGAATTTTTCAACGTTACAATCTACTCTTTCCATGGTTATATTTTTCACCCCTCCGAGTGACGATTACGTTACTGAGAAGTGTTGCACTGGACATGTCTGTCTGTGTGTCTGTCACAGCGTTTGCAGTTGGAAAATTGGCGCAAACGTGTAAGCTATATCCGGACCGTATTCGCAGTTCACGGAAAGCAATACTAGCTTCTACTCCATTATCATCGTTAGGGTTTAAGAAGTACGCGGCGATTGGCTAGGGTTACGAGAAACGTTTAGCCTTCCAATGGCACGGCTTCCACCAAAGGTTCATGCAATTGCGCTATTTGTTACCCATTGTAGGGAATCGGCCATCTTATATACCCAAATTTTCCGTAAAATTGTTAAAGAGGCATACGCTAGAATTCAAACGTCAACAATAGCTATGTTTAAAATTAGTTTAAGAATAACGTTTCTTAAAACGATTTAACTAGAATTAAGCTAAATTAATGACGATTAAAATAATTAATATGAATTAAATTTATTTAATTATTTAAGAAAAACCTCTTAAGGGGGTAGATAGCCCTCGTCTCGACTCGGAGAGGTTTTAAATTTTGATTTCCCAACTTGTTAGTATAGTACCGGATAGATAGGGAGAGGCTGAAGATGCTGTTATTATTATGGCCGAAAAAGCGCAAAATTGAGGGTGTTAGGCCTTGGCTATATAGGATATCGGATGAAACTTTTTCGACAGCTGCAACTCGCGTGGCCAGGCCAGCAGACTTGAGCTTTTTCAGAGTTAGCGTTTATTGAATTTCCCCTTAGTTTCGTCCCCATTGATCGCTACTGGCTTCTCTCACATTTGCATCCAAATACCGAATCGCACACTATCCTTTCCTTTTCTTCGCAACTTGTTCCTACAAAACGAAGAGTTTTCGGCCAAAAATTGGTAGACGCTAAATTTCTTGAAAAGTTGCCAATAATTTGAGGACTTTATTCTGAGAGAGTGGTGGCTTTCTTAGATACTGCCTTTAATGAAGGTTTTTTGATTGTTGTATTGTTTTAACTGTTTTGAAAAATAAAATTTGATATGATACTGTTTTTAAAATAGATTCTGGTGTAACATGTACAGTAAAAATCCAAAAATTTTTAAAGAGAAAAAACAGTTACAATACCATACAAGAAACCAATTTGATAGATCACGTCTGAGGATGTTTTCTGGTAAGTTCAGCAATGCATGCCTTCAATAAAAGCAATCCGAATAAGCTTTTCTCGATGTAGCTCAAGCACTTTTAAGCCCCCCCCCTGTATCTTCATTTTGGTTGAAGATATAACTCTAAAATTTCACTTACCAAGAGAACTTACTGAATAAACTTCTATTCCCAAATTTCAAGCTTGTACAAAATATAGTTTAGGAGATATTATTTACAAGGATTTTACGGTTTTTCGTTTGAATCCGCGGCCATCTTTGAAAATGTCAACGACTAATAGTAGCATAAGTTTATAAGATATGTTCCATAAGTATTAAACTACTTTTACTTCGTAATGCTAGAGATTTACAGCTCGAGTTAGTTCGAGAACAACGAGCGAGAATTGACAACACTCTGTTTAGCAGTCCATCTTACTATTTAGTCTGTACTTAGCCTTTGAAAACGCCTCACCAGGAGTCGCTTTACGAGAATCTATGACGTTTCCCCTACGTCACTTCATGACAAGCTGTCATGATAGTAGTCAATATCTTCCGAAAAAAGTAAGCATTTAAAAGTAGCTTTACAAAGGCAACGCCTGTAAACTTTATGGCCTGTATTATTATTGCTGGTTGTTAACGTCTAATAGTATTTGTCTAATATGTGTAGAATCTATTTCGCAATATTCCTGATTCTGCACTGTCAGGACGTGACTTTTTACCGACAAAGGTCTTTTTGTTGGAAATGGGTTTTACTTCATGATGATGATTTTTGTTATTTAAATAAAGCTGACATTGAGCTAATTTAAATTACTCTCGATTGAAAACTAATAAGTCGATAGCTTAAACGTTCACAATTTAACATTCTTTCTCACTATGCATTAATCGAGATTCAAGAAGCATCCTTAAGTCATTAGAAACGTAATAGCGGAAAGTATGCCACTTTCAATCTACGCAAAGCTACATTCTTTAGGAAGGTTAGTTCCCGTGTTATAGAATGGACCTTTTTCAGTCAAGTTTGAAATTCTATTTTACCTAAGTGTTTACACTTATTGGTGCTGTCTCCCCACAGTGAGCACGTGTAAGAAGTACAGTCAAAGAGGGAAAGGGGAAGGTAACTAAAACGGCGCAGCCCAATATCTCTCTCACGCGCACCCAGCTTGGCGCACAGCCGAGGAGCCAGACATCACGTGATCTTTCCTTGGTGTTTACACTTATTGGTGCTGCCTCCCCACCCACTGTGAGAACGTGTAAGAAGTAGAGTCAAGGAGGGAAGAGAGAAGGTAAGTAAAACGGCACAGCCCAGTATCTCTCTCACGCGCACCCAGTTCGGCGCACAGCCGAGGAGCCAGACATCACGTGATCCGTTGAGAAGACTAGCCTTAAAAAAACTTGTCTGATTTTTTCCATCTCTGTTGCGCATGTGTGAATCTCTGATATCGAGCCACAGATCGGTACCGGTTTTGAAAGGGGGGGATGTCTAAGAATTTGATCCTCCTTCTCATAGTGCTCCCAGGGGTCGCTTCTACATGTTTTTCTCTGAAACGCAACTCTTTTATCGATACGTATCGCATGTGATACTTATTGTTGTTACGATACTTGAAGGAAGGAATAAGTTAAATAACCTGAAAAGGGATATACCAAATCTGATCGCTTAAGCCACTTAATGAAGGAGAAAATTTACCGGGTGTTAGAGGAAATATTCGCCTTAAACGTTTATCTACAAAATTTAGCGATCTTTAAGATAGCGTGTAAAGATACTTGATTCCGTTAGAAAAAAGAGAAATTCTATTATGCAAAATAGTTGATCGTTTTCAATTTGGGTCGTAGCGCGGCGCACGCCAGGCATACGTGTCGAGGTTATTGCTTCTGAGCACTTTCATGAACGCTTCATTTAGCAAAGAGAGAGAGAGAGGGTTGAAGTATATACATTGGTCGAGTTAATTCGAGGAGAATAGTACACGCTCCATTTACCCAATTTTCACTGCCTAAAACCTGAACCCAGTATCGAGGCGGCACGCCATCCTCCATCGGCTACAGCACGGACTTTGTAATTCTAGAGAGGACCTGCAAAGAAGTAATTTTTTTGAAGCCCATGCTTAAGAATAAACCTTCTCCCATTATCTACTTCTAGACAGTCTTTGGAAATATCGAAAGATACTCTTACCAGCAGGGATATTAGATGTTTTAAAGGGAATGCGAATTTAAAATTTCATACCATATTTTACCACGAAAGTGGTATTATGTTACACAGTTTCAAGTCTCTACTTTCAAAATATCAAGTTTTTAATATAATTGAACCAAAGTTTCTATTTTTAAAATCCATTGATAAATCACGAAAACTCAGTTACGATATATCAATAATTTTGTCTTGTCGAGCTTGTTCGCCCGTTTGATGACATCACTATGACGTGAGGAAAAAAGCGGGAATCCTATGCGTGTCTCGAGCTTCTCGACAGTCGCCAGTCTAAACTCTGGCTCTGATAGCGGAGAGAGTGGCACCATCTCGCGTTAGAAATATACACCGTCAGCCTACGGGAAAGGTTTTAGCCTTTCATTAAAAGTGCATTTCAAATAATTTCATATGAAGCTTTTTCAAATGCATATTGCCAAATAACCATTATATAAATCAGAGGTTTTTCAAACGTAGCTTCTCATTCCCTTTAGGTAGTAATAGTTTAAAAGTAAGAAAAATGTTCGGACGGGCTGACTGTCAAGCCGATAGTAATCTTACATTTCAACTTCATCATTTTCAACAGATTAACAAATCGCTACCAACGTTTTTTCTATGAATAATTGGTATCTGATAATCTGAAAAATTATATAAGTATGTGTAAAATGTAAGACAATGTTTTACAACCACAAAAAGGGTTTGAGACATACTTAAACATAAACAAAGGCATCTCCTTTAAAATAGTAGGGCAAATCGAAAAATATAAACAGTTTAGCTGACAAGCACATTGAAATTTAAAACCTTAGTGGTCACGTTCCTTTTCATTTTTTTATTTGGAAAATTCTGGCGATTGATGTGCGTGGAATATTAAGATCTTTGACTTCATACCTTTGTAGTGAGTTGTCCTGGCCGAGAGGCAAATCACTAAAAAAATTAGACTGATAAATTACAACGATTACATTCCAATTAATGTGTTGCATTTTGATTTTAGCTTAGTTTATATGTCTTTCGTGATGAATTTACCTTACAGTAGACATTAATCTGGTTGATATCGGGCAAGTTTTCCCCTCACCACACCGGAAAGTCTGAGCTACTTGTTAATCCAACGACTGACGTACCTGCCCCTCGGGCTTGATAGCTGATCATAAGTAACATATTAATAATAAATAAGACAAGTAATTTTTTCGAAAGAAGTAAAAGATAATTTCCGTTGACCATCTTATTTTTTGTCAAGCGATCTCTTGTGAGGCAATGTCAGTTAGTACTTAGACAATTAAACACAGATGAATTGTCTGGAATGGAGATACGGTGCGTGGTTCTTTTAGGGCATCGCCTTTCTATTGAAACTTTTTCGACTCAAACCATAGCCATAACATAAAGCTTATGAGTCGAATTAAGTTTCGAGACTCTCGCTAGGGGCAACAACAGACGGTGTCATTAGAAGAACGGGGGTCTTAGCTTATAATTTTTCCAGCCCATATGTGTTTAACGGTCTTAACAACACACTGAGTTGACGGGAACTTTCCTATCCCGTTTTCACGCAAAACCTCGAACTCTAACATGGGAACAAACCTCCGTTTAAAAATTCAACTTTATGGTGTGATACTTATTTTGATTATGTTACTTGTTACTGACTTTCATTTCAGTTTTAAAACGTAGATGTTGAGGTTCTTTATCGTGCATGGAATAATGAAGTAGCGGTTTATGGTCACACGTCTATACCTCTTGTTTTAGGGAACCTTTTAGGATCCCCGCTTCTCTTTCTCAAGAAGCGATCAAGTAAAATACTTTCGGTCACTTCAGTTTCATTCTAAAATTCCGCAACCGAAGTTTTAATGATTGTCAGAAGTGGTTGAAATATTTTTTCATCCATCAATTAAATTTAATACAAATATAATACCATAATTTACGTAAATTTCTGTCTCGTGGTTGAATTTATTGATTTTATTTCCAATAGTTCTTAGGAGAGATTTTTTTTGTTTAGATAGGAGCGGGCTGAAAACCAGTAGTATGAGAGTCCGGTTTTTTCGGTTTCGAACAGAGACCGAGTACCAAACAATTTTTCATATTGAGTATCAAGACGAGTATCAAAAATTCTTTCGAGTATCTAGTATTTTGATTAGGCTAAAGTTTCTTATTTATTTTTTTTTTTTTTGAGTATTTATCGAGTCCCAAATAATAATAGTCGAGTTTTAATCAATTAAATTTCTTGAAAATAACTTTGATATTCAGTTATCTAATATCTAACAAGTTTAAAACATAGCGAACAATTAAACATTATAGAGGTTATTTTCAAAATAAACGCACATGAGCGCATCTTCTGCTAAAGTTATAAATAAGCCTTGGACGCGAATATTTGCCGAGTATTTAAGAAGATAAAAAACTACTCGAACCTTTCTCGAGTATCGAGTAGAGTACCGGGCTTGATACTCGAACTTAACGAGTACTCGCGTGCCACTGCTGAAAATACTCTTATCCGTAATTGTTAATATCGTTGTTGACTTGACACGCTGTGATGCTTTGATAATGCAACGTAAATAAATCCACGATCAAGAGCTTAGGTGGCTTTCGGGGTTAAATGCATGATACAATTATATTAATCTACTCCAGGCTTTAGTCAAACCCTCTTTTGTTTCATATTAAAGCGAGCTCAAGTTTGCTTACTCCTTCAAATTCTTTGCTAATCTGTTTTGAGCCCCTTCTCATAGAAATATTTCAATCAAGCTAGCTTACCACGTGTAGCGTGATGGGGAAATACCGATCAGTCTTAGAGCAACCCTTTTACAATTTTTCCACAGGAAATAAGTTATTCAAATGGACCATTTTTACGATAAATAAATGCAGCGTTAACGTCTGCTGAAAAATATTAGGGAAACGTTGATCCTTCAAAACGGTTTGATGCTAAATATCCTAACCATCACTTACTCTTGTATAATAATAATAAAAAGAAGACATAAGCATATGAATTATAGCATAAGTAAATAAGATATGTTCCATAAGTTTGTCACTGGCTACTGAGAGCTTGTCATAGATGCTTGTAAAGCGACGTGTGGTGAGGCGCTGTCAAAGGCTTAGTGCAAACTAAATAGGATTAGATGGAAGTCCTGCAAAATTAACCACCGAGTGTAGTCGCAATTCTCGCGTGTCATTCTCGAACAAGCTCGAGCTGTAAGTCTCTTATCATTACGAAGTATAGGTAGTGTCATACTTATTGAACATATCTTATAAACTTATGGCGTATTTATACACATGGGTGTTAGAGCATGGCATTGCGCCAACTGGGTTTGTAGCGTTCCTTCAATATAGTTTCTAAAATCAACTCCTATTTTTTCTCAAGAATTCATCGACAATTTACTTTTATCCGTCATCATGTTAAGTAGAGGTCTGTGCAATTTATGGAAACTTATAGTGTTATCATCTTATGACATACCCCAGATGAAATTTATGCCCTTAAAAAATAAAATTACCTTAAAAAATCGTTTGTTTTTTCATCAGTAAAATTATCTCTTTAAATAGAAATCGTTTTAGCGCAAGAGTGAGGAAAACCTATTACAAAGGTTAAGGTCGACAAGATGACCCAAAGGCTATTTGTTCCTCACGAATAACAGCAGTATATTTAATGCACTTGAAGTGAAATGTCTCTTGAATGCAGACGCCACTAAACCAATGGCGGATGGCGCAGTAGTCCTCGTTTTTTAAGACCAATTTAATGCTAATTATTTTGTAATAAGAGATCATTTAAATAATTTTCCTTTTATATTTACGCCATTCTTTTAAGGTAATATCAGGGATAGATAGACTTTTTTAAGACGGAATAAACAATGTTTGGCCTTTACTTCAGTCCGACTCATAGACGAGTATATAGTCCCTTCCTTCAACACGTAACCAAAAAATTAAATTATCTTATTGGCTCACAAAAACTACGTATTGGTGACGTTGCTGACGGGGAGGGCCAAAAATACGTAATTCCTGTTTACCTCTGTCGCCATGACTACGACCCCTCTTGCGTTGTACCATAGCCCACTCGATCACGCGCGTCACGACGCAAGCTGCTCGCGCTATAGCTATAGAGCGCGGATCGAGTGGGCTATGGTTGTACAGATAAGCGTCTTCACAGGGGTTCAAAATGGAGCCGTCTAAATGCGAGGGTCCGGTAATTATTCGGGAGTTGTTTCTAATAGCAATTAAGAAGGTATTTAGTGAATTTGGTGCCGGTGTTTTAGATTTGGAGTACATCTGTAAAGGTGAAAAGTGTTCGCTAATTCTTTCTTAAGCCAATCATTTCTACTATCCTCATGATTTTGTAAACGAATTTGATGAAGTTAACCAAGGCTTAGTGAATGGTCAGGAGTTTTGTGAGCTTAGTGTTTGGTTAAAACCTGTTCGTGCTGTAATATCTATGAAGACTTTTACTCAATTCTAACTCACTTTTACTTTTCTTGGGTCTTCCCCGTTTTTTTTTCAGTTGCAAACCCTATGTCTTGTGTAACTTCCATTTTTAAACAATGTTCTTTCAAAAATTACAATCCGAGCCCATTCCAACTTGGCAGACGAAGGGGCAGACGACGTTTATTTGACCCGGATATACATACAACGCCATAACAAAAATAAGACCCGCCTCTTCTTTCATACCCCTCCGTCACGGGTATGGGGGTCGTGGACTAGGACGCGCACCCGAATAACCCTGTTACCCATTCCGTCTTAAAAAAGTCTATCTATCCCTGGTAATAGGGCTCGGGGTTTTTTGGTCGATTTTTTCGAAAAATACGATTAACTACAAATAATCGAAAACTATTCAGAAGTTTATTCGTTTAAACAATACAACAATTTTTGATGATATTTTTTGAGATTGAATAATCTTAGTAAGATTTTAACCGACAAATGTATGCAATCGACAAAATTTTTCGAAAAAAAATTATGTAGAAAAAAAAAGTCGTACTCTACGTTCGGTTAAATTAAAAATATTTTCTATTATAAAATCCACTTGCTTTGAAGTCTAACTTTTAGCGTAATATTTTGTAATTTAAGCTTTGTAAAAAATATCCAAATCATTTTTTTGAAGTAGACTTTCATCTGGAATATTGTCACTAATATTTTTTATTAGAATTTAACATGTTTACGCTTTTTTCCGTATCAGTTATTTATGATCAGATCACCAAACTCAATTATTGTTACAATCTTTTCGATAAAACCAGAAGCCGATTAGGCTTTACACATGAAGTACGTAACATGTGCCTTGGGGAGCTACACGATATTCTCTAAGCTCCTAGGAAAGAACCTCCCCTTACGCGGAGGGAAATAGTTCAGTAACGCGGCTCCTTCGGATCCATCGGATCCTTCCGCCTAAAGAACCGATTTACCACGTACCTAAATTCGAGAACTACTATAAAGACTGAGTAGGGTATCTAAAATATTCTTTAGATAAAACTGTTCACAATACCAAAGATTATTTGGGAGTAGGGCTTTAAAATGTTATCAATCTGGGTAGCTTTTGCTTGGACTATTTAAGACGCCGTGCATCTGTTTTTTTACAAGGAATGTTTTCTGTTCTCGCGGTTACGGCGAGCTCAGCCGCCGGCGGCTCGGGAATCGGGATACCGCTGTTACCTAGACAAGGCCTAGTGTAGTTTTAGAGTCTATTATTATTCGCAGAGCTATTTTTCTGTTGAAATTAGGGAACTAGTATAAATATTGAGTAGAGTGTCTGAAATATTCTTTAGTTAAAACTATTTACAATACGAAAGATTATTTGGGAGTAAGGCACGAAGATCCTATCAATCTGGGTAGCTTTTGCTTGGCCTATTTAAGACGCCGTGCATGATGCATCTGTTTTTTAACGAGGTATTTTTCTGTTCTCGTCGTTACGGCAAGCCCGGCCGCCGGCAGCTCGAGATGCGCCGCTCGGCATCAGCCGCTGATATCTAGCCAAGGGTTAGTGTAGTTTTCGTGTCTAATTTTATTCGCAGAGCTATTTTTCTGTTGAAATTTAAAGAAAATCTTATCATATTTAGTCATATCATAAATGTCTCAAAACATTTCGAAACTTGAGCTTTAAAACGTTGAATATTTTATAACGACTACGGAACGGTATCGCAAATTCGCCTTCCGGGCCTCCCGGTTATGTCGACGGCGAGGTCGAGTCGAGGTCCCATGCATGAAAATAGTAATAGCCGTCGCCTATTGGTCTGGCATTAAAGAGGTTTTCTATGGTTAGGGGGCTCATGATTGGTTAAAAGCTTTTTTGTTCGTCTGCTTAGTTTTTACTTCGGGAATCTCATGAAATCCATGGTCAAAGCCATGGAAAAGTGCGACTTACGTACTTTATGTGTGAAGCATAATCCGCTTTTGATAAAACCCAATTCCAAATTCACTCTATCTGTGATATTTTCGCCATAGGGATCTCGTGATACCGCTTATCGTATCGTCGAAATGACGATAAAAGCAACAACAATTAATGTGTTACATCAGAAGGGGATAATAAGAAAATGGATGTCTTCAAAACCCATCCATATTATCTCAACATAAACGCCTTAGACTCGAACAAAGAGGAGTTAGTGTAATATAAAAGGGTTAAGGTAAAAAGGGGAAGTGAAATAATATTTGAGGATCACCAACATACCTATTTACCTAGATATGCAATCATTTCTCTTTATTGATAAACAATTGCAGAAGTTAAAACAAAACACAGACAGACACGTCAGGTACAAAGCCTGTCTCTCAGGAGAAGTAAAAATCCACTCGTCCCTACCGCCTACTATATTTCAGAAATTCACACTCGAAACATATTTGATCATTTAGTTGAAAACGACTTCTCTATTCCGTTTTTATTAACTAACGATATCAATACACATCCTATATTAACTTTGGAAAGAGTTTCATGATACAGTGGAGTAATGTCTCAATTTTTCGCTTTATACAAACAGAAGTAGATCATATTACAGCTCCATAGAAGTACTGGACGATATAACATCGCTGTGCATCAGCATTGTCTCCCAGCGCTGAAGGGAAGAGGGTATATGCGAAACGCAGCGGCAAATTTGTGAACTAAACCAGAGGAATGATTTTGGCGCGAAAGAAATTTTTAAAAAGCGGGGCAAGAAAACGGAAGTACGTAGTAGCCAACGAGGAAAGGTTTGAGAGAGAAGAGCACGAAAGGAAACAAGTTGTTCCATATATAGTGTTGGGTTGTGAATGTAATAGTAGAAGTCCACTTTATTTTTACGATTTTCAAAAACAATTGGCGGTCTATAGGTATTTCGCTCAATTTTTAAACGCTTGTGTTGAAAAGGAAATTAATATGAATTCAAATGTTCAAAATAAAATTCATCATGCTAGAACATTTTTAGTGCATCCCTAATACAGCACTGAGTTTCCACCGATTTATAGGTTTTAGCGGGGATAGTTGGACCGATTTATTACGAATTATAGGTTATGTGCGTCGACATAGAAATTTGTTTTCCTTTTTTAAGTCTGACAAATTTTTTCAATGCTTTAACGTTTTCCGTTCGCGAAAGATGCTGGTCAATATTTTTCAGCTTTACAAAACGTTTTAGTCGCTTAGGGTTATGTGATTTTAATATCACATATAAATTGTGTTCAGATGTGTCTTTCATTTGGGCATGCGACGATTGTAATTAGTTACATTGGTCCTAGACGTTTTTCCTAATTAGCAAGGAAACATAAGCCATTCTAAATCAAAATTATAGCGCGATAACAAGCTTCACTCTAATCACAACACTGACGGCGGTCTGACAGCCATTAGGCTACCATCAACCGGAACTTCCGTAGTCTAAAGAAACTCCAGATCCGGGTTAATGGACAAACTATACTTGTAAAACTGAGCTATAGATGGCGGGCTTGGATGTATTGGAAAAAAACGCTGTTTACAAAAGCATAACCTACGTCCAGTACTTATAGGGAGCTGTAATATGATCCACTTATGATACAAACTATTAACTGTATCCAGTCTATCGACTTCTTACCTAATCTTCGTTACTCGTCCATTATAAACTTTGACTACAGATTTTTCAGTTAAGAGAGGTTTTTCTCAAATAATTTATTAAAATTATATGATATTAATTATCTTTATCAAAGTTACTTATTATTCTTCTAGTTGTATCGTTTTAAGAGACGTTTTTCCTAGAGTATGCCTCTTTCGCGAGTGTCTGAAAGACCTTAAAATAGTGTAGTTTGATTGTTGATGACAGTTAATAGAATAGTGGTCAGTACAGTTTTTCAGATACCCGTCAACTGTGAATACGATCCGGAAATTGAGAACCCTTTTGTTCAGATTATGAAACTGCGAACGCGATCCCCTGGGGTGTAACAACAGGCAGACAGACCAACAAACACACAGACAGATGAATACGTCGAGAACAGAACGTTTCCAAAACAATCATCACTCGGTGAAATAAAAAATCTAGCCTCTATGTTGGCTTCATATGAGTTCAATATTGTTCGACATTTGTCGAATGTCGGTTAGATATTACATCAATATGGGCTCGATATTAGTCCAATATCGGTTAGAAATTGTCCAATGAGGGTTTGATTTTAGTTCTATATTGGTTAGAAATTTGTCCAATGTGGGTTTGATTGATTTGTGGATAATTTCCTGCCCATTTCTGGGTTATAACCGATCCCTTAATAGATGATTCTGGATCCAATTTTGGATGAGCCTTCAAATCTGGCTTATCGTTCAACCCTCCCTTTTTGGACACTAGTTACGTTATCCAAAAATAGATTAAATTCTGTGCTGTCTCAGAGTCAGCCGTTTGGATCCATTTACATCCAATTTTGGATAATATTTTTTAACAGCGCACGCCTTAGGAAATAGTCAAGTGCTAATAGAGTAGTGATGAGGGTACTATTTATCGCGTATGTGATTGGGGTTTAGTAACGTTGCTTTTAATATTCTTATGTTACCACGCTTTGTGGTACACTTCTCTCGAAGAGAAGTATTATATACTTTTGAAAATATTGCCAATCACAATGTTTATATTGATAGTTCATATCATTATCAGGTTTTTTAATACAATTATTTGTCAATGATTAAAACTTTGCTTTTTTTCGTTAATAATGAGCTCAAACAATTTTAAAAAGATCAGAGTTTATCGTAAAAAAATAATAGTGGCGGTTACTCGTCCAATTACTTATCGATAAATGAAACCAAAACCACATTTGTACCAAGAATCGTATGGATCATAATTTTTTATTCGAAATCGAATAAAACGTATCGCAAAAAAACTTTTTTGAGTAAAATTCTTCTGATTATGTTGAAAATTTTAGTTTTTCGGAAAAAATACTTACGATTAATAATTGCATCACTCTACCTTTTTCCAAAACAAATCGAGACGAAATACTTTTATATAATCTTCGTTTTACAAATTTTAGTATGTTAATTTATTTGAATAATAGTTAACCGATCCCCGACCCCTACGCCATTCTTTTAAGGTAATATATTATGTTGCCCTTTATTTTCCTTTAAATTAAATTTAAGAGGTCCAGAATACAGTAGTTATTTCTTAATTTAGAAGTTTTCCTAATTTGAACGAACTGTAGTTGCTAGGGTTGTCAATAAACCACCTAAATTTTGCTTTGGGTACAGCTAAACCAAGAAGCGATATCTAGTTTACTATAGGAGAAGTTATAAATTCGCCACACCAGCATCTCATTGGCTCTTGAAAACTCACGTCATTGCGACGCGAATGACGAAAATAAGGTATTTTCCAACTGAGGAGAGGCGAAATAGCCCGGCCTCCTTTTACGTCCCCCCCCCCTTGCATTTTGAAAGGGGGACTGGGACTATGGCGGGCGAATACTTAGACATCTTATACTTTCTCCCTAGTAAACTAGATATTGCTTCTTGGATAAACCTAAAAAGTGTGATTTTAAACATGGTGCCGGGCGTGGGTTCTTATCTAAAAGGGTCTACTGCCCCCGTAGAATTCGGCTCATGGTCTTCTATTTTTTTCTTGCCTTTAGAACAAATGAAGCTGAAGGTCATTATAGTCACAACCAGAAGTTAAAAACGTTTATCTGGGAAATATAAAAGTTTTGGAACTTTTTCGACTCAAACCATATAGCCATAACATAAGGCTTATGAGTCGAAAGGTTTCGGGAATCTCCCGCTAGGGGTGACGACAGGCGATGCCATAAGAAAGACTGGGGTTTTAGCTTATAATTTTTCCTGTCCATCTGTTTTTAATGGTCTTATCTTGAAGTTTCGTTAGTTCTTTATTGTTTGCGAGCACCTAAGCCCTCTAGTTTGAAATCAGGGCAACAAAACTATAATACCAGGACACGGTTTCTAATGAGTCTTATACTTCTCAGGATAGAAGTCATTATCGTTTGTCCCTACTCTTTAGAGATTCCGATCCATCGGCTTGGATATATGATGGAGCAATCAAGCGATAGAGTAGGTTAATCCCTGAGAGCTCCCCCAGTCAAACACTATACCGAAGCTAATTCATCTCTTACGACTCACGTTCTACACAAGTTCTTTTCCAATTGACAAAGAGTGGGACGTACATTTTCTAAACACTTTTCAGAAAATCCACGATTGCGATTGAAACTGAACACTTTAGACTATTTTATCTTTTGCATAATTTGCGTAGGACTTTGTTTAAATAATTTTCATTGACCTACACTTAGAAAATGCATTGTTCACTATAAAATAGTCCCTGACTTGGTGCATTTCTCCTTTTCAACCAATCAGATCATAGTAACATTTTCGATATTGATGCTCTGAAAGGTACTCCTTATAGAAGTTGTTGCGAGAAAGCCTCCAAAAAGTTTCCCAAAGATTTAAAGGGAATAGCTAAAATAGAAAATATTGTTTTATTGTAAATTATTTTACAAAAGGTGCGTTCAGATTATCCTAATTTAATCAGCAGACATGGTCAGGATGACGAGTCTATCTGACAAGACATGAAATGTGAATGAACTAACTGACCGATTTTTTTGCAGTGCTGGGGATCCGCTATTAATTGGGAGGGAACCAATTAGAACAAGGCTAATAAATCCATGTGAATTTTTAACCAATCACCGCTCGATTGATTGTGACGTCAAGTCTGGTGAATTGGGGAAAACGTCATGCTTATTTCTCATCTGGTATTAAGAAGTATAGCTAAGTTCATATTTAGGATTATAATTATGACATCTTTGTTCTTTGTTCTTAGCCACATCGTATATACGATGAGCTATTATCTGACCTGGTGTGTAGAAGAAGAAGAAGTAGATGAAGAATAAGAAGATGATGATGATGATGTTTCGTTCGCTATTTTTAAATAGTACTTCGAAAAATCACTACTAGGTGGCGCTGGCTCCATATTTTTCATGTGAACGATTTTTAAATTTATAATATTTATTTTTTTAATGTATGATGTTATGTTACCTGAACGTTCTTTTTAATAAAATATATTGAAGAGCGGTGTTGGAAAATCCTTTTCACTCTCCCGTTAAAAAGTTATATCTTTCAAACTGTCTCGTGTATATTTATTCATCGCTGATCCATTGCCACCATGCAGTCCAACTTCTCTCCTGTCGAACTGTTGAATATTCGCAAAGAAATTTGAATCTATAGCCATCTGTACCAAACCTTAAGAACAGTTTCCTTTGTTTCCATTCTTTGTCAGTTTGTGGTTTTTGTGCCATTTATATTCTTGTATATATTACATTCCTTTGGGTATTTGAAGACACTACACACCGTCTAGAACCTTTGTGGAACTTTGCAGTCTTCATCTAAGGAACATACCGAAACTGATGTAGGACCAATATATTTTTTCTAGAATCCCGTGTGTCAAACGTGTGTGGTTGAGTATAGGCAAGAAGAAATATACTTATAAGAAGACCTAAATCGCCATGGTGCTCACATGATACTCGACAATCCCCCTTCATGAGTGGGGGAAACGTAGGCGGGACTTAATATTTTATCTTACTCCATGTTTTCCACCATCTATCTCTTTTACCTTTTCGTTAAGCCTTGGTTTGGTTTTCAAAACTCACGAAATCATAAGTATAGTACACTAGATTTGTTTTAGAAATAATTACAGAGCGATTTTCACGTGGAGGCACAAATTCAAAATCCATCAAGTTAGGTTAATGGCAATTGAAAACAACTGACGTACCGTTTCAGCACCAAGGGCAGCCTCCATTTTCTATTTACTTTGCTCAAGGGTTTTTTCTCTAGTCGGAATACGTCTGTGTGCCCTATCCCCAAGGGATCCAATGGGAAAGCGCAGAGCAATGACGGACATGAAAGTGGTAGGGCTTACTTGTCCCGTCACACCAGCGTTAGAGTAGAAGCCCAAAGTCTGGCGAATTTAAGCCTTCTTGTGGTATATTTCTTCTTGGTTTAGGTATCCTAGAACTTCTCTTTCGTTTATAGATCGGGACGTAAATGATACAATTTCACTATCTGTCAGCTTCACTAAAACTCCGCCGTTGTTTCTCGTTTCACAAATCGAAAACGACTTTCCATTTCCATGCATTATATTTAGGTACAGTCTCCAGTCAGAAAAAGGAGACAGGCAAAATCGACAACATATTTCCTAGAGTTTGATTGTCTGTCTGCACCTCTATTATCGCTCACCTGCTTTGACGAAAGACGTTTAAATGTTTTTTTTTTTTTTTTGCATTAGAGGGACAAAAATTTGGTTATTTAAAGTTGATTCGAGTTCTCTATCTTCTACCAGATGCAGGGTTTGAATTAAATTTAAAAAAAATTCAGCCCAAAATAGGACTTTCTTAAAATGTTTCATAAAACATAGTATTGTTAAATTAAGTTTTTGAAGTTGAAACAATAAATAAACTAAACTATATTTAAAGTGAAATTATTCAAGCACTCAAATTCATCTAAATTGAAGATTCTACTGTGGATTTTATTAAGTGGGTATTTTAGTTGTTTATTATGGTTTGTAAAAACTAAAACCAGGGATAGATTTAATTTTAGAAGTAGGAATGGAGAACGTTTAGTATTTACTTCAGTCCGACTCATAGCCCAGTATAGAGCCCCTCCCTCCAACACGTAACAAAAATTATAAATTATCTTTTTGGTTGGCTCACTTAAACTACGTTTTGATGACGTTGCTGACGGGGATGGCGAAAAATACGCAATTCCTTTTTACCTCTGTTGCTAAGACCCCTCGTCTTCTTTCATACCCCCCGTCCCGGTGAAAGGGGTTCGAGTTGCTCTGTTCTCCATTCCTACTTCTAAAATTAAATCTATCCCTGCTAAAACCCAATATAACACATGGGTATTTAACTCGAACCCTGAAAATCATACTGGGCATCATTCACCCCAGCAGTGTCTACCTTTCTTGTATTTTTATTTGCCATTATTTTCACTAAGGTTTCCTTTTTCTACTGATCACACAAATGACAGACGATTGAGCTGTCGAAGGAATTTTAATCTTGATAGCATTGCCCGTATATTTAAATGGAGTCTTTCATAATTATTACATCGAATGAACGTCAGCTAAGTCAGTCCGCATGGTAATCAGATCGCTGTCTGTGCAATATCATTTAATGCTTAAGAATTCATCCTAAGAAGTGAAGATTTATGGTGTGAACATACAGTATTATTATTGAAACTATTGTAATTAAAGACTGCGTACTCGCGCTAGAATTCGTATGCATAAAGCAAAAGAGAATAGCATTTCATTGGCTCAGAAGGAAAGGCACATGGTTCCTACTAGAGGTGCGCTTTTAACCGTTTCAATCGAATAATTCGATCCGGTATTCGAGGAGCCCATTTTCACTATTCGACACGAATATCGAATACCGAACTGACTATTCGGTTAAAGTTTGACTACCATAATTTTAGGTCCTTATTTCATGAAATATCATCCCAATTTTATTTGCCTCCCATCAAAAACTACCAGCAAGTGCCTAGGAAAATTTTAGAAATACTTGGCCACCAATGAGGAGAGGTATTTTGAAATTTAGAAGTTTCTAAATGTTTTTCTCCTTGCTTTGTATTGACTTTTGGCGAATATTAGTGTTACTACCCGATTAATCGCGAATAGTTAAGCCTAGTATTCGCTAGTATTAGGGTTAACTATTCGCGAATACTAGGCTTAACTATCCGTACCAAGGGCTAACTATTCGGTATTCGATTTGGAATAAACTATTCGAATCGGTATTTGATAAGGAAATTCGGTAACCAATTCGATATCCAAAAAGTGGTATTGGCACACCCCTAGTTCCTACGCATTCCACATTGCCTTCCTAACTGTAATTTAATTCCCTAAATAAAAGTTGGATTTAATTTTTTATTGATTCTTTCGACTAATGATAATAATTGGCCAATCTACGACGTGCATATGTAAGCTATCGTTCAAGCGCACTTAAGAAAATAGCGAAGCTTCAAACTTGTTAATACATAAACATCTTAGGAATGAAAGTGGTGGTCTTTTTCAAATGCGGGTTTCGTCTCTTCTACAACAAAGTGTAGAGGCGGCGGCGGGTTTCTATCTACCCACTTTAGTCTGATCTTTTATCGTTATTCAAAGCTTTCAAGCATAGAACGTACATCTTTTCAGTCCCTTCGATACAAATGAAATATTCATGAAGTCCATCTTCTGTGAACCGAGCAAAAAAAATGTAAATTGAAAAGATTTCCAGAATATAGTTGATCTTATTTTATCGATAACCTGAAAAGTATGAGGAGAATTTTATTTTTGTATGTCATATAAAGCATGACATAAAAGAGCTCCGTAAAACAATGTATAGATAATATGAAAAATAAATCTAAAATTTTTTAACATAAACAGTTCATTTTATTTTTCTTTATAAGAAAATAGCCGAGTACAACGCGTTGGGTTCAGTTGAACCATAAGTATGACAATATCTATACATCGTAATGCTACAGACTTACAGCTTGAGCTATTTCGAGAACGACGGAAGCGAGAATTGAAGACTTCACTCGGTAAAAATTGCAGTCCATCTACCAATTTAGTCTGTACTAAGCCTTTGACAGCTCTACGAGAGTCCATGACTCTTCACCTACGTCCCTTCATGACAAGCTCTCAGTAACCAGTGACAAACTTATGGAACATACCTTATGAACTTATGGTTGAGTTTATATCTGTTAAATTCTTAAAATTGAACTTATAATGGCCAAGACCTAACTTGTAAAGCATAATAATATGTAAAATGATAACTATGCTACTCGGCGCTGCCCGGGCGTTGTACGAAAGTGGAAACCGGGAATAGATACTAAACTCTTAAGTAGTCTTTGGACCAAAAGCTAGGTATATCTAAAGGACTTTGACTTATATAGATAAAGATAGATAATCTATGAATTCAATTTTCATAGTTTTTCGTTTGTTATTCAAGCCTTTATCGTCAGTCAACGTAACTTATTGATATGTTCTTATCTTAAGTTCAATTATTATTTTACGTGTTCCGTAAGACCTATGGACGATGTTCACATACAAGCAGTGAATGCGCCCTAAATATAGGCTCCGTGAAAGCACTTTTTACCTCTCCGAGTGACGTACGTCACGGAGAGGTTCTGTAACGATCGTGTGTGTCCGTCTGTGTGTTTGTGTGTGTGTGTGTCTGTTGTTACACCCACGTGACCGCGTTCGCAGTTTCCAAATCGGAGCAAACGTGTTCGCCATTTCCGAACTGCTTTCACAGTCACGTAAATGGCTCCTCTACTTGGGTTCTCACACCACCATCTTCTGGTCTTTGTCCATCCCACACGGACAACAGTCTGTACTTACTGGCTTCTAAACACCACCATCTTTTGGTATTTGTCCATCCAACTTGGACACCAGTCTGTACATACTAGCTTCTAATCACCACCATCTTTTGGTCTTTGTCCATCCCACTTGGACACCAGTCTGTACATACTGGCTTCTAGACACCACCATCTACTGGTCTTCCGTCTATTCCACATAGACACCAATCTGTCTCATTGGCTTCTAACTCCATCGTCATCGTTTGGTTTAAGACATTCGCGGCGATCAACTAGGGTTACGAGAAACGTCTAGCCTCCCTAGGGTGGGTTGTCCACCAAAGGTTTTCGCAATTGCGGTTGTTCTTGCTTTTAACTGTAGTTCGACACCCTTATATACTACCTATTTGAGTAAGGGGAAGCAACCGGCGTATGCTTCATTTCAAACGCCAATATTAGTCAAGCCTCTCAAGAATGTTTAATTGTTCTTTATCAAAACGATGTAACGCTCAATAAGGCGAACAACTAACGAAGAAAATATTTAATATTAATTATATTTATTTTAATATTTAAGATAATCTTGTTTCTCAACTCAAAATTAATACGGAAAGGGTTAAAAAGCAGTCTATGTTTTTGTCTGTGTGTGTCCGTCCATTGTTACACTAGTGCGTCGCGTTAGCAGTTAGCCTTGTGTTGATGTGTTAAGAAATCATACAGAACCTTAATATTCCCTTTTCCATAATATAAAGTGAATATGTGGAAGTATTTTTCGTAATTACGATACATTTAGTAGTTTTGTAACTTGAAAGCTCTGTTTCATTTTGATATTCCAAGGACATTTTTTAATATTATTATTTGAAATGGCTGTTTATATATGACTTTAGCTATACTACATCTGTATATAGAATAATCCTTGCTTTAGTTATATCAAGAAGAACGCTAAGGCTCACACACTGTCGGTTGAAACAAGCATTATCCGTAACAGGCCTAGTGAACTAAAGAGTAAATAATTGAGGCCCAAGGTGTAGTAAACTATGGGTGTTGATTTTCGTGTCTGTATTGAAGAGACATTAACGGTTCAGAGTGAGCCGAAAGTTAAATACACACTTAAATAATGAGGTGTAGAATAATCGAAGAAAAGATCATGGTGGCAATTAGACCAGTGAAAGGGCTGATGGTAAACGGGTATTAGCTACGGAGTTTTCATTCTTGTTAGGGTGCGCAAGACTTTCAGTGCGTTTAGCCACAAACCAGCTTTGGTGTTATTTAACCTTAACACGCATAACACGGGTAAACAGCTGAAGCGTAGACAATTGGGCCTTTACAAACACATAAAGGTTATATCTCTCCAAAATTTATACACATTTCCTGTTCTTTTCCCCATTGACTGATTTCTATGTGTCCAAGATTTATCCTTATTTGATGTAAAATGTCGCCTGCTTTACTATATATTCGCAATGCTTGGAATACTGCTTCAATAATTTGTAAATTTTTACTTAAAAAAAGAGAAATAATTCCATATCTAGGTAAATAAGTTTGCAGTAGTAGACCTCTTGACTCGGAGAGGTAATATTTTGGTTTTCCCAACTTGTTTAACGTTGCACTGCTCTAGAGACTGAGTTGCCGAAAAATACCGCCAAGGCTTAAAGAATAACAATAAGTTCGAAAACGGTTGAAATGCCAAGCGTACTGAAATTTCTTTTCTGTGACATAGTAGTCACCAGGAAAAATAAGTGTTGAATTGTAATTTCGTATTTCGAGCATAGCTGGAGCTATGAGTTTCGAATGTAATTCATTAAACTCATAGAATTCTTCGCGAAAGATTTATCGAGCAAAGCTCGACATATTAGCTCCAAATCTTTCTTAAATGTTGTCGGGTCTTTGCCAAACGACAACGCCGCATATTCGATAGCTTTTTCAATGGATTGGACCATCTTTCCGCCGTTAAAGTAATCAAATTTAAACACCTCAGCGATTCTCTTTTTGCTAGACGCGTCTAACGTTTGTATCTTAATAGAATTCTCCTTTGGTTTCAATATAACCCCAACTGTAACTCGACCATTCACCCTCCGGGTTTTGAAGATTATGGGAAACTTAATGAAGAACAGTGAATAGTACCGCATCGCCAAGTCAGGTCGTAAAAACGCTCGTTTAACGTATGCTATGAAAATAAACGTCGCGTTCAAACTCTGTTTCGTTTTAATAACGCTGAATATGTATGTTGACTGAACGCATCTGAATTGAGAGACGCGGTTATACGGCAAGTCCACTTCCAAAGTAGACGGTGGCAAATTATCTTCCATGACAATGGCGGGTTTGTTATTGTATAAAACGAATTCGAAAAACAGGAAACCCTTGCGATTCTTCAGTTGGATTTTAAGGGCCAAAGTACAATGCACGTTTAAGTTTTTATAAACATCTGGGTCAATGTTTTCCACCGTCAGAATGTAGTTTTTATCCAATAAGGTGTCAGTAGCCGTAGAAGCGATGTATAATTTATCACCCAGATCACCGTGCGTCGCCTCAAAATCGCTGCACAGTAATTTCTGTAATTGTAAATAAAGCCTAAAGTTATTATCGTTTCAAAACAACAAAGATAGTCAAAATCGAAATAAGATGATGCTTTTCAATTGCTAATATTTTTACGGATACACTCTTCCTATTTAGTCTCTACTAAGCCTTGGACAGCGTCTCACCAGGCGTCGCTTTACCTCGTATCTATGGCCTACCTCCCTCACTTCATGACAAGCTCTCAGTAACCATTGACCAACTTATGGAACATGAACTTATGGTATCACGTTGTTTCCTATTTATTAACAATAATTTAAAGAAGTGAAAGTTCATTTTTCCGTTTTACCTTGAGCTTGAAGGCTTTCCCGACGCAAATCGAGTCACAACCGTTTTCTGGGTCGCAAGTCTTGTTGTCACAAAATAATTGCTCGAAATCGCGAACGCCATTTTGTTTGTTTTCTTCATATGCGGAGTAGAATTTTGTTGGGATTTCTGCTAAGTCCCAATCGGAGTTAATGGATTCCACACTTTCCATATGTTTTGAGCAACGTTTCCAAAAGTTTTCGAGATCTTCAATCGAATCAAATTTTACTCGCGAATCCTCTCCTAGGTCGCGCCACCAAACTTCGCTTACTTGCTCGCACATTTTTATCTAAATAAATTCATCATTAAGTTTATTAATTTTGCTGGTATGAGATATGGTTTCAGCGGTGTATTATTATAAATATTACCATAAGAAATATACCACCAAGTATAACATTCAATAACATAAGTTTATATGGGGGTTGATTTTAAGTATGACTTGCGCAGACCAACATGATATTTGTCAAACTATCAACTCGTTATTCGCCAAACTATCAACTCGTTATTCGTCAAACTATCAACTCGTTATTCGTCAAACTATCAACTCGTTATTCGTCAAACTATCAACTCGTTAAATGTCAAACTATCAACTCGTTAAATGTCAAACTTTCCACTCGTTAAATGTCAAACTTTCAACTCGTTAAATGTCAAACTTTCAACTCGTTAAATGTCAAACTTTCAACTCGTTAAATGTCAAACTTTCAACTCGTTAAATGTCAAACTTTCAACTTTTTAAATGTCAAACTTTCAACTTGTTAAATGTCAAACTTTCAATTCGTTATTCGTCAAACTATTCACTCGTTATTCGTCAAACTATCAACCATTGAAAGTACAACTGTTACTTAAGAAACCAAATGAAAATGACCTAGAAACAGGTACTTGAATTTCACACGCGTACTATAAAGTGATTTCTGACAAACAATGCATTTTCTAGCAGGAATTTTAATGAATAAATCATAAACTCACCAAAATATGCCGAGAAAATCGCGAGCGAAGAAGGCGCGTTTAATATTTTAAATGAGGAACGACTTGCAAAACAGTTGCGAGACTAGTTAGTTCTCGAACCTTCAACAAGTATGAAGGTCTTCTTCAAGTATACTCTTAAAGGAAGAAGAATTTCTTCTTCTGAAGAAATCTTAACTGGTTCTTCTATACGTTAAATAGATGTTAGAGGAATTTGTCAGTGTAATATTTTCCCATGGCTGTTTACTCCTTTTAAATTGTTAAATAAAATGAAATTCAAAGTCCTTGAGATTTACATTAGGGCATGGTAATATTTAATCATCTTTATCCTCTTATTATTACAAAGCCACCAATGTCGTAAAAATTCTGAGATGGCCGTAGCTCTCTTAAGCCTTGTTCACACTTACACGAGAAACCGGTTAGAACTTAGAAGCGATTGAAAATGCTTCCAAAGTTAAGTGTAAACAAAACTGACACTCGAGAAACGCGGTTTATTAAAATTACTTCGCTAACCATCTTATCATTTCTAGTTTTCAAGGTTATTCATTTTACCCGCGATGAGACTATTCTTAAGGGTCTTAGCAGACAACACTAACTGAAGCGTCTTAAGTGTGAACAGAGACTGTTGAAATCGCTTCGAACTGGTACTAAAGGTTTCAAAACTAGTTGGGCAAATGATTGAACATAGCTTTAGATAAGATTGCATACTGCCTTTAATCTAAGACCATTAAAGACATGGTTTAGAATGATAGGCTGAAACCCCGGTTCGTCTAATGGCATCGTCTACCGTCACCCTCAATGGGAAAGCCACGAAACTTTTGCACTCGTACACCTTATGTTAGGGCTTTGTACTCAAAAGCCTTATGTTAGAGCTTTGAACTCAAAAGCCTTATGTTAGATCTTTGTACTCAAAAGCCTTATGTTAGGGCTTTGTACTCAAAAGCCTTATGTTAGGGCTTTGTACTCAAAAGCCTTATGTTAGAGCTTTGTACTCAAAAGCCTTATGTTAGGGCTTTGTACTCAAAAGCCTTATGTTAGAGCTTTGTACTCAAAAGCCTTATGTTAGGGCTTTGTACTCAAAAGCCTTATGTTAGGGCTTTGTACTCATAAGCCTTATGTTAGGGCTTTGTACTCATAAGCCTTATGTTAGGGCTTTGTACTCATAACCCTTATGTTAGGGCTTTGTACTCATAAGCCTTATGTTAGGGCTTTGTACTCATAAGCCTTATGTTAGGGCTTTGTACTCAAAAGCCTTATGTTAGAGCTTTGTACTCAAAAGCCTTATGTTAGAGCTTTGTACTCAAAAGCCTTATGTTAGGGCTTTGTACTCAAAAGCCTTATGTTAGGGCTTTGTACTCAAAAGCCTTATGTTAGGGCTTTGTACTCAAAAGCCTTATGTTAGGGCTTTGTACTCATAAGCCTTATGTTAGGGCTTTGTACTCATAAGCCTTATGTTAGGGCTTTGTACTCATAAGCCTTGGTTGAGTCGAGAAAGTTTCAATATTGGTCGCTGCCCTAAAAGAACCACGCGTTGTATCTCCATTCCAGTCCATTTGTGTTTAATGGTCTTAGCTTTATTGAATAAGGAAGGTTTTATGATTGGATGTAACTTTATTTTTTGAAAAGTTTTTAATGAAATACGTAAACATGACTGTCAAGCAGCTTATTTGTCAGACATTTTTTTTTGTCCATGCCGTTTTCATGTTAACTCCTATTTATGACTTATCTAAATAAAACCTTACTTTCGAAATTTAGCATTACGGCAGAGGGCCAAGTCCTATTTCTTGTTATTATGTTGCTTAAAACTTAATTTTAAAGACTTGAATTTCCTCGTCTGTCAAGAAAGCGGGAATAGTAAAAATATTTTAGTATTATAAAAATTTTTACAAAATTGAGATACAGCTAGTTATAGAATAGTTTCTAAGAACAAGATTTACCAAGGGCTGGTGTTGCAAATAGCTTCCTAGAATTTGGGTTGTTGGAAGTAAGGTTTTTTTTTTTGAAACTAATTAATCGACTGAAAAATTAACTAGTCTTAATATATTTGGTAATTTTAGTTAAATGAAGATTACCTTTGATACGGATAAACTTTGCGACTTTATTAGCAAGTTAATGGCTTATTCTTAGCAATGTAAATGAAAGAAACTTCTTGCGTTGAAGGTGGAAGAGACGCGGCACCCCATGGCCACGTGCCCCTTTTTTGTAAAATTCCACTATCTTCTTTACCCAAAAAAAAAACAGGAAACAGTTTTTTGGCTGTTTTCTATTCTAATTAGTTTCATATTTTTGCATTGTTATTATTTACGCAAGGTTATAGACAAATAGGACAAGTTCGTTTACTACAAACTGAGAAACCAACACAAAGGGGCGTGGCCGCCATTGGGGTATCCTCCCTCTCGTCAAGAAGCAGTTCCGGAGATAAATTATTCGAACTTTAGTCAATTTACTTCTGGTTAAAAGTAATCTTATTTTATTTTAAATATAATACACTTATTTTAACTATAATCAAAAACTGATTTATGTACTAAGAACGTCGGATCGTAGCTTTAGCCTCTAGTACCATCCTTGCATACTTTATTGAGAAACTTCGTCTGCGTATATTTTGACTCGACCCACAAATTCTGTATATAGCGACTTCTTGAGATCGAAAATGTCATTTTTATATCTATTTTCGTGGTTAAATTTTTTTTTTCGAAATTGCTATATACAGAATTTGTGGGTGAAGTCAAGCAGACGAAGTTTCTCAATTAAGTATGCGAGGATGGGTAGTGAATTTGCTACGTTCAAAGTTCTTCTTACATAAATCCGTTTTTGCTATAATCTATTTACTTCTGGTGAAAAGTAACATTACCTAAATGGATCCAATAGGTAAATTTTGAAAACCGCGTTAATGAAACAAGGGAAAATATATTCGAAATCTTAAATACTGCCACTGTTACTACTATCACGAACGCCTGTGGTCAAATTAATGTTCTCTAATTTATAAAGACACCGAAATTTAAGAGTTGCCGCCCCTAAACTTACTATCAAAACATCGTTATAGAAAGAAGAATCTTCTACCACTACCGATGCCTCAGGCTAAATATGCAGCAGTCTATAGTGTCAAAGGGTTTTTAGTTAAAGCTAAATAACCCATTCGAGGTTTTCAATATAAATTATAATTTATCTGTAAGATATTAAATTTGAAGAATATTCCCAACTTTGCTTGGGTATTAAATTGAACGTATAAAATTTGGTTAATTAAGTTAAGGTGTCATGGATTTTTAATTAAATTGGGAAATTTAAAATATTTTTCGAAACTTTCATAGACAAGATGAAGTTAATTCCTTTAAAAAGATTAATATGAGAGAAAAAATGTTAAATTTAATAACACCTCGTACATAGGGGGGTATATCTTTTAAAATCATTTAAAGGGAGGGTGAAGTAGAAATTCGAGTGATTTTTAATCGATTCTTCTACTAATTATAAGACCAGTCTGCATAGTGAAACATTCTGGAAATACAGTCTCCAAATAATTTTAAAATTCAAATTAGGTTCAGATATTATGGATAATTTGAAATAAGCCCCTCCGACCAATCACGTAACGCCCTGTCTTCTTGTTAACAAAATTCTGGTGGCACATTTATTATCATATTTTGCGTAGCTAATTACAATTTTATACCATGCATCCTTTATCCAACCTACAAAACTCAATCAAAAGAATCGAACAAATCACTGAGTTTAAGAACGCCTTTTAAAGAACTACATCAAAACAATATCGTAATTAAGAATTAATCTATTTTAACCAATTTTAAATTAACAATGGACACCTTTGTAAACAAGACTTGAACCTCTTAAAGGTTGCTCCAATAAAAGCATTTTATTATTATTATTATAAATGATCATCCGGCAAAAGTATTGCAACGGCAACCACTTGGTTGACTGCCGCACTTGTTCAAGTCTCGAATGTTCCTGACGCGGCATAAATTCCAGATGGAACAAGACAGAGTGCAACCGAAATCAATTTGAGATTGCACCTCATTCATTAAGCCACTGGCAACTACCAACGCAACAAAAATGAGAATAACAGCCTGCAACCAAATTAAAATAAACACAATCAGAAACTCTCAAGCAGACTAACAAACAAGCAACTTTTTTAAAATCACTTACCTTCATTTGAGAATGCCGGATTTTGCTTTTCTAAACTGTAAATTGGTACACTAAATAAGTAAAGTGTCTGACGTTCTATTAGAACAAGTTTTACAGTAAGCTTATATAGAGGAGAATTTTTTCTTATCTGAATTTTGTTTTGAAATATACAGACATTGCTAATATGAATGCGTTTTGTAATGTCTCAAGTGAGCTTCATATCAGACAAAAGCTAAGTTCAAGTTTTAAAACACAAACGGGTTTTCACAATAACTAAAAAATATGGATAACTTTCTTGTAAGGTGAATTTCGTGGCTAATCTTGTGATCGATAATTGCCTTAAGAAATACTGAAAAACAACTCCCCAAATTGCTCAAAAACAATTAAAAAATTGCTCACAAATCTTTTACCAGATCATATATTCCTAAAGCGAAAAATACAAATTTCGGGTCCAATTTCAAATCATTTTAAACATAAGTTCATAAGATATTTACAATAAGTTTGTCACTGGTTACTGAGACCTTGCCATGAAATGACGTAGGTAAAACGTCATACATTCTGGTTCTAGCGACGCCTGGTAGGGCGCTGTCAAAGGCTTAGTACAGACTAAATAGGAAGATGGACTGCAAAACCAAGTGTAGTCAATTACACAATTGCTCTCAGCAAGTCTCTAGCATTACCAAGTATAGGAAGTATCATAATTATGGAACATATCTTATAAACTTATGGTTGAATTTATAGTGCATATGTAAACAAACCTTAAACAGCTGATTTAAGATTAAGTTGAAAACAAAACCATGAAACGCATGAGATATTAACTCAGATAAAGGTTGAAGTGCACGTTCTGGTCCATTAATTTAGATCTAATAAGACTATGGTATGAGTGTGTTATGAAAGACCTGGAGATTAGGATCAGTGTCAAAACGCAAATGCAAATTCAGGGCTGATCTGGTACTAAAAAGCCAAAAACCAGTGTTTTTTTTTTATTATAAAATTCTAGACAATGGAAGAGAAAGTCAGAGCTTGCTGGGAAAAGAATTGGGGGTGAGGCCCCATTATTCCATTCCATCATTAAGGGGCCGAAAGAAGGAGTAAAATGGGTGCAGACCGACGAGCGTTGATGAGCTTAAAAAGCTTGTTCCACCCAAACCCAGTGATCCTCGAAATTTATCCCTGAATAAAAAAAAGTTTAAAGGTGCCTCTAGAAGTTTGCTCCAGAGTTGGGAAAATCGTGCGAAGCTACATTTTTTCATGGCTATGTTGTTTCAAACGGTCAGTGAGCACGTATGAGAAGGAGAGTCAAAGATACAAGAGCGAAGGTAACTATAACGGCACAGCCCTATATCTCTCTCAAGCGCACCTACCTCGGCGCACAGACGAGGAACCATACGTCACGTCAAAGGGGAGAGAGAGAAGGACGTTGAAACGCGCTTTAAAAAATCCGCTGAAAAACGAGAAAAAAAGGGGGCAGTAAGATCTATTTTCAGTAAGTTTAGCTTCAGGACGCATATCCTTTGCGCATGGAGGGCGGGGACCTGCTAGGTTTGTCTCTGTCATCCCCTACGTCAACCATGCGTGAGAGAGCTGCGCTCAGGTGTCGTGGCGTACCGTAGATTTATACTCGTTTTCACCACGCATGGATCACGGCTGCCTATACTGATGCTCTCTCCTTTTTGGTCACGAGATCCATTGAGCAAACTAGCCGTAAACAAACTTCCCCTATTTTTCCCCCTCTCTGTTGCCCCGATCAGGGAGGAGAGACTTGAAAGGGTGTAATAAAGTGAACAGGCGGGTTCGTTCGCTTCGTGACTAAACTCATCTCTCTCCTGCGCTGGCTCTACCACTCGTCGCGGTGTCCGCGCGCATGCGTCAAATTTAAAAACCCGCTTTGAACTGGAAGGGGAAGGTTGTTTTTGAATATCAGTCATGGTGAACTATAAGAAGTTGGCGCGAGTAAACCAAAGAGGAGAGTAAACGACGTCCCTCGCGCCTGCGCGTTAGCTAAAATCGTGGAACGGAGATAGAAATTCCTACCCTCACTTTTTTTCCCCTTACCATTTTTATGACGGTTCTTTTTTGCATTACATCAACACTCCCTCTCAAGTCTCTCCTCCCTGCTGATACGGAGCTGTATCTCGGTACCGGTTTTGAAAGAGGAGCTGACGGAGTATTTGGTCTCTCCGAATGTAAAAGCACCTTAAGCTAAGATCGAGAGAATAAAGAGCTCAGAGAGGAAAAATTCTTTATCTAGTGATTTTTCCCTTTTTTCTGTCTCTTGTTTAGGCGGGATGTTTCCCGAGAAGTGATTTCGGAAAGAGAAACTCCAATAGAAAGTACACGTGTCTTGGCTCCTGAAGAGATTTTCCTTTTTTAAACCTCAAAACTCTCTCTTATATATGTCTAGAGAATTACATTTCTTTCTTTTTTGAAAAACCTTTAAAAGGATTTAGGTTTTCTTTCACTTTCCTTTCCTGGAAATTTTTCCAGTCCCATTTTTAATAAATAAGGATTAAAATAACAAATTTGCATCTAAATAAAAGAATTTTTTTAAAAATATTACAAATCTTATTAATGTCTTGTGTATTATAATATGATGGAGTAACTGTAAGCACTTTCAGTTTAAGTTTAAATTAGTGTCCCTTAAGAATGTACGGTTTAAATCTATATATAGGGTTGAGTGAAATTTTAAGGGATATAAATGCTCGCCTTAAAGGTACTTTCAAACTAAAAGCACAAGCTCATGATCTACCACTAAGTAGCTATGCACGAATGGCTTCTAGAGAGGTCTAATGTGTTCTGTTTCACCCCAACTGAAACTGGGATTAAATTATAAGAAAGTCTTCTCATTGGCGTACTCTAAGTATGCGACAAGAGGGGATGAACAACAAGAAGTGGAGGGGGTGCGGGATTAACCCAGAATTGAGGAACACCACAACTCTTTCTTTCCTAATATGAGTTTGAAGCTTGTTGAGGACCTGTTTTCGTGAATCGTGAATATAATCTTTGTGAGAGTTTTCTAAGTGTGAGTTGCTAGTGGATCTCTATTTTCACAGCTTCCTATCAAAATTGCTTTGTTGTATCCGATCTCCACAAAGACCCACACTCACGACCATCCAAAATTCTTTTTCCATAATATAAGTTTTGATTATATAATCAACACGTAGATAAAACCATTTTTCTTCACTTTTCATATTTGGCTTCACAATCGAAATCGTCCTTGACATTAACGTCCAAAACTGACAAAAGTTTTGAAAGACCTATCCTATGAAGGTGGTATATTGTAAAAAATATAAATTTCAACTGGCAACTCTAGACGTACCCACAAAACCTATACATGCCCTATTTTTGTTTAGTCTGAGTTTAAAGTCCCATATACGAAAAATACTTCATATTTTCACTTTGTGCAAATTGCGAATTTTTTGGGCTAACTGAAAGCTGCGCAAGGTAGGTCCAGGTAAACTGATGATAAACGATAGAGCGTTTCTAATTTTTCGATTTAAAGGTCGATTAGATCCCACAGCACCTTGAGCGGCTTTCCGTTTGCCTTGAACTCCTCGTTTCCTGTTAAGAAGCTTCAAATTAAAATTAGTTGTAAATCGAACTCCTCGATTCCGGTTAAGAGGGATCGAATTAGAATTCGGCAAAAATTAGAAATATTTATCATCACTTTCAGTAAGCCTAGAACATTTTTGTTTTGCAGAGTGAGTACTCGAAAATCATCACGGCTGAACATTGTTAGTAAGATTATGGCTTTTCCGTAAAACCCTTTTGGTTTAACCTCAGCCTTACACGGAACTACCTAAAGCAACTCTTTGGTTCAATGGTCCTTTTTCTTGATACTGCGCTTTTTACAAAGTCCATATTGTTGTTCAAATTGATTTGGTTCGTGTTGTTAACTTTTCAGAGAGATAAAGCATTGGTCTTCGTCTAAGAAAATTATGAAATCGCCTAATTATGCTCACGAGAAAAATCGCAATTTTGAGCTGTGCTACTTTGTCCCATTACCCGAAATACATTCTCAAAATCAAATATTTTCCTAACAAAATGTTATACTTTACACCGCTTAAGTAATGTATGTGCTGCAATACATTCACTTGATAAAGGTTTGTCCATTTCCATCTTTTCTTTGTTTTTTGCCAATGCCATTGACAAAAATAGAATTTAGCAGAATGTAGCAACTAGCAAGGTCACTTACCCCGGCCATAATTACGAACGTATCAAGAAAAGAAAGAGTCTAAGATTGTTAGAAGTCGAGATAAAAAATTCAATTTCCGTGTTCGACAAATAATCCCTTAAGATTATTGTCAAACATAAAAACAAAATTGAAATATAAAAAAAAAAACGTTTTTATCTCTTTCATCTTAGGTTCCACGATGTCATACGCCTATTATATGAGCTTCCTCTAAGTAGGATTCACTTATGAAATTGCATATCGATACGTTCTTGTTCCGCGTTTGACAAATTAAACTTGACATATTCTCTCGCTATAAGAGACTCGATGAGTACACAATTTGTCTCATTTTCTACCTCTCTGAGTGAGGGTGTCGTCACGCTGTGTTCACAATTTGTCTCATTTTTCTACCTCTCTGAGTGAGGATGACGTCACGGAGAGGTATTATGCTGGACGTCTCTGCGTGTGTGTCTGTCACCGCGTTCGCAGTTGACAAATCGGAGCAAACGTGTTCGCAATATCCGGACCGCGTTCGCAGTTCACAGATATCATTGGCTTCTACTCCATTATCATCGTTAGGGTTAAGAAGTACGCGGCGATCGGCTAGGGTTACGAGAAAGGTCTAGGCGCCAATGGCAGGGCTTCCACCAAAGGTTCACGCAATTGCGCTATTTCTCATCCCTCATCGGGAAATGGCCAAGTTATGAACATTAAAATTTCCAATAATTACGCTAGAATTCAAACGTCAGCAATAGCTATATTTAAAATGATTTTAGGAATAAAGTTTCTTAAAACGACTTAACTAGAATAAAGGTAAATTACTGACAACTAAAATAATTAACATGAAATATATAATTAAATTATTTAAGTAAAACCTCCTTAAGTGGGTAGATAGCCCTCGTCTCGACTCGGAGAGGTTAACTTTGGGTTTCCCAACTTGTTTTAATATACTCTTTCTTCATCAAAATGTGGGATTCCAATTGCTTTTTTTTCTTTATCTTTTTTATCTATCCACTGTATCCAGTCTTTCTTCTTTTACTTTTTAAACTTTTGAATGAGTCCCAATACCTTTTGTTTCACGTTCCTTCTCAAAAGAAAAAGGTTAGATGGCAATTTTCCTTAAGATATAGCAAATAATTTCATATCATAAACGTTTTCATTTACGAGAAAAAAATTATATTTTAAATTCAATCTTTTCTGGATTATTAATTTTTTATGTTAATAATGCTTAGATGATTTTTGTAAGATTGCTTCAATTCAAGCGTTCAAGTTCTAAAGTTTTTGTTTCGCACAAAAAGGAAACTTATGAAACGATGTTTATGTTAGGAGTATTTTCTTTTTTCGTTAGAACGATCTGGCGCATGACTAGTTCGAGTGCATTATGGCAGGAAGCAAGCAACCTTACCATTTTTTTTCAAAGGAAGAATATAGATTTCATGAAAGGAAGATGGGTGTGAGGTTTTGATACTTTAGTAGTATCCACCCTTAGAGTGAGTAAGAATTAACTAAGCATACTTTTCTAAGCAAAGATTACACTGAGGAATTAAGGCACATATCATAACCAATGGAATGTAAACTGAGTATAAACAGCTCAAAATTCAAATATATGAAAAGCGTTTCTCTACTGCTTAAGAGATGTTCCATACGTATGAAATTACCTATACTTAGTAATGCTACTGAGAGACTTACAGCTCGAGAACGACAAGCGAGAATTGCGACTACACTCGGTTAGTTTTGCAGGATTTCCATCTAGCTCCTATTTAGTCTGCATTACTAAGCCTTGGACAGCGCATCACCGTCGTCGCTTTACCAGAACCTATTGCCTATACGTCACTTCATGACAAGCTCCAGTTTGTATCCACTGACAAACTTATAGAAAATATCTTATGAAATGTTGTTTCACAAATGAAACGTGATATCAAGAATTGTTAAAGCGCGCACAATTTTAAAATTGAAAGCAAGATTTGACGAGTATTTTCATTTATGTTCTAGCGTCCTCTGTACTAGTTGCAACGGGGCTTTCTAATAGTAGAAACTTTCTTAAGTATATCGTTAATCTTTGTTCAAAGCTGGATGTTTTGTCCGTTTTGAAAGTTGGGAATTGCAACAGTAATTTGAAAGTTGATATTGATGGTTCTGAATTGGTTTTCTTATAGGAATATTCAATTACATTATTTTCCCCAAGTACCGGGAAATTATTAAAGAGCACTGAACTCAAGCATTCAAAATAGAAATTTGCTTTTCAATTTGACTGTTTTGGCCGCTAGATGTAGCTTTACCCTTTGTTTTTAAATAAGACCCGGAGTTCTTATGTTGGTTTCTACTACAGCCATTGCGGGTGGCTTCAATTTCCGGCAATTTTATATATAAGTGCTCGGATTTCTCCACTCTCGGGTCCATCCATTATAAGTCGCTTGTCTTTTGGATATAGGACTACCTACCTACCTACTCCCTCGATCGTTCTGAACCTTAGGAGCTGCATGCGAACCCTCCGCCTTTTAAAGAGCTATAGGCCACTTCGATTCGATCATCGTTCAACCCGGTGTTAAACTTTATCGCCTTACAAAAACTGAGAAATACGATTAGCCGCCAACTCGATCGATGAAATATTTTAAGATGACCTATCTCTTCACGCGCGAAGGTACCGTACTTGTGGCAGTAAATTATCCGAAACTATTTGGAACTCCTCTTTGAAGAAGCCTACCAGCGAGGGCCTTCGTAAAAAGGTTGGGTATAATGATATTCCCTTTTATATCGGTTCTATCTTCTTTTGTTCTTTTTTTCAAAGAGAGGGCTAGGAAATGACAGACAAGCTTTTGAAAAATTACAGTCATTTGGAAAAACTACTTGTCTTTACCCTAAAAGAAAGTTTGGCGGGAAATCTCTCTCCTTCCTCCAGGTTCTTTCTTCAAAGTCAGTTCGGTATACCTTCTCAATTCGACAACCCATCCTGATGCAACCCTTGGAGAAATCTTTTTATCTCACTGGTCGTTGGGAGATAGGCCCAGATTTTTTTCTTTGTACCGTTGTGGGCACTTCAAAATGGAGTAAGCCTTGTCAATCGAAATAAGCGAGCAAATACCGCTTCTTGGTGATTAAACTTGTTTGGATCAGGGGGGGCTACAACCCATCTTTCCCTCCCTTTAAATTTCTGGCCCTGTCTACGAAAGTCGAGATGAAAGAAATTTTCTAGATAGCCAAGGCTTAAGGTCGAGCTAAAGCGATGTTTAGTTCGAAATTTTTCCGCATGATGGCGAGGCTGAAAGCTTACGTTTTTTTTAAGATTTTGTCGGGGTCAGAAATGTTTTCAGCCCCCTCTCTAAGGTCGTTCAAGTTTGTCTACAAGATTTGGTCATTATTTACTTACTGGCATTGTTGTATTCACCCGCAGTTTACCAAATAGCTGAATCAATGGAGTAGGGGTACATCACGTTAAGCCTCATAGAAATAAATGTGTCTTTGAAAACTGAAACTGTATATCCCCAGCATGTATCTTTCTTACAATGACTCAAGGGGAGTGGTTGGGCGTTCCGAAAAAGAAAAAATACTCCTTTGTGTCACTCTGACCCCATATCTCCGGGCCCTTTCCATCATACAAAAAAATGTTTGAGAAGCATTTCTTAGTATTTGGATATGGTGGTCTGTAAGAAACAGAACACTTTCGCTTCAGAAATACTTTCTTCCTCATTGCGAGTGTTACGACAATATCATGGCTCCCTATAAAGGTGTTTGTTTTCCAAGTAAAACGCGCAAAAAAAACAAACGTGGCTCAAATTTTGTTAAGGTTAGCAGCAATAAAGCAACTTGTTCTAATGAAAATTTAACTCCTGCAACTAACGCAAACCCTAATCATGATGTAGCGACTACAAGCTCTATTGAATCTGAGCCGTGTATGGAAAGAAGCCAGACTGAGATTGACCACGCCATGTAAGAAACAATAGTTGATTTTAATTGCTTCTTTCCTGCTTTTATGAATATAAGAATTTTATTTTGCAGAATTGAGAAATATTTCTCAGTAGATCCTTCCGATTATCCTCCGCTAAATGTAGAATATATTTCGCCCCCCATTATTCAGTCAACTCTATCTAATTTAAACGGAAGAAGGGTGGTGGATATAGGACATTTCATTCGCGAAATTCTAAAAGTGACGAAACACGCTAGTGTGTGTTCTAAAGGGGGATCTATGGCATTCTCAAAAGAAATACGCATGGGACTCGAAAGTATTTTCTTTTTCGAGTGTACTAAGCCACAGTGTGCTCTAAAAATTAAAATTACATCAAACCCCGTGAACACGCTGAAAAAGGGGATAAATTACGACGCGGCATGGAGTTTCATAAGTGTTGGTGCTGGACACGCGCAACAAGACGAAGTCCTCTCCGTTCTTGGAATTCCTTCCATGAGTTATCCAACCTTTTATAAACATGAAGCGGAAGTTGGAAAGGTATCAGCATAGCAGGTTTATTTGATTTTGAAAAACCTTTATGTTAAACGGGTTTAAATTAATTTCAAAGGACTGGGCCAGACTCCTTGGTGAGCAAATACGAGAAGTTGGGGTAATGGAAGCAGAAGCGGCCATAAAGGCAGGGCAGGTCGATCAAGATGGTATCGCATATATCAAAGTTAGTGAATTTGTAAGTAAATTAGTTAAGACTGTATGACAAAAAAACTATTTTTTCCCAACAAAGGTTATAGTGGACGGAGGGTGGTCGCAACGCAGCTATGGTCATAGGTATTCCGCTAGTTGTGGAGTGGCCGTGATCATTGGCCACTTCACGCAAAAAATAGTGTTCCTGGCCGCGAGGAATAAATACTGCTGTATTTGCGACACTGCTGAAAGAAAAGGAATCCATATAGAACATATTTGCTATAAAAATTGGAACGCCTCTTCAACGGCTATGGAAGCTGATATTATAGTAGAAGGATTCAGGAAAAGTATAGCCATGCACGGATTACGATACAAGGAAATGGTTGGGGATGGTGACTCAAGTGTATTAGCCAAGATTAGAGAGAAAGTAAATAATTCAAAATCTGTCATTGATTTAGCTTAACTTAAAGCAACCAAAAATATATTTCAGGTGGACTATGGCCATACAGTTCAAAAATTAGAATGCTCTAACCATGCCGTTCGGCGCTTTGCAGTTTGCTTGTATGCCTTGGCGAAAGAAAACGCGGAATATTCAAAGTTTTTGAGTAAGGGGCGCATTTTACGACTAAAGAAAGCCGTCAAAGGAGCAATCCGTCATAATGCTACGACTGGTCAAGGTGAAGGAGCACTAAAGAAGGATCTAATGAACGTTACGAATCACGTCTATGGCGAACACAAATCATGTAGAGAGTACTTTTGTGGTCCAAAGAAAGACAACGTTAAGACTTTGAATATACTGAAAAATGTTCCCTTCAACCTAAAGTTCAGGATAACGACAGCCCTGGAAACATTGTGTAGAAAGGCTGGACGGCTACTTAGCAACGACACAAGCAACGCCGCTGAAACTTACATGAATGTTATGTCGAAATTTATTGGTCATAAACAATACTGTAGGTCAAGGAGGAATGCTTATTTTATCAGAGGTCACGGTGCTGGTCTGTCCTATCAGTTAGGAGGATCCTTTCACGAAAAAATGATTAGGGCTGCTTACCAAAAAAGTCCTTATGCATCCGTGAAGGAATTTTCGAAGCGCACTTCGAAGCTGCGAGAATCGGCAAAGCGGTACCAAGCAAAACAAGAGTTTAAAAAGTCGCGAGCATCCAAGAAAATAACATCAAGTGTTCCGGAGGACGCAGATTATGGTGCCAACCCTTCCGAACCCGACATGCTACCAGATGTCTTTGAAACGGAAAAAAAAAAATTCTGGACAAGCTAAGTTCTGCTGACCGAAATAGTTTGGAACTAAGAACTCGCGGTCAAAGTGAAAATCCACAATGGAAAGAAGAAAGACGCATTCGTCTAACTGCTTCCAATTTTGGAAAAATTTGCAAGATGAGAGAAACAACATCTTGCGCCGTTACTGTGAAAAGGCTACTTTATGGTGAGACCATTATCAGCGCCGCCATCGAGTATGGAAGAAATAAAGAACATGAAGCCATTGCAAAATATGAAGAAATCCGTGGCGTCAAAGTTCAAAACTGTGGTCTCTATCGAGACACAAAGTTTCCATATTTGGCCGCATCACCAGATGGAAGGATTGGTGATAAAGATAGTTGTGTCCTTCTGGAAGTCAAATGCCCTTCCACTGCTGAAGACCGATCGTTCTCTGATTTGGCTAAAGAGAAAAAGACCTTTTGTTCAGAAGAGATCAGTCCCGGGATTTTCAGACTGAAAAATAATCATGATTATTATTATCAAGTTCAAGGCCAAATGAGAATTTCAAATGTGACAGCGTGTGACTTCATACTGTGGAGTCCGAGTGAAATAAGTATAGAACGAATTTTTTACGATGCTAATTTCTGGTCTGAGAAAATGGAAGTGAAATTAGATCGGTTCTACCTGCAAGCCATCCTACCAGAGTTGGTAGATCCTAGGAGCCTTAGAAGCATGAAATTTAGAGAGCCTGAATATTACACGAAAGCCCAAAAAACAAAAGAAATTAAACATAAAGCTAAACCTCTACCCAAAGCAAGGCGTCTTTTCATAGATAATGACCATTCAACAAGTAAGAAATGACAAACTGGCCTCCAAAAAACTAAGAAAACAGTGTAAAATATATATTGCCAAATAAAAGTTTCTTTGCCATACTTTAGTAATTTTAATTATTATATAACGCTAGGAATGCTTAGATAGAGTAAATTCAGTGCTAAACACTGCCACGTCAAACCCTTCTACCTGTTAGATCAGTGTTCTCCCCCTTCCTAAATAATACTGCTGGAACGAGAATTATTCAGGACTTCACTTACGTTATTGCCAAAAGTTTACAATAATTAGAAATAAAAAAACTATATTTTTAACCGATAGCCCACTGCCCCGACGTTTTTCTTTCAAAAGCTTCGACTCTTCTCTCATGTCGAGGGGGGGGGGAACCACGACGAGAGACATTATTGAAAGATCAGTCACAGTGGAATAGATTTTCTCGAAACCTCCCCCTCCCCAAAAACTAGGAACTCGATGAATACAAAAAGCGACGATGACAAAAAGATCCCCTTCTTTTATGATTCCCTTACCTCTTGACCCCCCCCCCCGGGCTTCCTTATGGAAAAAAAAAGAGCAAAAACTCATGGCACGCTAACTTTATAACGTGTTATTTCCATGTACTGTATAAAATTGTCCATCATTATTTTCAAGTTAAGTTGCCTTAGTTAGAAAGCGCCATCGATTTGGAAAGGGCTGAACTAGAATACAATAGAATATTTTTACATTTTCCTAATTCCAAAATATTAATTAAACTACATGTTCAATTTTAATGATATACAACTCTTAATAAAGGAAAATGTTTAATTTAGTGGTTAATCGAAAAATCTAACTATAAATACCTGTAGTTTTTATTCTACATTGGTTTAAACTCAAAAATTGCCGCAAAAAGGGTATTATTTTACTATAACTTAATTAATAATTACTATTTAAAGAAATTTTTTCGGTCAACCACAAAATGAAAAGGAAACCTCAATAGGAAATAAAAATTGGGATATTTGAACGATACATTTAGCAGATAAATTGGAAATACGATTATAAAAGGAGCTTAGTTAACATAATTTTAGTTAATTAAATTATGGGTTTCTCTGAACAACAAAAATATTTTTGTAAAGTTTGAAATCTTTTCTTTATACCGATTAAGTTACCAAAATTTTAAACCATTTATAAAACGTTCATATCAAGCATATTAAGACTGTATCATAAGCCGCGCTATCCTTCAAAATTCGCCGGTTTGCCCCTTTAGCTCGACCTTAAGGGTAGAAAAGAAAGTGAGTGAGGCAACAACAGAAAAAAATTATAGGTTTAGAGGGTTCGAGGGACCCTTGAAAGATGAGGAACGGTAAAGGCCACACGTAGTGTATAGTCTCTTCGACGATTTAGCTTCCTTGTCAAGCACTAAAGCACTATGTCCCATCAGCGACCACTGAAGGAAAAGAACGGAGAAAAAAACTTTCTTGGTTTCTTCTAGAAGTAAATATCGAGTCAGGCGGTGTTTTAACGGTAAATTTTTGGTTAGGTGGAAAGCATAGAAGAAAGAGCGAATAATGCAAAGTGATTTCTTGAAGCAAGGCTTGAGCACATACATAAAAGTGTGTTCTACTAATTATACTACTAATAGCTCTTGCCAGGCTGTGGTGGATCATACACCCTTTCGACGAGTCTAAGAGGGAACGACGCGGGGGTAAAACTCTGCCTTCCATCTCGCTTTTTAGCGCCTGCGCTGTAGGCGTTTTGGATCTGAGAGTGCGCAAACACGGCACTAGAGCAACCCCCCTTGTATCTCCCGATACTAAGGGTTGCCTACCCCATTTTCCCGTCGAAAGGGTGTATTCCTGTAATCTGATGTCTTTAAGGTATTGTTTGTTTTCCCTTCTATCAGGGGAGCATGGCTCTTCGGGTTAGTTCAAGTAATCCTTCGATTCGTGACGCTTTGGTAAAAAATGCTTTCTCTACTCAATCCTAAATTCTTCACCAGAGGTAACTAACATTTTTTCAAATTTACATCCTAACAAATAAGCCAAGGGTGAATTTAAACTTCGCCATTAAGTTTCTTGAGCCTTGAACCATAGCCTCCTGGATTACGCGTACGCAGACTGGTAGCGCTATTGAAGCCCGTCCAATTGACCTCAAAACGCGCATCGAAGCCCTCACCTTTTAACATACTCGTCTATGGGATAAACCATGTTCTTTGCCCAAATTCTGAAAATTCTGGTTCAAATCTCTTGAAATTTTAACGAAATGTGCAAAATACGGTGTTTTAGTTTCAAATCTAGTTGACCAAATCAGTTCTGAACTCATTCAAGTATACGTGTGAACATGGCTAATCAGTTCAAACCGTAATCCTCAACAAAGTCTCTCTCTCTGAAAAATTAAATCGGAGGGGAGGGGGGGTCAGTGGTCAACGGGACCACCAAAAGTTTAAGTGCAACCAGAGTCCAGACACTAATTACGTGCCCTGGTCAATAGTCATGGACCAGTTTATTTATTCCAGGACGGAGCGGTCACTGGCCTAATGTCCAGTTTAAAAAAATCCTTATTTCCCACCCTGCTCCTGACACAAACTGAAAACGTAACACTTTGGTTTGGCTAGGCTTTGATTAAAAAGCAACATGCATATTACTTAAATTGACCTTCTTTCACGGTTTTTCCATTTAACAATATCATATTTTACCACGAAAGTCACCGTCGGAATGTGGTATTATGTTACACTTTCAAGTCTCTACTTTCAAAATATAATGTTTTTAATATAATTGAACCAAAGTTTATATTTTTAAAATCCATTGAAAAATCGCGAAAATTCAGTTTCGATATATCAGCAATTTTATCTTGTCGAGCTTGTTCGCCCGTTTGATGACATCACTATGACGTGAGGAAAAAAGCGCGGAAATCTTATACGCGTCTCGAGCTTCTCGCCAGTCTAAATTTTTAAACTCTGGGTCTGATAGCGGAGAGAGTGGCACCATCTCACGTGAAAAATATATATCTGTGACGTCAAACTACTGGAAACGTTTTAGCCTTTCATAAAAAGTGGATTTCAAATGAAGCATTTTCAAATGCATATTGCCAAATAACCAGAAATCGGAGAATTAAAAGCTTGATATTTTTGAATTCACAGAAATTAATTCTATCTTTTGTTCTTTAAATCAGAGGTTTATCAAACGAAGCTTCTCATACCATTTAATGATCAAATCTCCCTTAAACTGTACGAATTCTTGCTAAAATGAAATAAATTTGGCTCCCTCGTGAAACGCAACAATACGAAGAAAAAGATATCTGTCAGAAATTATACGCCTCCGATATTATACTATAAATAAGAAATTTCTATCCAAGAAGCAAACGGAGAGGACAAAGCGGAAAGGGTATAGGGTTTTTCTCATAACATCGGTACCGGATGCTCCAAGAGTCACAGCAATAACAAAAGCCCCACCCAGCACGACATATTGCGGGGAAAAAAGAAAGAAAGTGCTAAGGGCCTTTGTATCTATGCAAAACCGTTACGGCCAAAAGATGTTAAATATTTATACCCAAAGATATCTCTCTCACGATCGCAATACGAAAAAATATCTTTTTGTTTTTAGATTAATGGTTAGGAAAAAGAAGCTTTGAAGAGTAAAATCAGCTTCTCACGCTAGACAGCGCCACTTTACGCGCATCTCGGTAATCATGAATTATGAACGCTGTTATTTATTTATTTACTTACTTAAAGAAATAGGTCAGGTGACATAACATTATACCTTTAAAGAACGGCCTTTTTCTAAATATAAAAGGAAATTAATATATAAAAAATAAATGATTTCTTATTACAAACTAATTAGCATTTAAACAGTCTTAAAAACGAGACTTTAGTGGCGTCTGCTAAATCTAACCACTTTCCCCAAACGGGATTGGTTGAATTCTCACAGGCTGAGAGAGGGAAGGGTGAGGTAGGGTTAATTTGGTAGACGCCACTAAATCGATGGCGGATTGCGCAGTAGTACTCGTTTTTAGACTAATTAAATGCTAATTATTTTTTAAAAAGAGATCATTTAGTTTTAAGAGGGATAGATTTAATTTTAGAAGTAGAAATGGAGAACAGAGTAATGTTGACGAGCTTCAAAGTCCCGGACGGATGGGTATGAAAGAAGAGGCGGATCATAGCGACAGAGGTAAAAAGGAATTACGTATTTTTCGCCGTCCCCGTCAGCAACGTCATAAAAACGTAGTTTAATTGAGCCAATTAGATAATTTGAACTTTTCGTTACGTGTTGGAGGGAGGGGCTCTTTACTGGGCTATGAGTCGGACTGAAGTAAATACTAACCGTTCTCCATTCCTACTTCTAAAATTAAATCTATCCCTGGTTTTAAATATACTTCACTCGGAGAGGTAAAAATCATACCACACGAACTATACAAACTTGCAGGTGGAAAAGAATTTCATTTGTGTAGACAAGTCCGTTTCGAGAAATTGGCTCCTATGCCGCTCATATAAATTAATTAAGCTTTTCTTGAAATCTAAGTCCCGCATTAGTGTGCAAGTCTTCAGTTAGTGTCAAGAAACGTTGCCGATATTTAAGGCTCGAACTGTAGAATTGTGACTCTCTTTCTCTCCATTCGAGCTGCAATGGACGAGATACGGAATTAGCCGAGAAAGCTATATTTGATAAGCACTCTTACTTTTACCGATACCAGCAGCTGGAAGCTGATATTTTTGTGTTTCCAATTGCATCACACGCAAACATGTAAAACAAGTTGGGGAAACAAAAATGCTACCTCTCCGAAGAGAGAGGAAGACTACCACCTTCAAGTTAATTAATACATTAACACCCAATCACCCATTTCAAACATTAGGATTAGTATCGAAATATATATTTCGAATATCCAAAAAAAAAAACAGTTTTATAGCTTCAAAACTATTAAAAGGATCTTAATTCTGAAAAATATTTCCCTAATTTTTGGAAACAGGAACGCAGTCCGGAAATTGCGAACACGTTTACTCTGATTTTCCAACTGCGAACATGGTCACAGTCTGTACCTCTCCTTAATGTCATCGCCACTCGGAGAGGTGCAAGTTGGTAAACCAAAATAGACCTCTCCGAGTTGAGACGAGGGCTATCTACCCACTTAAAACGTTTTTTCTTATATAAATATTTATACACAATTTGTACTAATTATTTTAATCTTCAGTAATTTACCTTAATTCCAGTTAAGTCGTTTTAAGAAACCTTAGTCGAATCCGTTTGCTCCGATTTTCCAACTGCGAACACGGTGACAGACACACAGATACGTCCAATGTATTACCTCTCCAGGACTACCTCTCCATGACGTCATCGCACAAATTCACGGATTTGTGTCGAAAAAGCTACATTGTCCTTACAGAAACGTAATAAAATTGGGATAAATAAAATACACGCCTTAAGAGCGGTATCATAGTAAGTTTTCGGGAATCTACGTTGGGTTGGGCGAAATTAAATTATCCATCTGGTGGATTCGGCCTTCTGATTAATTGAGTAGCAAATTATTGGAATTCAAGAACCAACTTACAGAGATATAATAGCTTGTTCTCCTGATAAAGGGAATCCCGCCCGGAGTTCAAACAAACAGAGAGAGAGAGATATGATTTGACGCCAGAGAACTAAATACGACAATTATAGATTTAGCTCGCTCGTTATTGGTTTTCTTATCGGGTGGGGAGCTGAGCTCATTAAGAGAGAGGTTGAGGGGCCAAACGATAGGTTAAAGGGGATTTGTGACAACTTCTTTTCACGCCATTTTTATGAATGGGAGGGCAGGGTCTGATAGAAAACCTTCCTTTTGTAAGATAATGAATTCACCCAGGAATGAATGCGTACGTACTTTTATTGGGGGTCTACCCCCATTGTGACATTCCACCCTAACTTATTTTTTATGCGTGCCCGTTCCAACATGGAGCCTTTATTTTGTAAGGAGTAGCAAAGCGGTTTACATAAAATCATAAGTTTATAAGATACGTTCCATAAGTATGACATCGTAATGCTTGAGACTCGCAGCTCGAGCTGGTTCCAGAACGACAAGCGAGAATTGCAGAGTACACTCGGTTAGTTTTGCAGTTCGTTTTCCTATCTAGTCTGTACTAAGCCTTTGGCAGCGCCTCACCAGGTGTCGCTATACGAGAATCTATGACGTCTCATCTACGTCACTTCATAACAAGCTCTCATTAACCAGTGACAAACTTATGGAAGATATCTATAAACTTAAAACTTATGATTAAATGTAATAACACATTAACACTGTTCTTTTTGGCCTAGGCTTAAGACCAAGTGTTGGAATCTAGATATTGTTGCAAGCAAATTCTCTAAAATAGCACTAGCATTATAAACATGCTTTTTAAAAAAAATTTAGTTCACAATGTCATATATGATTTGCACTATCAACCCAAAAGCGCCATTTTGAAATAAGTCATATAGCCATGAGAACTAGGAAAGCTGACGTCAGATGACGTAGGACTTTCCCAAATCACCATGATTGTCTGCCACACCTATTGGAAGGTATAAACTAGCGCATTCTTAATCGTTACAAGGCCTAGATTATTCTTGATTACACCATTACGAATTGGGCATTTCCACATTTAACGGAAACTTAACCTCATCCTGCCTCGTGCGTTGGTAGGGCCTTGCGAGCCAAACATTTCCCCTCCCTCCTTGAAAAACTGCGAAGAAGGTATCGATAATTGTGCATAGTGTAAGCTACCCCTTTGCCTCTCCCTTCAAGATTCAGACTCCATGGTTAAAACACTGAAATTTAAAAAAAAAAATATCCTAGAAAAAACTAGGAATAAAGCTCTGCTTTAGAAAGAGGGTTGGGTATAAAGGTCATCTAAGCTAAAATTCTGCTTTTAAAATTTGAGGGTATGATAATATAAAAATATTTTAAGAGAGGAAAAGGAATTTATCGGGGTGGAACGTTCCGTTAGTGTAGAGTTTCAGGCTATTTTACTGAGCTTCGTTAGTAGTATCATAAGACATGTTCCATAAGTTTCTCACTGTTTGCTGAGAGCTTATCATGAAGTAACGTAGGTCATAGATTCAGGGTAATGCGACGCCTGGTGAGGCGCTGTCAAAGGCTTAGAACAGTCTAGGCTCGATATATACATGTTTAAAAAAATTGCTACTACCAACGTCAAACTTGAGAACGACTATAAATGCCATCCCATGTTTAGGAATGTAGTGGTTCAGTAAAACCCGCTCGATAAAATATGCTCAAGCTTATAGAGACGAGAGATTTTTCCCACGCTTTATTTCATGTAATAATACAACGGAACGCTATTGGTGGAAAGAATAAAGACTAAAAGGAAAGCACTATATCAGTGACCAAGCTCGCGAGCTCGTCGTAGTGGCTCTATGCCTGTCGGCTCGGCTCGGCTCGAATATAAAAAAGCTCGCTCGTTAATTAATCGAGCCGCAAAAGTGGCGGCTCGGCTCGGCTCGAACTCGTGAACAGTCCCATATCCAACTAACAAATTCATTGCTTCCAAACGAAATTTAAAATGGGAATGACCCTATTCCGAACCCCGGTCAGAATTAAAACTAAATAAGACCCGAGCCTAGTTTAAATATTTGAAAAGACGCGTATCCAGATTAAAGACCACTTACACAACACCTTTCATACTTACCGAAAATTCAATGTTTATTATGTGGCAACACAAGATCACAAAGAACGGGTGAACTCCCCCCCCCTACCTTTGATTGTGGACCGTGACTTTTTATACCGTTTGTAAAAAAACCATAAGCATGCCCTTCTTATCAAGGAAGGGCTGGAAATATTCCCGGCAAGGACGTTTTTATGAAGGGTCACCACTGTCTGGTCCAGTGCTGTGAGCTCTTACAACCCTAAAATGGATAATAAATCAGGCAAAAATAAATATTATACAGCGAATCTTTATTGTGATGCAATGAAACTTCTAAATAAGGGACAAGCTTTATTATAATCCATTTATTGATGTCATTTAGGCCCAAACGTCACACGTGAGATTACTCACTTACCTGTTTATGCGCAGACTCACTGATTTGTGATAGAGGACTAGTGAGCACGTGTACGAAGGAGAGTCAAGGAGGGAAAGGGGAAGGTAACTGTAACGGCACAGCCCGATATCTCTCTCACGCGCACCTACCTCGGCGCACATTCGAGGTGCTAGACCTCACGTGACACATTGAGAATACTGGCCAGAAACAAACTCCTCCGATTTTTATTTTCCTCTCTGTTGCGCTGATCGTCCTTGCGCGGAACTCTGATACCGATCCAGAGCTCGGTTCTGGTTTTGAAAGAGGTGCTGACGAAGAATTCAGTCTTTCCGATCCTCCTTCTCATACGTGCTCACTGAGAGGACAAATGAGCGACAACGCATTTCTCGTTTTCGAGATTTTACCACCTTCGATCACATTTTTTTCCCCTAACAGAAAACTGCATACCCTCCCGCACCATTTTTTATTCTCCTTCTCATTCGTCCTCCATGTATATTCTACATAAAATGGATTTATTAAAATCGTTTTGACTTTGCTACTTTTCCAAAGGCTTTGTGATCTTTATGGGATTTGTCTAGTAATAGTGCCTCGTGCTACAAGCTCTAGATCAGCCCAGGAGCTCTATGTAGCATTGTCGAGAAGAATTATGTCGTTCAGGTTTGTTCGTGAAAACCCAATCTATAAAAGTGGTGAGATTATATCCTAAACCGATTTAGGATAGGAGCATTTAGATATTAAAATTATTACTGTTTCTTAAATTCTAACCAGTTTATCCTGTCAGACAAAGTCATGCAAAGGTTTTCTTTCGTCATATAAAATCGAAGCTACTCTTCAGAACCCGCATCCCTTGCAATTTCTCTAGAACAGAAAAATGTCCAGAAGGAAGGAAACTTAGGCAAAAAGCCGGTTAAAATTTTTGGCCAATATACAGTGGCCTAGCTGGAGACTTGAGATGCTAGGATGGTTTTATGATTGATGGTTTGTCATTCCTTTAAATCTCACAGGCATTCTATATTCGTGGCTGCTAGCTGGTCTTAGATGGACCGAAAGTTTCCGTAAAACGTAATGCTTCAAGAAGAATTAAAGTAAATTTTTGACTCTGTAACTGCGTGGCTCCAGTTTCGCTTGAATAATTTCCAACGTGAAGTATACAAAAACTTTAATTTTGCTTTAGAAAATCGATCATATCAGAACGTCATTTTTAGGCCCTTTTTTTCTCACCTTTAACGATACGACGAACGCGGAACTGACTTCGTTTTATTCTTGGCACGTTTCTGCCCCTAAAACAGGCCTGATTTTTACCTCTCCGAGTGACGTATGTCACGGAGAGGTTCTAATTTCGACGTGTCTGTGTGTGTGTGTGTGTGTGTGTGTGTGGGTGTGTGTGTGTGTGTGTCTGTCTGTTGTTATTGACTTACACCCCAGGGGACCGTGTTCGCAGTTTCCGAATTGAAGCAAATGTGTTCGCTATTTCCGGACCGTATTCACAGTTCCCGGAAATTTCAAAACTTGAATCTATCCACAAATCAACTGGCCACTATTACTTCATCTGACTAGTCAATTGTCTATTCTACATGAATACCAATCTGTACTTATTGGCTTCAAACACCACAATTTTGTGGTCTTTGTCCATTCCACATAGACACCAGTCTGTACTTACTGGCTTCTATCACCATCATTTTCTGGTCTTTGTTTTTGTCCATCCCACATGGACACCAGTTTGTACACCTGGCATCTAACACCACCATCTTCTGGTCTTTGTTTTTGTCCATCCCACATGGACACCAGTCTGTATACCTGGCTTCTAACACCACCATCTTCTGGTCTTTGTTTTTGTCCATCCCACATGGACACCAGTCTGTACACCTGGCTTCTAACACCACCATCTTTTGGTCTTTGTTTTTGTCCATCCCACATGGACACCAGTCTGTACACCTGGCTTCTACTCCTTAAGGTTAAGACATACGCGGCGATCGGCCAGGGTTACGAGAAACGTCCGGCCTCCCAATGGTGGGGCTTCCACCAAAGGTTCACGCAATTGCGCTGTTCTTATCCATAGCTGCGATTCGACACCCTTATATACTACCTATTTGATGAAGGCGAAGCAACGGGCGTATGCTTCATTTCAAACGCCAATATTAGTCAAGTCTCTCAAGAATGTTTAATTGTTCTTTTTCAAAACGATGTAACGCTCAATAAGGCGAACAACTATCGAAGAAAATATTTAATATTAATTATATTTATTTTAATATTTAAGATAATCTTGTTTCTCAACTCAAAATTAATACGGAAAGGGTCAAAAAGCAGTCTATGTTTTTGTCTGTGTGTGTCCGTCCGTTGTTACAGTAGTGCGCTGCGTTAGAAGTTCGTTTTGTTACCTCTCCGTGTGACGTAGTCCAGGAGAGGTTCTGTAACGGCCGTGTCTGTGTGTGTGTCTGTCTGTCTGTCCGTTGTTACACCCACGTGACCGCGTTCGCAGTTTGCGTATCGGAGCAAACGTGTTCGCCATTTCCGAACTGCTTTCACAGTCACGGAAATGGCTCCTCTACTTGAGTTCTCACACCACCAATCTTCTGGTCTTTGTCCATACCACACGGACACTAGTCTGTTCTTACTGGCTGCTAATCACCACCATCTTCTGGTCTTCGTCCATTCCACGTGGACACCAGTCTGTACATACTGGCTTCTAATCACCACCATCTTCTGTTCTTTGTCAATCCCACATTGACACCCGTCTGCACTTACACTGCCTTCTAACACCACCATCCACTGGTCTTCCGTCTATTCCACATAGACACCAATCTGTATCATTGGCTTCTACTCCATTATCATCGTTTGGTTTTAGGATATACGCGGCGATCAGCTAGGGTTACGAGAAACGTCTAGCCTCCCTAAGGTAGGATCGCTACCAAAGGTTTTCGCATTTGCGGTTTTTCCTTACTATTATAATGGAAACGAATCGTATATATACCCCAAAATTTGAAGAAAGCGGGAAGAGGGGTACCCTTCACTTTAAACGTCAATATTAGCAAAGTTTGAGAAGATAATAAGTATAACTTTATTTTAAACGATTTAACTATTATTAATGTTAATTATTGAAGATTAAAATAATTAAAAATAATTATATTTATTTAAATATTAAAGATAAACCTCTCGTGCAAAGAGAGAGATTATCATTGCCTCCTATATCTACCAAGGCCCGTGCATGCGATATATTTCCTTCATTGCCTCCTATATCTATCAAGGCCCGTGCATTGTGATATATTTCATTCATTGCATAAACATAAGCGAGATTGTTTTGGGAAAAAAATACTGCTTCCACTAATGGGTTTATACTCCTTGTTACTGTTGTATAGAGTAATCATGATAAAAGCTTAAAAAATTACGAGAGGACAGACCTTTTTTATCCTCATTCAAAAATATTTTTTGGTGCTAAGACTGCTTTAAAAAATCCAAACGGTTAGGCATTGGTAAAAAAGACAAATGATATTTTTCAAATCTTATGAGATAACGCCCACCTAGTTGAAAATTGCCGTTTTTTATCCGCGGGAGCCATTCTTAATGAGAATTTCGATGCTAGTAGGTTGTCAATTAAACTACCGGTATATTATTGTTGTTGGAAATTGGATATTAAGTCAAATTAAGTGGTTGTAAAGAGCCAGCAGGTTTTTGCCGCTTCTTTTTGTGAGTATTTGATTTTTATATGTAAAATGGAGGAAGATAATGTTGAGAGTAAGGATGAAATGCGGAAGCGCAAAGCGCGGGAAAGGATGAGGGCAAAAAGGTCGACGTTTTCATTGGATACTTAAGGTTATATAATCTTCTCGACACGGAGAGGTAATATTTTGGTTTTCCCGACTTGTTTTGATGTGTAAAGAAATCCTTCAGAACCTTAATATTCCCGTTTTCCATAATATAAAATGAATATGTGGAAATATTTTTCGTAATTATGATGCATTTAGTACTTTTGTAGCTTTAAAGCTCCGTTTCATTTTGATATTCCAAAGATTTTTTTAATATTATTATTTAAAATGGATGTTTATATATTACTTAAGCTATACTACATCTGTTTATAGCATAATCCTTTCTAAAGTCACAGTGAATGCAAGCTCAACGCTGCTATGTTGGTCAAATGAACTTTTATTTGTCAATAGGCCTAGTGAACCAAAAAGTAAACGTTTGGGTTTGGTTTTCGTTTCTATATGCAGAGACATTAACGGTTCAGAGTGAGCCAAAAGTTAAATACACTTTTAAATAATTAGGCTTAGATTTTATAATCATGGTGGAAATCTGGGCCGCGTTCAGCAGAGCCCAGCGCTGCTAGCAGTGTCCTACATAACGGGATTTTGTTTTTGAATTTTGACGTCACGGTGTTTAGCGCTGAGCTAGCGCGGTCTTCAAAGAAAATAGTCGGCTTTTTGGATAACGTGACGTAAAACGCGTAGTTCTCAGCTTGGCGAAAAAACCATGGAGGAATTAATACAAATAGCTTTATGGGACTATAGCTATTTAATTGGCGTGAAACCAGTTGATCACGCGAGAATTTTAAGAGATATGTTATTTTCTAATTTTAATTATAAAAGTTGTTATCTATCTCTATAAATATGTTATCCTACAATTTTTGTTAAGCCTTGGTACCTTGCACGCTTTATTGCGCTAGCGTCATTTATAAAACGCCGATGACCGGAGAAAAGCTATGACGACAGAGCTCACCGGTAAACATTTCCAAAATCCGCTGTCTTTTTTGGTGAGCTCTGCTGAACGCAGCCCAGATCAGTGAAAGGTCTGATCGTAATCGGATAATAGCTTCGTGTTTTCATGCTTTTTATGGTACGCATTTACTTTCAGTGTGTGTAGCCACAAATAAGCTTTGGTGTTATGTAACGTTAAGTCATGTTGTTAAACTAAGAAAATCGTTGAGGTGAAACGAGAGGATAATGTTTACATGCCAACCCTGTTGTGAATATGGCTTTGAACATAGAGGGCATACAGTTGAGGAGTAGAAAATTGGGCCTTTACAAACACGTAAAGGTAATATCCCTCCAAAGTTTTAACTCTTCATTTCCCGTTTTCCCCCATCGGATGATTTTAATGTGTACAAGTATATCATTATTGGATGTAAAATGTCGTCTGATTTACAGTAAATTTGCTATGCTTTGTATACTGCTTTAATATTTCATAAATTTTAACTTAAGAAACATTTCCATATCTGGGTAAATAAGTTTGTAAGTAGTCGTCTTGACTCGGAGAGGTAATATTTTGGTTTTCCCAACTTGTTTTTAAACCATTATCAGTTTTATCATAAAACTAGATAACCGTCTTTGCCACTGATAACGTATTGAACATAATACAAAAGGTCATATATGAGGTTAATAACAACATTAAAAACTATACTTGAATATACATCAATAATTTTGGTGACGTTTTAGTGGAAGATGTAAAACAAGTTGGGAAATCTAAATAAACCTCTCCGAGTTGAGACGAAATTAAGAGGTTTTTCTTAAATAATTAAATAAATATAATTGATATTAATTATTTTAATCGTCAAAATTTACCTTAACTCTAGTTAAATCGTTTTAAGAAACTTTATTCCTAAAATAATTTCAATATAGCTATTGTTGACGATCAAGCGTATGCCTCTTTAACAATTTTTGGAAATTTAGGATATTCAAAGCGATTGATTTACAATAAATGATAAGAAAAGCCGCAATTGCGTGAACCTTTGGAGGAAGACCCCGCCATTGGGAGGCTAGACGTTTCTCGTAACCCTAGCCGATTGCCGCGCACTTCTTATTCCTTACGATGAGAGTGGAAGCCAAAAATTGCTTTCTGCGAACACGTTTGCTCCGATTTGCCAACTGCGAACGCGGTGACAAACACAAAGATACGTCCAGTATAATACCTCTCCGTAACATCATCGTCACTCGGAGAGGTAAAAATACGAGATATTTCAAAACATAATAAAAGTCACTAATAAAATATCTAAGATATACTATAGATATTTCAAGAGAAAGACTATCACTGTTCAAAATATTAACTGTTAAATGCGCAAGGATAAATTGCACAAGTACTTGATAATTTTAGCAGCAATGGTAGAGAAAGTAAATGAGTAGTTGCAATTAACTTCCATTGACAAACAAAAGCAAATATACCCAAGTCATTGGTCACGTTAAATACTTCTTAAACGGTGCCCGTCGACATTGATTTCTCATCTAGCTCACATACCCCAAACTCCCTGCACACTAAGGCCTGAACGGAAGAAGTATCGAATGTGCTTTCACCCTGTGTATGCCGAATATAGTTTCTTAACTTAAACTCGTTTGAACATAGATAATAAATGGTATACTTACACTATTTAGGACGTTTCAGTAAAGGCTCTTTCAGACGATCCAACTTTTTGACTCAGCTTGATGGGTCAACTCGAGTTGAATCAACTAGTTGGATCGTGTGAATTGAAGCTGGATGAGTTGAGTCACCAAAAAAGTGACTCAACTTTTTAAGTTCATTTCTCCAGCCAATCAAAATGAATTACAAAAAAAGCGGGTTATTTCGTAAGTGCTAAGGTAGGTGGCGCTTAAAAAGTTCCATTTGGTGGCAAATAATTAGTAGTGTGAAAAGGAAGGATTTATTTCACTTTTCCCGCTAAAAGTTGGGCAAGTTGATACAACTTTTTGACCCATCGAACTGAGGCAAAAAGTTGGATCGTCTGAAAGAGCATTAACTTAACTGACCCCAATTTTCTTGACCATTACTTAGTGGGCATGTAGTACTTTAGTACGAAACTAGTTTCCGTTTCGTTGTTCAACGGTTCTGGAGATGAAGTCATAAGTAATTGTATTTAAGTTAATGTATTTCAGAAATGTAAATAAAGATTAAATTGAGTATCGTAATATGGTTACAAATAATTGCATATTATTTGTTTTCTTGTGGTTTAAATTTCTTTTAGAACCTACGTTGCAAAAGCAAGAACAAAAAAAAGCCGTTCTCGCTATAGTTTTTACATTGCATTTTTCAAATTGCTGACATGTGATAACTTCGGACTAAGATTCACAATGCGTTTCGGCTCTTTCTTTTTGTGGCACCGATACTCGGTTCAATAGAGTACCTGGGCAATTTGTAGAGATGATTTTGGAGGCGAGAGAATAAAGGGATCATGGGTCTAAGGTCTTCCCCTTGACCCCTGGGCACTACCCACGATTGTTGTACGCCGCCTAGTGAATGCTTTTTCTGATTACACATTTATGGCTAGCGCGGAGCCCGAAGGGAACTTATAAACACGAGAGCTCTCGTGTCTTGAAGGACAGCCCAACTTCCATCCCAAAATGAGGGGAAAGCCCCATCTCAGGCGGAAAAACTCCTGGTGGTGGAAAAAGGAAGCTAAAATGTCCAGTAAATAAGATTAAGGTTGCGTAGAACACGTTTTTCTCGAGTTTTTACGAGCGGGTCAACAAAATAACACCGCGCAGGAAAAAGATGTGAAAACTACTTTTCCATAGTTTTCACACTATTTTCGAAATACCCCTTGCTATAACCGAGGTTTAGATTATAGTATAGATGAGATGGTTGTATATTTCGAGTTCTACAAAGTGAGCTGCACACTATAGTTTCCTAAAATCATAAGTTTATCAGTTATGTTCCATAAATATGACACTATCTGTGCTTCGTAATGCTAAAGACTTACAGCTTGAGCTAGTTCGAGAACGACAAGCGAGAATTGACTACACTCGGTTTACATTGCAGTCTTTCTTCGTATTTAGTCTGTACTAAGCCTTTGACAGCGACTCACCATGCATCGCATTACGAGAATCGATGAGGTTTCACCAACGTCACTTCATGACTAGCTCTCAGTAACCAGTGACAAACTCGGTTTTGCAGTCCATCTTCCTATTTAGTCTGCATTACTAAGCCTTTGAAAGCGAATCACCAGGCGTCGCTTTACGAGAATCTATGACCAACGTCACTTCATGGCAAGCTCTCAGTAACCAGTGACAAACTTATGGAACATATCTTATGAACTTATGCCATAATTCAAATAAAATCGGACTAGCATTTTAAAAAGATGGTTGGTTAAACGTTTCTATAATTACAAAATTGACCATGAAATTTCAAACAGCGTTATTTTTGTTATGCCGTCTAATGGCCCATAATATAACAAGTTGGTAAAGCAAAATAAACCTCTCCAAGTCGAGACGCTATTAAAAGGCTATTCTTAAATAATAAAATAAATATAATAGATACTAATAATTTTAATCGTCATTAATTTACCTTAATTCTAGTTAAATCGTTTTAAGAAAGTGTATTCCTAAAATAATTTTATACATTAATTTTTGACGTTTGAATCCAAGTGTACGCCTCTTTAGCATTTTTTGAAAATTTAGGGTATATAAGGCGATTGATTCACAATAAATGGTATGAAAACCCGCAAATGCTTGAACCTTGGGTAGAAGCCCTGCCATTGGGAGGCAAGACGTTTCTCGTAACCCTAGCTGGTCTCTGCGTATCTCTTATTCCTAACAATGGGTGTAGAAGCAAAAAATTGCTTTCTGCGAACACGTTTGCTCCGTTTTTCCAACTGCGAACGCACACAGACGCGTCCAGTGTAATACCTCTCCGTGACGTCATCGTCACTCGGAGAGGTAAAAATCTAAAAAGACATCGCTTTCTTTCATGACGCTTCGATTTTGCACGCTGCTATAGCTATGTCTCCTGAACTACGTACTCTACTTAGTTCAATTGCTCTTTGACCAGTCTTCTTTATGATTACAAAGATATCAAAATGCGAACTGTACTTCAGAACTAGTGACAATGACGAAAGAGAACCTCGTTTTAAAGAAACTAAATACTAAGCTATAAGTGGAATTGAATTCGAGCGGTTTCATGTAATTTTTGAATATTTTAGAGCCCAGATCTCAGTGATTATTCTCGTTTCATTCTTTTTTATTTTTGACCCCAATATTTATTTCAGCACCATTTTCAAATTTTATGAGGAACCTTTGGGTTTTCGAATAATATAATGCTATCTTTTTCTCATTTTGTTCTGGTGTTTTGTTAGGTTTATTCTCTCCGAAGTTGGGATAGCGCAGATATTGATATTGAACTTGTAACTGGATTATCTTTTTTCCAATATCAGAATTTCTGCTTTCAGAACTGAGACTGAGTGTAAAGCAAAAACTTGAAAAAACTATATAACTCAACCCATCCAGCGAAAGAGAATTTCGAAGCCAAACCAATTTGAAAAGGAAAAAAAAAAAAATATTCGAAGTTTATACACGATTCACAAGATTGATAGAAAAATGCATTTTTTAGCTATACCGAAGACGAGGTTATTGGTCCAACCGCTGCTGGCTGGTTAACTGGTTTTTGTGCGAACTGAAAGATATTTAAGTTTACCATTAAGCTCCTTTTTATTTAGTTAACTCTGTTAGTCAAAGGTGTCGAGAGAGAACAAATGTCAATAAAGATATTTTCTCGTGTTCGAGTTGGGGTCTTAAACCGTTTAGGTTATGTTTGCTGGTGAATTAGTTGTCGAGGTTATGGTAGTTGGTGAGAATTAGTTGTCGAGGTTATGGTAGTTGGTGAGAATTATTTCGAGGTTATGGTAGTTGGTGAGAATTAGTTGTCGAGGTTATGGTAGTTGGTGAATTAGTTGTCGAGGTTATGGTAGTTGGTGAATTAGTTGTCGAGGTTATGGTAGTTGGTGAATTAGTTGTCGAGGTTATGGTAGTTGGTGAATTAGTTGTCGAGGTTATGGTAGTTGGTGAATTAGTTGTCGAGGTTATGGTAGTTGGTGAGAATTTGTTGTCGAGGTTATGGTAGTTGGTGAGAATTTGTTGTCGAGGTTATGGTAGTTGGTGAGAATTAGTTGTCGAGGTTATGGTAGTTGGTGAGAATTAGTTGTCGAGGTTATGATATTTGGTGACATTGATGTCAGGTTCACCAAAACATCCATCTAGCGATAGCCAGGCGTTAAGATATTATACAAAGTTTAAATTATAGTGACACATTAAGGAGCAATTTCTATATGCTTTTTAAAATCCAAAATTTTATATTAGTTCACTTCGGTTCACTTCGAATATTCGAAAATTGATATTACCCAACAAAAAGGGCCATAACACAACGAAACACGTCTAGACAAGATTGGGAAGCGAAGTACAAAAGCTGCTCATACTTAGCGCCAGATTACGGAGAAACAAGATAACCCAAGGGTTTAGCCATAATAGTAGCCACATCGATCCCTACTTAACTAGAACCAATTTAATAAGAAAGGCACAAATCTTAGGTAAAATTCGGTTATTTGAAAATGAAGGTGATAAAGTAATATCCCTTCTGGTAATATCATAAATTCATAAGATATGTTCCATAAGTTTGTTTGGTTAAAAGAGTTAAATGCAGAAATGGTTAAAAGAGCTAGATGCAGAAATGGTTAAAAGAGCTAAATGCAGAAATGGTTAAAGGAGCTAAACGCAGAGATGGTTAAAGAAGTTAAATGCAGATATGGTTAAAAGAGTTTAATGCAAAAAATGGTCTAGAGTGATAATTGAAAAAATAAATTCAGATCAGTTAACCCTTACTACAATCCAATTGAAGCAAGTGCTTCTTCATCCATCGTGGTGCAAACTAGTAGCATCGTCATATGACGTGGCTAAATGTCGTATGTGCTCCGTCCATTCTATTAAAGTGAATGGCGTTACGCGAGTCCTTCTTTGAGTGGAACAGACTGCGGCGAATAGAGATACTGCGAGATTCCCTATTTCCATGCAAATGCGAGAAATGGATCTCACGATCAATGGGAAGAAGGCACCAGCAAATTCAATAAAAACTAACTCTGAAGCAGCTTCAGACTGGAGTTGCAGCTGTCGAGAAACTTTTATCCCATAAGCCAAATAGATATATAGCTAATGTCCAAAAGGGCAGAATTTTTCCAGATTTGGTTCAAAACAAAGCCGGTTCTTCTTCGTACCCGTAAACTGGAACACGAATCGCCCGGCCCTCTTTTCAAATCCAAACATAAAAATAGTTTCATAAAGTGTTGTGGATTTTGCATGGTTCATTTATGATATCCTAACAAGAGGGCTTTGGTGTAAGTATTGAGAAGGGGATTTATTTAAGTCTACGGGCATATTAAAAATAGTTTACACTTTCTGATTTCAAAATGAATTTTTCATCAATTTGAGTAACGATGACGTTTTTTCAATAGAGCCAATGATATAGCGATTGATTTTAGTAGGTAAACTTGATAATGTATGAGTGTTAAGATACGTTATGGGTGGATAATTTGTGAGAAATTGCTAATTATACTCTATGATTTATTTATGCGTATATGTATGCTCATAAGAATCTATTTTACGTTTCCATTTGCTATTGTAAATAAAATTGCTGTTACCCGTGGCGTCGCTCGCGTGTAATAAGAACTTCCATCAAAATTATATAAAGAGTAGGTTGATTTTACTGATTCGACTAATATTTTTGTAACACCCTAGGAGCGAAGGCACTCGGCGTTGCCCGTCAGCCCCTAGGGACATTTTTTATTACTTTTCACGCGGACATTATTCCATAAAGAAGGTTTTTAAGTTTGTGGCCCCCATTTAAAAAGATGGCAACAAATCGAACCCGAAAGACCATTCAGGCCATCTATAGGTTAAAGGAAACCAGTGTACTAAATATTTGTGAAATCGGTTGAAACGCGCAGACTTTGTTGCATAGAGAATATTTCCTTACATTTCTGGGTGCCATTTATTAAGATGGTGGCGGATTGGGGGGAATCTTTCTTAGTACGCGCCTACTACTTATGAGTAACGTTCGTGCAAACTTTCAGCCTTCTAGGGCAAGCGGTTTGGGCTGGGCGTTGATTATCAGTCAGTCTGTCAGTCAATCAGTCAGTCAGTCAGTCAGTCAGGACTTTGATTTATATAGATATAGATAGATGTAAGGTTTTTATCTAAGTCATTCTCACGAAATATAATGGTTATTTTTTCACGTTCAAATGACTATTATATCTACGGATCACTTTCATAGATCCGTTTGTTTTTTCTGATTTTTTAACTTCTTTGATAAGTAACGGTACTTTGAACATTGGCTTTCGATCGTTAATTGAAAATACATCTTTAAAATGAGTTATCTAAGTAAGTTAGCAATTTGGTAAGCTGTATATTATGGTAGTGTGTGCTTGAAAAAATCCATGCCATGTGTAGGTACACTTGGAAAAGAAACAGAATATATAAAGAGAAATAGAAAATAATAATTTACCTTACCGCAAAGATAAGCAAAACGAATTGAATTTGAACAGCAGTCAAGGAAACCGCTAATTTAGATTAAGAAGCGTTGAAAGAATATCAGGGAAACTTCTGGGATAAAAGATTAGCTAGGTTTAATCGACGTAATACCTCAAAACGTTTAAAAGAAAAGAACATTGAAATGATAAAGTAAAAAAGTCAATGAGGAATGTTCTAAAAAAACGCTGAAATCATCCCACGGAAACGTAAGCTTACACCATGCTTACACTTATGGAGGATTCATACCATTTACCAATACCAATGGTACCTTTTTGGCACCATGTATTATTATTTTACGAACCTATTTCATGTCCATCAAAGACCTTTTTTATTTTTACTCCATTTTCCTCATTAAAAAACCAATGGAAATTGGAACGAGTTAATTTTCTTTGTGAACAAAATATAAAACTTGACCAAGGATAAAAATATTACAATTTCAAGGGTTTCGCGCAATTAATCGAAAATGTTTTAAACAATTTTTGACTAATATTGAATTAGCAGTGAAAAAGTAGGATAAAGCATGAAGAGTTGTGCAAATGGTATTTTCTGCAAAAAGGCGTCATTGAGCTAGAGAGTAAAAAATTGAAACTAATCAAGAAAAATCAAGTGCTTTCTTCAAAAATATGAACGGAACTTGATGAGCGGTAAAGACCTAAAATTTCTCTTCAATTTGTTTAGATCACAGTGCCTGACCAAGACAAATTATGTTATGTTTTCCTAGTTCAAAAATATTTAGAACCAATTAAAATTTTCATGTAAAAAATTACTTTTTTTGTGGGAATATTTAAACAACAAAGCTTTCCGCTTGAAAACATTTTATTACACCTTTTCCTATTAAAAATTACAAATTGATATTTTGAACATTTCCTGAAAAAGGCTATTTTAGAGTTACTGTATTTTTTGCTATACTTTTTTAAATGCAGTTTATAGTGAGCACTGTTATTGCCTTAATTAAACGCTGGTTTCAAAAAAATATTAATTTCATATAAAGCTGATAAGTAAAACTTGGTAAATGCATAAGTTAATAAGAGATATGTTCCATAAGTATGACACTTCCTATACTTCGTAATGCTAGAGACTTACTGAGAGCTAGTTCAACAACGGCAAGCGAGAATTGACTAAGGTGGGTTTTGCAGCCCAACTTCTTATTTAGTCTGTGCTAAGCCTTTGACAGCAGCGTCTCACCAGGCGTCTCTTTACCTCGAATGAGTCGAATCTATGACCAACGTCTTTTCATGACAAGCTCCAGTTTGTAACCAGTGACAAACTTATGGAACATATCTTATTATCTTATGGTAAAAGCAATAGATAATCATTTTTTACAGAATGCTCTTATGTATTATTGCTGTTGACATCTATAGTTTATTTTTGCGAGTTGGGCTACATACATTTGTCCTTTACGGAGAATCCCTTTAAAATTTTCCCAATCATTATTCAAAAGGATTGATGGGCAAAATCGAAGATGCCTTTATCTAGGATTTTATAAAAATAAATTCTTTCCTAATAACTCAAGCTAAAACCAAGAAGTGATATCTAGTTTATTAGGGAGAGGGCAATTTATAACTTTATCTCCAGCCCAAACATAGGTCCGGAGTTAATCACCGCATCTCATTAGTTCTTAAAAACTCACATCAGCGCGACGCGAATGACGAAAATTACAGTCATATTTTCCTTCTGAGGAGAGGCGAAATAGCCCGGCCTACTTCTACGTTCCCCCCTTGTATTTTGAAAGGGGGACTGGGACTATGGCGCGCGAATACTTAGGCATCTCGAAACTTCTCCCTAATAAACTAGATATCACTTCTTGCTAAGACTGAAAAGAAATTGTATGAATTAAGTAGAGATGGCCAACGATAATGTTTCCAATGTCGCGTGAAATCCGTCATCAATACAACCAAAAGAAATGAAAGACTAACAAATGTTGAAACAATTTAATCATGTAGATGACGAGATGACCGTCAGCTTCTTCATAGTTTTTCTTCTAATTTTGTCAGCGGCAAAGTATTAACAGGCGTTGTTATGTAATTTATTTTGGATTAATCTTTAGTTCAGTTTGTTGTACACAACGTTGTTCTTGGCTAATTAACACATAAAAAGTGGCACCGAGTTCTAGTTACCGTCGCTAACACCAAAGTCATGATATCAACGACGGGTATTGAATAAATATTTGATGCTGAAAAGAATTAATTTCAAGAATTCGTAAAATTTAACAACTTAACTAAACAAAAGTATATAGATATAAAAACAAAAAGTACCCTTCATTATAACAATTCCCTGACTGCCTTTGGCCGTAGAAAACATGTAAACTGAGAGGCAAACTACCCTCCGCTCAACCGCCTACAGCAACTAACCAACCAGGGAAGAGCTTCTTGACATCACAGGTTTATAGAAAGTAGTGCATGGTGCAGGCGATGAAAGCATTAATTTTTGGTACTAGAGCTAGAATCTGCTACTTTATGAGCCTATTCACAGCTTGTTACCTGTGCCACGGTCGGGAAAGTTATCATACGCAGAGGGGGTCGACACTATTCTGGAATAAAGGAGCTCGGCTTCTCATATTACATGGCACGAGCAAGTTTCAACGAAGTGTACTTTTTGTTTTTTATCTATGTACTTTTGATATAAATAACAGATCCGTGGACAATTTTACAAAAATTATATTAAAAAAAGTGTTCCATAAAAAAAAATTCGCTTCGTAAAAATTAGATTACCGGAACGGCTTTGAATTGACCTTTGAACTGGGTCTGATGGGTCCGAGTTGATTTCGATTTGAGCGGGAATGGAAGTCTGCCGTCGACCTTTGTCTAATCGCGAAACATGAATTGAAAGTAAAATAAATATGAATATTATTATTTATCTGATATAGGTGGAGCCTCGATTGCTCATCTTTACCTACAAAAGGTCCCTGCGTTTCTTCTTCTAGTGGAACTACGGATTCCAATTTTGAACCGTTTCGAAGATTTCCCACTTCTGAAATAATTAAATCAATTGAACACTTTGTGAATAAAAAACATTTGTGCTTCGCAAACGTATGATAAAAAGTATATTTTTTATCGGTGGAATAGTTCTAAAATTAATGATAAATTCAAAATATTTGGCATATCGCCATGTTGAACACGGGTATCAGATATCAATAAAGAAGAAATTCTAATTCAAATTCTTAGCTCTGGCATTAACGCAAAGGCTTCATAACATAATAGCAAGAAGTAATATCTCGTTTATTAGGGAGAAGGTATAAGATGCCCAAGTATTCTTGCGCCATAGTCCCAGTCCCCCTTTCAAAATACAAGGAGGGACGTAAAAGAAGGCCGGGCTATTTCACCTCTCCTCAGTAGGAAAATATGACTGTAGTTTTCGTCATTCGCGTAGGTCGCGCTGACGTGGGTTTTCAAGAACCAATGAGATGCTGGTTGAAATTTAGAGGCGGCATGGATTATCATCAATTTACGTTTGGACTGGAAAGCTGGAAATGTGGCGAAATTATACCTTCTCCCTAATAAACTAGATATCACTTCTTGATATATATATATATTTATATATAGTGCCAGAAGTATATAATACTTCTCTTCGAGAGAAGTGTACCACAAAACTGGGTAAGTGTAACGTCATTCTTCCCAACATCGGGACATTTGGAGCAAGGTTACTAAACCGAATCACGCACGTGATAAATAGGTCCCTCATCATTACTTTACAAGCGCAAGCTATTTGCCAAGACGCACTCATGGATTTTGGTTCCACCCCAAGACCAGGTTTAGGGTTGATAGCTGGGGATTTAGTGCCAAAAGATAAAGAATTCACCTTACGGTGCGATGCCCATCAGAAGTTTGATGAGCAGGTGAGCCAATAATAATTATGAGCCTGGGAAGGATGACGTTACATAACTAAAGCATTAAGAGGATTCAGAGTGTCATCCTTCTTCTATTATCCCCTTCTGATAGTGCTAATTTTCTTCTAAAACTGTCATGTACCGGAAGTTAAGCTGGCCTGACACTCCCGTTTGTTTGAGCTACATTATGTTTTGAACTGTCAAAGGCCACAGTTTCCTTTCATTTACTTATATCTCTCTGAAACCTACTAGACTAGAATCACCAAGTAACCCGTGAACTCATACATGTAAAGTTGTCCACAATAAATAAATTCATGTTACTGTTTAGAAGTTTCGTTTTATTGTATTAAAGGCAATCCATCAGAAATCCGAAACATCATACACACGTACGCCTGCTGTATTTTTAGATTTTTGAGGTTCTTACTATCTCTCTAGGCGTTCCCCTTTAGTCTAATCTACTGTGTTTCTTAATCACGGATCAGTGGTTTCCGTACAATAACTCTTTCCATCAACCAACCACTACCCGCTACGCTACTCTCTCTGGTTCCGATAAGAATGTTGGTACACTCATTATTTCGAACCACTATTCCAACCCTAACATTTACTTTAGAAGAGAGAGAGGTGAATGAGAACAATAGAAGTCCCAGTACCTTTATTTCAAGAGAAGGGCGGTTAATGGCCGTCAAGCCTTTGTTAACTTCTCAGCGGCATTAATCAATTTAGTATATACTTATAATTTCTCCTCATACCTTAAAATCACTAAACTTATCTACGTGAAATAAGCTATGGCGTAATTTGAGAACTGAACTATACGAATAGCACTGAATCTTTACGCTAGAATTTAATAATAAAATTCGGAAGATTTATATTTCTTTACAGCTATTCAATGAGTTTTTAAAGGCAAACCACTTTGAAAACCGAACGTTCAGTTCGGTGTTTATCATTATAGAACGTTATTTATTATATATAAAAGCATCCGTTTATAAGATATATTCCATTAGAATGACACTACCTATACTTCGTAGTGCTAGAGAATTACTGAGAGCTATAGACGCGAGAACTGACTACACTCGGTTAAATTTGCAGTCCATCTTCCTATTTAGTCTGTACTAAGCCTTACTTCATGACAAGTTCTCAGTAACCAGAGACAAACTTATGGAACATAACTTATGAATTTATGATAAAAGGAAATTGGTTTATTTGATATCGCAGAATACGAAGGGAAACCGACACTACCTCCATTTGATAAATTAACATTCTCCAAAAATATCAATAAGGCACAGAATTTGATTGAAATTCATGTTATTTAGCATAATTCTAGGAAGGTTTGCAATACTCCGTTCCATTTATTCCATAAATTGCTTTCCCCCACTCTATTCGGGAAAGTAGGGCTTTCATACCACCAGGCTGCCAGGCCTTTAGTGCGGTTTCTAATAGGAAACCGATCTCCATGATTATAAGCACTAAGCGCATTTAGACTTGGCTTTTAAAGTTGCATAGTCCACTCGATCCGCGCTCGCGGACGCTGCGCTCATGCTCACGCTATAGCGCGAGCAGCTTGCGTCGTTATGCGCGTGATCGAGTGGGCTATGGCTACTGCTACCAGTGATAGCCGGCTTCAGAAGAGGAAGCCAAGGCATAGCCTATATCCGAAACGCGGTGCACGTTACCGGGCTGCCGGACTAACAAAATGTAAAATCCACAAAATAGTGATAGCTTGACTAGTCCATTTAGATATTTTTATTTGGTCTTTGTCGACTATTACGGTTTTCCTACCCCCATTAATGGAACGGTGTATCATCGACATTGTATTAAAACTTTTGCTATTCTGTGCTGTTTCCCTAGACCCTAAGTTCATAAGACATGTTCCATAAGTTTGTCACCGTTTACTAAGAGCTTGTAATGAAGTGACGTAGGTAAAACATAGATTAGATTCGAGGTAAAGCGACGTCTGGTGAGAGAGCTCTATCAAAGGCTTAGTAATGTAGACTAAATAGTAAGTCCTGCAAAATTAACCACCGAGTACAGGACTTCAATTGTCGGTTGTCGTTCTCGAACTAGCTCGAGATGCAAGTCTCTAGCATTACGAAGTATAGGTAGTGTCATACATATGGAGCATATCTTAGAAACATTTGCTAGAAATAGATTATTTTATCTGTCTTACCATATAATCGTATGTATCCCTCTTTTTCTCCAAGTAGGTTTTTACCGACGCATTTGTAGGAACCAAAGTCTTTGGAAATGAGGTCGTTAATGCGCAGGCGCATGACGATCTTGTAAGAATCGTCCGTTTCGCTCAAATGGAACTTTTTGCTGTTGAGGAGAAGTGCACCGTCGCTGCGGATCCAAGAGGTCAAAGGTCGGGGCGATGCCTCCAGAATGCACTCCAAGGTGACGTCCGTGTTCAAAGCTGAACCCACCAGCTGGTTCGGAACACGGATTTTAGGTCTGACTGATGTCCATCGGGATATCATGTACCAAAAAGATAATTAAACTAATTTTAATGGCTAGAAACAATATAGAAAATATTTTCGGATTTCATAAAATATAGTTAATTAAGGGGGGGGAAGGTGGGATCTCTTGACTATTTATAATCTTGATAATAATGACTAGAGGATTGTTTTCGAGAGCAAAGTGCAACCATTCAAAGTGCCTTTTCTTTCGCGCGTTAAAGTTTAAATGTTTTCTTTTCACATGAATTTTGGTTTAAAATATCACATCTTTAAATCCTAATATCGGCAATTTTGAAGAGTGGTTAAAATCGAAAGCTTTTGGTGAATCTATTTTTAATTTCTTTGAGGTTATCAGGAACAAATTTAATTTGAGAAGAAGAAATGGAGAACGGTTAGCATTTACTTCAGTCCGACTCATAGCCCAGTATAGAGCCCCTCCCTCCAACACGGATAAAGAAAAGTTTAAATTATCTTATTGGCTCACTTAAACTACGTTTTGATGACGTTGCCGACGGGGACGGCGAAAAATACGTAATTCCTTTTTACCTCTGTCGCTGTGACCCGCCTCTTCTTTCATATCCCCCTCCGTGACGGGGAAGGGGGTCCGGGACTTCGAGGCGCGTCCAGATTACTCTGTTCTCCATTCCTACTTCTAAAATTAAATCTATCCCTGGGGTTATGTTATTATTCTAAAGTAGGGAAAATATTGTTTAAACACTTCATGCTCTCTTCAAACGCTTTTAACTGAAAAGTAATTTAAGATGTCTAGAAAAATTAAATTGTTAATTAAAAAATTACTTTTATCGAAGTTATAGTTAGTCTTAGATAATTATATTAAGACTTAAAAATCGGAGACGATACAAGCGGTAGAGCGAATTATTCCGCAATAGGATAGCAGCTTTAACGTTTGCTAAGAGGTCCGGTTCCGCAGTAGTGGAAAAATTTCGGGTTACATCAAACATTGTGTTAATAGTAAGTCTTTCCTAGAGTGGATTTCGAAGGCAGTTTCTAAGATAGAGCGAGGTTTAAAACTCGCTGAGTGGTTTCACATTAATCCCGTTTGTATTTGGTCTTAAGTTTCGCTAACGCCGTACAAAAGTTCAGGACTTTTTCAAAAATTATTCCTTGAAAAAGACGGTCTTACGAAAAACGATTTACTATAGGCCTACCAGAAATTGTTAGAAAGACTCGATCTTTTCAAAGCACGGTTGTGAGAAAGCCTGGTTACATTTCGACCCCCGAAACACGAGTGTGGGTAATAAGCAAGGATAAATCGCATGATAAAGTCACAACTGATAAAAAATTGGCATTAACCTAGTTAAAGGTTTATTTATTTGTTTATTTATTTTGGAAAAGGTCTCCCGTCTCGCCACCCTCCCCCCCAATCATTGATGTCAACAGCTGATATAAAACTTGTCAAACCGATTTTTAAGAATTATTTTAAATTTGGACTAAAATATCGAGCCTTGAGACTTACCTCGCCTAACCATACTTTACGTAGAATAACCTATTCTAACCAAACCAAACCTAGCTCAACCTATATATGCATATATTCTGAGAGAGCGGTAGCTCTCTTAGATATGACTTCATACTGCTCTTAATGTATAAGGAGGGTTTTTTGTTTGGATGTAGTTTTTTTTGTATTGCATTAACTGTTTTGAAAAAATTCCACAGAACTACATTTCTGGCCCACAATATGTGGTTAAAATTTCAAAGAGATCCATTAATTAGTTAATTTTATAAAAAATAAAGTTGCTAAGGGTGGTTTTCATTTCCATAAAATTCATCACACCTTTTGTTGAAAAACAGGAATTTTTCCCATAGAAATAACATGGGAAATTTTCTGAAAAAAACGATCCGGTGGCTCCGATGTTAGAAAAACTATACGTTTGTTAGACTTGAAAACGGTTTTAAATGGAAGGTACAACACCTAACATTCCGCTAAGCAATTTTGCGTGAGGAGGGACCATTGACTATAATTATGTAAGTCTAAGTATGTTTAAATTTAAATTTTCAAAACCATTCCAATCTGCGATATTTAAGCAGTGTAAAGAGACAGTTTATGATGTTAGCACTTTTAAAGCTAGTTGGTTCATATTTCGTGGTGGTTGAAAAACAAGGGGACCTAGCTTTGTGTGAGCTAACAAGTTAAGTTGGAAAAGGTCCCCCCCCCCACTAATTAATTATGTAACCAACTGCCTTTGGTACTTGTGAGTACTTGTAGGTACTTGTGGGTGCTTGTAGGTACTTGTGGGTGCTTGTAGGTACTTGTGGGTGCTTGTAGGTAATTGTGGGTGCTTGTAGGTAATTGTGGGTGCTTGTAGGTACTTGTGGGTGCTTGTAGGTACTTGTGGGTGCTTGTGGGTACTTGTGGGTGCTTGTGGGTACTTGTGGGTGCTTGTGGGTACTTGTGGGTGCTTGTGGGTACTTGTGGGTGCTTGTGGGTACTTGTGGGTGCTTGTGGGTACTAGTGGGTGCTTGTGGGTACTTGTGGGTGCTTGTGGGTGCTTGTGGGTACTTGTGGGTGCTTGTGGGTACTTGTGGGTACTTGTGGGTGCTTGTGGGTGCTTGTAGGTACTTGTGGGTGCTTCTAGGTTCTTGTGGGTGCTTGTAGGTACTTGTGGGTGCTTGTGGGTACTTGTGGGTGCTTGTGGGTGCTTGTGGGTACTTGTGGGTGCTTGTGGGTACTTGTGGGTGCTTGTGGGTACTTGTGGGTGCTTGTGGGTGCTTGTGGGTGCTTGTGGGTACTTGTGGGTGCTTGTGGGTACTTGTGGGTGCTTGTGGGTACTTGTGGGTGCTTGTGGGTACTTGTGGGTGCTTGTAGGTACTTGTGGGTGCTTGTGGGTTCTTGTGGGTGCTTGTAGGTACTTGTGGGTGCTTGTAGGTACTTGTGGGTGCTTGTAGGTACTTGTGGGTGCTTGTAGGTACTTGTGGGTGCTTGTAGGTACTTGTGGGTACTTGTGGGTACTTGTAGGTGCTTGTAGGTACTTGTGGGTACTTGTGGGAGCTTGTAGGTACTTGTGGGTACTTGTGGGTGCTTGTGGGTACTTGTGGGTGCTTGTGGGTGCTTGTAGGTACTTGTGGGTACTTGTGGGTGCTTGTAGGTACTTGTGGGTACTTGTGGGTACTTGTGGGTGCTTGTAGGTACTTGTGGGTACTTGTGGGTGCTTATGGGTACTTGTGGGTGCTTGTGGGTGCTTGTAGGTACTTGTGGGTACTTGTGGGTGCTTGTAGGTACTTGTGAATGCTTGTGGGTGCTTGTAGGTACTTGTGGGTACTTGTGGGTGCTTGTGGGTACTTGTGGGTGCTTGTAGGTACTTGTGGGTGCTTGTAGGTACTTGTGGGTACTTGTGGGTGCTTGTAGGTACTTGTGGGTACTTGTGGGTGCTTGTGGGTACTTGTGGGTACTTCTGGGTGCTTGTGGGTACTTGTGGGTGCTTGTAGGTACTTGCTTCGGGTGCTTGTAGGTACTTGCTCCGGGTGCTTGTAGGTACTTGCTCCGGGTGCTTGTAGGTACTTGCTCCGGGTGCTTGTAGGTACTTGCTCCGGGTGCTTGTAGGTACTTGCTCCGGGTACTTGTAGGTGCTTGTAGGGTAGCCCTGACTATATTTTGTTTAAGGTTTTTAGCTTAATATCAAACAGACGTTAGTTTTTGCTACATAAATGTTTGAAATTGACAATCTCGGATCGTCTTTGTGAAGTTTTAAGGATATCCGAATTTCATATTGGCCTTATGACAATTTTGAGCTAAATGTTAAACGGACATAAATCAGCATTTTTAAAAATCTTGTAAAATTGTCAATTTGCTCCTATTTCTGGGGTAAAAAATTGTATTATGTTAATTACAATAAGAATACAAACTTTTATTGATTTACGTTTTTTTAAGTATTATTATAAATAAATGTCTGATTGAGCTTAATTTATGGTCCTCTTTATATATGTTTCTGCTTAGTGCAGATTTTGAAAATGTAAAACAGTTTCTTAACATTCTTAATTAAAATGAAGACTGAAGGAACAGATATTAATCAAAGTGACTTGATTAGAATCAAGACCTAAAAAGTATCGATAAGACTGAGGTTATCACTTGTCTGAAGGATCAGATATTAATTTTTCTTTTTAATTGAAACTTAAATGCATGCTTAAGAAAAAACAACGTTCCATTACCGTTTTCCGTTGAAATAAATTATTTTACTGGTAATCAATTTCAAAAATTTACTTATCTCGGCTTTTCGACCACAATTCCATTCCCCGAAAACATTTTATCATTACATATACTTTTGGGAGATAACGTGTCAAAATAACCTATAAAACAATAAAAAAACTGTAATAGCGGTCTGTTTAGCCATGACAAGAACCTTTTAAAAGTTTCAAGCACTATATTACCCTTTCGAGGCTAACAGCACCTGAGCAAACTGTAGCTTAACCGGCTACTAGTACGACCAGGGAGAATTGATGTAAACTGGAGTTGAAATTTCATCATGTGCGACCTCGGCCTTGAAACTCTCCCATAGTCCCTGTGTGTGTAGAACATAATTTTTTCGCTGTTTTTCTGCCAAAATCAATCTTTCTTGGTAGTGCCGCCTCCTCACTTGAATTTTTCATGATATATTAAGGTTTGAACGAACAAAATTCTAGATTACCATTTTCACTACTATGTCCCTCTGCTAACTTGAAGCAAACTTTCCTCTCTTTGTGCTGCTCATTACCGGTGCCATTCCCTTGACTTTCTGTTCGTTATAACTACTTTCATGAGTTTATTTAATTGAAACCAAAAAAAATTGGATTTTTTTCCTTTTGTGCTGCTTAGAATTTACAAATGTATATAACGTTGTCCGTCCCATATCAAATAGTCTCTAACCATTGTTAGAAACTAGAGAGAGAAATTGGGCAGTAACACTGATCATGCCCTGAACTATGAGAAAGAACAATACGACGGTTGACTAAAGTACACTTGATATTACATCATTTTGCAAAACCGCGAGTAAAAATCTTAGTGTCCCTATTGAATTTGGCGCCATTGGTTTTAGAATAATTAAAATTTTCCACTGCGAAGCGTGCCGGTCACGAATGGGGATGTAACGTCTTTAGGAACCTTTTAAAACGCAAAATCATACACGTACTCTCCCAAAAGTAATTAATGTAATGATAAAATGTTTTCGGGGAATGGAATTGTGGTCGAAAAGCCGAGATAAGTAAATTTTTGAAATTGATTACCAGTAAAATAATTTATTTCAACGGAAAACGGTAATGGAACGTTGTTTTTTCTTAAGCATGCATTTAAGTTTCAATTAAAAAGAAAAATTAATATCTGATCCTTCAGACAAGTGATAACCTCAGTCTTATCGATACTTTTTAGGTCTTGATTCTAATCAAGTCACTTTGATTAATATATAGTTGAGGTTAACATATATATATACTAGCTGTTACCCGCGGCGTCGCTCGCGTGTAATAAGAACTTCCATCAAAATGATATAAAGAAGGGATAGATTTTATTGATGACTAATATTTGTGTAGCACCCTAAGAGCAAAGACACTCGGCATTGCCCGTCAGCCCGTCAGGACATTTTTTATTACTTTTCATGCTTGCATTATTCCACAAAGAAGGTTTTTAAGTTTTTGGCCGCCATTTAAAAAGATGGCAACAAATTAAACCCAAAAGACCATTCATATCCCGTCTACAGGTTAAAGGAAAACAGTGTACTAAAGATAAAAATATTTATGACGTCCGTTTTCTTTTTAACAAATCCGTAAGAATCAAGTGGCTATTGTTTTCTTCCCTTTGCTAGTATTCCAGTTTCTATCTTTACTTTTTGTTATTTCGGTGAAGGACTTACTATTCTTTGGTGCAAGCCTATCTTGGAATGGATTAACTATAAGACGAGTTGGAAATACTAACAATTAACCTGCAGGAGAATCCTTTTGCTGACGGAAGGAGGGATACCATTGGAAGCAATGCATAGATAGGCTCCCATGTCTTCTCTCGTTGCTTGACTGATATTCAGATATTCTCCCTCAACCGTCTTCACTAAAAAAAAAAACAAAATAATTCTTACAACTTCATAACACTAAAAACTGGCTAGATAGAATTCTCAATCTCATATCTTTCTCTCTTTTGCCACGTAAGAGATCTCGTGCAAGAGAGAGAAAACAATTGCCGTTCGTAGTTCTCTTTGTTTCGTTATGTGCAACTAAAAACTTTGCCATAATAGCTTGCTATAACTTCTACCATAAGTTTATAAGATATGTTCCATAAGTATGACACTACCTATAGGGACACGACAGTAAGTGATAGACTCTTCCTACAAAACGTCAGACCTCTGTTTACCCAATCATATTTACTCTACCACTAGTCTTATAATTCATAAAATCCTCCACCATGAAGATGTATATGGGAGGAACCGTCTGAAGATCCACCCCTTTGGCTGTTAATCCCTATACTTTGAAATGCTAGAGATTTACTGAAAGCTAGTTTGAGAACGACGCAATAATTGACTACACTCGGGTTTGCAGTCCATCTTCCTATTTAGTTTGTACTAAGCCTTTGTCAGCGCCTCACCAGGCGTCGCTTTACCTCGAATTTATGACCTACGTCACTTCATGACAAGCTCTCAGTGACCAGTGACAAACTTATGGAACATATCTTATAAACGAATGCCTTAACTGTTCAAAGGAATTCATTCTTATGATCCAGATTAGAAGATAGGACCTAAACCATAACTTCAAGAAGCACTGGATCAGGATATCGGGGTTTCGGGGGAATAGATCCAGTGTCGCCTAATCGACGGAAGTAGCTTTGGGAAAAAGGGAGTTTGCGATTAAGGCATCGCGTTACAAATCTCCAACACCCATGGGTTAAACCTGACCTTCGTTTAAAAGAAATACTCGACACCATAAGCTTATAAGATACGTTCCATAAGTATGACACTACCTATACAGTTCGTAATGGTAGAGACTTACAGCTCGAGCTAGTTCGAGAACGACAGGCGAGAATTGATTGCCTACACTCGGTTAATTTTACAGTCCATCTTCCTATTTAGTCTGCATTACTAAGCCTTTGACAGAGCTTCACCAGGAGTCGCTTTACTAGAATCTATGACCTACGTCACTTCATGACAAGCTCCAGTTTGTAACCAGTGACAAACTTATGGAACATATCTTAAGCACTTATGTTGATACTTTTGCTGAGGAGAGGTCGTACATCACCTATCTGAAAATAATGCCGTTAAGGACCAAAAAATACGGACAATAATGGGTAAAATTGAAAGAATGTCCACAAGTACAGACCCCATTAGTGCAATTTACATTTATTTTTACGATTAAATGACCAAATCCAAAAGATATTGTCTAAGCAGCGCGCCATCTAGCATATAACGAATATTTTTCGATAATTTATCGAGTACATATCGAACGAATCGATACTCGATCAAGTAACTCGATACACACGAGAACTGGTTCATGACTAATAAAATTTATTCTGTACCTTATTTCACTATCAGAAATGTGAGAAAGCCACATTAAAGGAAAAGGTCAGGTAACATAGCATCAACCTTAAAAGAACGACGTTTTTCCAAATATTTACCATTTAATTTGTCTTAAAAACATACGCTACTGTGCCACCATTGCTTTTGTGAAGCCTACTACACCGAACCTCTTACCCCTACCACTGAGAGAATTCAACCAATTCCGTAGTGCTAAGTGGTTCACGCTAGCAGACGCCAATAAGCCAATGGCGGAGCTAAAGTCCTCGTTTTCATGTCTAATTGAATGCTAATTATTTTGTAATAAGAGATAATTTATTTCTTTTAAATTTTTTTCCTTTTATATTTAGAAAAAGGCCGTTCTTTTAAGGCATGTCACCTGACCTTTTCCTTTAAGGAAGATTTTTGAAATAGGCCTTGGCTTCCACTTATTTCATTCCTTCCGTGGCCCTAAGCTTCGGTATATTCTGGGAAGTAATACTTGTTATGGTCTTGCAGTTTACAACCATAGTTGCGTTGAGTTTGAAAAAGAGTAGGTATATAGTAAATGCATTACCTTGCTTCCGTCGTCCGGAGTTGGATGCGGAAGGGATTTCTTTGTTGTCCTCTCTCCTCCAGGCGATGTTAGGCGTTGGGTAGCCCTTGGCTTCGCATTTCAAGCTGACACGCGCCATCTCTTCGACCACGACGTCAGAACTTGTTTCGCCTTCCACGAAACTGGGAGGCACTACATAACACCATCAACATTTATTGTTGGAATTTTCGTCTTAATGTTAAAACGCTTAGAAAATGTACAATGAATATAAGATATGTTCCATAAGTATGATACTTATTATACTTCGTAATGCGAGAGACTTACAGCTCGACGACAGGTGAGAATTGAAGTCCTACACTCGGTTAATTTTGCAGTCCATCTTCCTATTTAGTCTGTCTGTGCTAAGCCTTTGACAGCGCCTCACCAGGCGTCGCTTTACGGGGATCCATGACGTTTCACCTACGTCACTTCTTGTCAAGCTTTTATTAGCCAGTGACAAACTTATGGAACATATCTTATGAACAATAATTATACTGAAATAAACTCAAAAACGCGCGAGTTCATTCGTTTTAATTTTCAAGAAAAATGTTTAAGCTCTACTGAGTTTCTCAAGAAATTCAAATTTACGAGCATGTTCTTTTAATAATTGTTACGCCCAGAATTGGTATTATCAGGGATAGATTGAATTTTAGAAGTAGGAATGGAGAACGGTTAGTATTTACTTCAGTCCAGTATTTACTATAGCCCAGTATAGAGCCCCTCCTTCCAACACGTAACGATAAGTTTAAATTATCTTATTGGCTGCTCACTTAAACTAAGTTTTGATGACGTTGCTGACGGGGACGGCCAAAAATACGTAAGTCCCTTTTACCCGCCTCTTCTTTCATACCCCTTCCTCTCCCGGGGAAGGGGGTCCCGGACTTTGACGCGGTCCAAGACTACTCTGTTCTCCATTCCTACTTCTAAAATAAAATCTATCCCTGCTTTAACCCTTCACATTCTCAAAACCTTCAAATATTTTCGCTTTGAGTTTGCTATTTTCATTAGAGAAACCCCCCAAAAGACTATAGTCCATGAGTGGGAGCTCACCATGTAACCAGTTACCTAGCTCTGATCATGCAAATAAGGATATAATTGGTTTAACCAATGATACATGAATTTAAAGTTTATTTTGTACGCGATATGCTGAAAATGTCTTGAACAATAAAGACCAAACACACGACGCTGCAATAAATTGCAACCCCTCAGGAGAAAATCAATCTCTAGGTAAAATGGGAAAAAAGTTACCCTAAGGAATGGGGAATAGTTGTTTGTGATTGGTCTGGCATAACTGGAGTGGAAAATGATATTTTTACAGGTTTAGTGGATTATCACCATTTTCCGTAGCCACGCTCTTCAGTATACGAAAATAGTCGGTTTTATCGGACTTTCAAAGTGACACCAAAAACTGAAGCTCATTTTTCAGCATTCAATTGATGTTTTGGTCGTGGCTTTTGGTCTCGCCCGATGTTTCTCTGTCTTTTTGCTGTTTATCGCTTATCTGTTATTTTCTCGTTTGCCATTTGTCAAAGCATCTTAGTTGAATCATAAGTTTATAAGATATGTTCCATAAGTTTGTCACTGATTGCTGAGAGAGCTTGAAATGAAGTGACGTAGGTGAAACGTCATAGATTCCCGTAAAGCGACGTCTGGTGAGGCGCAGATGGAAATCCTGCAAAACCGAGTGTAGTCAATTCTCGCTAGCTCTCAGTAAGTATAGGTTGTGTCATACTTATGGAACATATTTTATAAACTTATGGTTGAATTTATTGGTGTATTGCTTCTTAAGTAGTCTCTCATGGTTCAAGGATACGTTGATACAGTAAGCCACATTGAAATTATAAATTGTAATTGAAGAAATAGCAAGATATAACGCTTTTTTTTGCACCATAAACAAGAAGTGAATTTTTTATTCCTTTCAATTATTTCACGAACAAGATGGCGTTGGCTCTTCGAACCAAAGTTATAAATGGTAGCTGAAGCTTTGTTCACCCCTACACGGGATCGGTTCAGAACAGGTTTCCCTAACCAGCTTTGAAACCCTCTTCATTACCAGTTCGAAACCTCAGTTAACACTTTAAGGTAGTGCTGGGCGGATCCGATTACTAGTAATCGAGTAATCGGTTACTTCTTAAAGTAGTCGCCAGGATTCGGTATTCGGATCTCTATGAGTCCCTGACGATTACTTTCAACGATTACTTTTTTTCGGATCTAACTCCAACTCCTAGTTTGGATCCGAAGTTCCGAACTCGAATCTTTATCGAACACATTTCGGAAATGTTTCGAATCTTTTTTAAGTAATCGTAGTCGGACTGTCGGACTCGGATCCCGCATTCTGGGAGGTGATTGAGACGGGATATCTTTCAGACTAGAGGGCCGCCAAATTATATTGGAACTACACCTTTAAAACATTTTCTATTCCGTTAAATCGTTTTGTCAAAACTTGAATTTAAAAATGATCTTGAAAGTTGGAAGTTTAAAAATATTTGTTATGAATTTTTTTGAGCAGAATCAGCACCAAAAATTGTGTTTTGTATACATTTAACATGCATTTAAATAATGTCTCTAGCATTATACGGGTGACGTTAATTTCAAATATAGCTGTCGCTTTATACTTGAGAGTAATCGTTAAAAGTAATCGGTAATCGATTACTTTACTTAGTAATCGTAACCGGTAATCGGATATTTCCAAGTAATCGGATCCGCCCAGCACTACTTTAAGGGGCTTCTATAAATGCTGTCTGCTAGGACCTTCTTTGGTGTTGTCTGCTAAGGTAATTAATTAATACTAGTCTCAACCCAGAAGAAATAACCCTGAAAACTGCAAACTAGCCTTGAAACCCGCTTTAAGTTGGTTCGCGAACCAATTTCTTGAAACCGCATTTGTAATTAGTTTCTCGAGTATAATTCAGTTCTGTTCACACTTAAATTTGAAAGCGTTTTGAATTGCTTTGAACCGGTTTCTCGTGTATGCGTGAACATAGCCTTATTGAGGTGCTTAGACTCACTTCCATCCATGTTCTCGTAAAACCATGATCCCATAAAGGGGATTAGTAACATTAGATTCACATAATAACTCAGAATATTTACCCATGACATCAAGGAATCCCCGTTGGCTGACCATGGGTTCGGTGTTCATTTGGCACATATAGAATCCCCGGTCGTCGGATTGCACTTTATTGATGTGGAGGAACCACTGTTTGAAATTGTTGTGCGTAATTTTGATGCGAGGATCACGAGTGATGACACGAGTGTGAATCGTCAGTAAAGTCTGGCTCTCCACTTTGATCCAAGCAACCTTTATTCAGCAAAATTACAAATACAATAACAGTTCAATTATGAGCGTCATCTAAATATAGGCATCAGAGGCACTTGGACTCCATAGATTAAGAAACACTTTTTAATGTTCAAAATTAAAATTGTAGATTTCATTGGTATATACTAAGACCGTTAAACCCAGATGAACTGGAATGGAGATATAGCGCGTGGTTATTTTAGGGTTGCGTCTCTCTAGCGCCACGCAGCAACCAATATTGAAACTATTTCGACTCAAACCATAGCCAGAGTCAAACAGTTTCGGACAACATGCCATTAGAAGAACAGGGGTTTTACCTTATCATTCCAGTCCATGTGTTCAATGGTCTTAGGTATAAAAGCTAATCGTACCATAAAGGTCAGACCCTATGTCTTCTAGAGTTCTATTTGGATAAAAGGTTTTCGCGCTTACGTAACCCTCGTTTTTTTAATTAGGGACGGACGGACATCTTTATCAATAGGTGGTGTCCCATCTTTTTCACTTAAAAAACTATTTTATCACTATCGTCTGCACGGAGACTCAGAAAGTCCATGTAAAATACGTAGAACATGATACTTTGTCGTACCCCGGTTACCATTAGCAATGCTACCTACTCTACAAACTCTTTGCACTGGGACCTCAGAGTTTGAACCCAACACAAAGAGTTCCCTTAAATTGCGTTCTCAAGACAACGCCTCACCTATTGCATACTGTCTACACACGCGTGCTTTACAGTGCAAGTTAAGTTTAAACTAACAAAATCTCCGTAAGTGCAACGTGCTTTTCGGTTTACGTGTGTACACGGTCGAAGTATGTGCGGTAAACCATGTATGACCCCTCAAACTCTCAATTCCTTCAGGCTTTATCGCAGTACATTTCCCGCTTCCTTTCAAAACTTTTTTTCATTTATATATCTTGTAAAGCACAGTGTGCTCAATGCTAATCCAACTTTTCTCTTGCTCCCTTCCATAGACTCAAGTATTTATCGGCTAAAGGGAAAGATGAGGTAAGAAGCAAGCCTCTTACCTACGCTCTTAACCTAAATCACAAAGTCAGTGGCTATTTCAACTCTCCCATGAATATTTTTATCTCCACACGCTGGTTGCTAAAATAATACTGCAGAAATTTTCTTGCATTATAAGACACGTCTACTTTTGTCATTTAGTTTTCAAGATAAAAGCAATTCTCGTTCGTACAACCGAAACACTGCGTAAATACCTCTGCGGTAAATATGTTTCTGCGGATCGCGACCGAAACAGCTTTCGGTCGGAAAGAATTGGTGTTCGATTTTTTACGCAGAGGCCGACGTAAAATTATTTTGATAACCATTCAATATTCTTTTAGGGATGAAGTTAATTTTGACTTCATAATAGGGGAAATATTTTTTATCCTCCATTTTGAGTTTTTTTAAGTCGCCAGTCGCCATTGCCATTTTTGCTTGCTCTGAACTTCTGAGTCTGAATTCTCTAACCGGATGTGATCGCAAATCGCTATTGCCGTGTTTTCATGTTCTAAACTTTTGAGTTTGAATCTCTCTAACCTGCATTTGGTAGAAGTAAGCTTCCTAATCAAATTACCACCAAGAAAAAAGTCAAAGGCCAAGGCATAAGTTCTTCTGTCTCCGAGTCCCAATACTAACTCGTGCCATGTGACTACTGTTCGACCTCTCTTTTCTGTCGGAATTCGTTCGAATGTGTGATCCGAACTATAAAATCTTGCCGTCGAAGGCCTGCGCAAAAGTAAAACTTTTCAAGCAGCGCTAAAGTTTTCGGTCGTTATTTTCGGTCAAGTGGGAACCTAGCTCCAAGTTTCCCACTAGAAGCCTGTTAACACAAGTAACCGCACGGTAATACATGCGCGCAAGATGTGATATCTAGTTTATTATTGAGAAGGTATTAATTCACCACATTTCCAGCTCTTTATCTCCAGTCCAAACGTAGCCTGTCCGGAGTTAATCCCCGTCGCCTCTAAATTACAACCAGCATCTCATTGGTTCTTGAAAACTCACGTCAGCGCGACGCGAATGACGACGAAAATTACAGTCATATTTTCCGACTGAGGAGAGGCGAAATAGCCCGGAGGCCTCCTTTTACGTCCCCTCCCTTGTATTTTTAAAAGGGGGACTGGGACTATGGCGCTCGAATACTTAGGGATCTTATACCGTCTCCCTAATAAACTAGATATCACTTCTTGATGCGCGTTTTCGGGCCTGTTCCCGTAACTCATTTTGAGTTAGGCCTAACTCCGTCGCAAATTTGAATGCATAAATTTCCGAAATCATTGAACAGATTTTTCTTCAAGGTTCTATCAGATGAATGAGAATTTCTTGTTAATATTCTTGGGATGATTGAACGTATTTTCTCTGTAGCAGGGATTTATCTTTTGGTTGGGGTTTTTCTTGTTCCGAATTCATTTCTTAAGTGAATTTTATCTTAATGTTTTTGTAGATAAAATTCGATTTGGCTGACTGCATGCGCTTCTTCGTTTTTCTGTTTCTGCTGTTTTTTTTTATAGAAAAATGACTCTAAATTGCAACCCATTCCATTCCATTAAGTGAAGCCCGTTTACTCTAAGGGAACTTATTAGGCAGCCCGTATAATTGCGAATTGCACTCTTTTTGAAATTGCATCTTTATTGTTACTTAGTTAAGTAACCACTAAGTAGTAATATTTGACTGAGATATAAGGCATATTCGTCTTGTTCGACAGATAATAAGTTTTAAGAAATAATCGAAGCAAGCGTAGCGTTTCTTAGCTATAACTTCACCGATTTCAATATTTTTTTACCTCTCCAAGTGACGTTGACGTCAAGGAGAGGTATTACACTGGACGTCTCTGTGTGTCTGTCACCGTGTTCGTAGTTGGCAAATCGGAGCAAAAGTGTTCGCAATATACAGACCGCGTTCGCAGTTCGCAGAAATCTATATTATCTTCTACATCATTATCATCGTTAGGGTTAAGATGTAAGCGGCGCTCTGATAGGATTATAAGGAACGTCTAGCCTTGCAATGTGTCCTTTGAACCATAAGTTAATAAGATATTTTCCATCAGTTTAGCACTGGTTACTGAGAGCTTGAGGTGAAACGTCATAGATTCTCTGGTGAGGCGCTGTGAAAGGCTTAGTACAGACTAAATAGGAAGATGGACTGCAAAACCTAGTGTACTCACTTCTGGCTTGTCGTTCTCGAACTAGCTCCCAGTAAGTCTTTAGCATTGCGAAGTACAAGTAGTTTCATACTTATGGAACATATCTTATAAACTTATGTTCAAACCTATCTTATAAAATATACCTAACTTCATTAATATTGTTGTGTAAAAATTTTTCCATTTCATTTTCTGGCATTTAGAACAATTAATTTGAGCGACACAATGTCGGAAAAACTTTAAATCGGTCAGAAGAAACTGATCTATCTGGGACCGATCAAATATGAATCGATCAGTTGGAACTGCGCTCGATCACTAACATTCGATTAATTCCACACAAAGGATATATTTACTCAGTTAATAGAATACGATGTGCTACGGCAATAACTTATGATTAATATATTCTTACCTTGTGATTTTCTAGATTCCTAACTGAGCATTGCATTGTGACATCCCTGCCAACAGAGGCCGTGACGTTCGGAATGGGCTCCACAAAATACTTTTTAATGAACTCTATTGAGGAAAATATACAAAAGTTACTTTCAAATGAAACTAATTAGTCGATAATTATATCGAATTATACATTCGTCAACGAAAATGGTTTTTGACGCTATGTACGTCATCAAAACCTGCTCACCCTGTCCGTGTGGTTATGTTATAACCAACGGAGTCATAGGCTCATACGTTGGTTATTTAGTTAGTTAGTTAGTTAGTTAGTGTAATGCAAGCGAATAGGCTGTGCACGCGATTCCATGGATAATGCAAGATTCGTAAAAGTGACAGCTTTGATAGTTCAAAAATCGTGGCACGAGGATGTATTTGAATTACAGTATAAAGCTAGGGTTGTGAAACGTATCTTATAATAGTTTGTAGAAGTGTAGAATCATTTATAAACTCGTCCTGGAATTGAAGAGTTTTGCATTGTTTGTCCGTAGCATATATATATTTTCCATGATCCACCAGTTTTAGACTTCAGAACCAGTTTTCGCGAACACATAGAAAGCATTCTCTCACTGGGAGGCGATTAGTCGCGGTAAGGTTGCTTACAAATTTACATAGACAACGGGTACACCTTCAATAGATCAGTAAGTGGATGATTATTTTTTTTTTGAAAAACGAAATTGTGCCATTTGTTACTTCAAGGATTTATTTCTAATTGTGTTGATTGTACACGATTTACGGAAAGAGAAAAAAAAATGTATGCTAAACTAGAAATGGCACCTTATAGTGTCGTGGTCACTGTATTTCACGTGCATTAAATTTCTCAAGTTTATGTGGCACTCTTCGTAACTTTATAGTGTATGCTAGACGCAGTATAGCCTTAGATCGTTGTTGGGTGCTGTGCTGTACAACGTTAGCACATTAGAAACCACGCAGAGTAATGCAAAATGATTTTTGCACTTGTCATACTTTCCACCGCAAGAGGGACGGCGAGTATTTTTCAATAGTACAATTCGTTCAAGTTATTATTCTATGTAAATAGATATCAGGGGAGATTTAGCTACGACCCTAGTTAAATTTAAAGAAGGGCTTCCAAGGAAGGATCGAAACGTAGGTACAAGTTCGAGAAATGTAAGAAAAGGAATTTAGAAAGATTTTCGGATTTTTCAATCGAATACAATACAGTGTTGGCACGCGCGAGTCGCGAACATATGGGATGGGAGCTTAGACAGAAATGACTCACATGAGAATAAAAGAGAGGGCTGCGGAGAATTTCGTAATATTTGAGGCGAAACTAATGGATTTTTCTCGTCCCCGTCGCTAAACGCGTCAAATTCTTCGATATAAAAACCATTATTTTTTACTGGCTTTCATGCGCTCGAATCTATTTTATATACCCTGGAAAATTTATTCGCTACTATCATTGTTCCGCGAAGAAATGGTCAAGAAACTCATCTTGCATAATATGCGGTAAGGAAACTGGCCACTTCTTTCTGCTAAGAAGGATGTATAAGAGGAAAGACACGTTCTGGAAAGGGGTGGCTGAAAAAATGAGGCAGATACCGCATGCAGTGACGCGCAAGCCGCTTGGAAAAGCGTGCGCGTCTCACGTGATCGTTGTTGGAAACGATAGAGATTCAAAATTATAAACAAGTTCATGAGGCAAGAGTAAGGTGGTGTGCACGCATGCGCGAGAACGTACGCTCTCTTGTCGTGAGGGGGTAGCGGTAATCATGGTAACCGGGGAACGGCACAGTACCGTTTTATGAACGGGGGACTACGTGAATTTTGACTGACTCCGAACCTCCCCTCTTAAAGCATGAAACTTTGTATAACCAGGGATGGATTTAATTTTAGAATTAGGAATGGAGAACAGAGTAATGTGGGCGCGTGTCAAAGTCTCGGACCCCCTTCCACGGGACGGGAGGGGTATGAGAGAAGTGGCGGGTCATAGCGACAGAGGTAAAAAGAAATTAAGAATTTTTCGTCGTCCCCATCAGCAACGTCATCAAAACGTAGTTTAAGTGAGCCAATAAGATAATTTAAACTTTTCGTAACGTATTGGAGGGAGGGGCTCTTTACTGGGCTATGAGTCGGACTCAAGTAAATACTAACCGTTCTCCATTCCTACTTCTAAAATTAAATCTATCCCTGGTATAACTGAAACATTATCAGTTATTAAAAAATTTTCAACCAATGTTAGCCAAGAGCTGGGCTTAAACATCAAAACCATGCGCTAAATCTATAATTGTATCTGCAACATTTGCAATAAGAACTCCAAGCTGGTAGAAGTTCTTTTCTGAAACGGAATCGTTTCTGTTTGGCAAAGCGGTGCCGTTTGCGAAATACCAAACCGACTAAAAATCTTGTGTTTCAATGATGATTTATAACAATATAAATTTTCAAATAAAATATTCAGAATTTTTTAAGTGCAGTATTCCTTGACCTAATGCTAATTTTTCTTCCTGACAAAACAAGGAGTTTCCTCCCTTTTGAGAATCTCCTAGTGCGATATTTTATACATGAATATTTGGCCTGTTTACAGAACCTTGACCTATGAAAATTGATCTGAAGACGTCAATAACCACCGGGTTATTTATCGGTGTGGACTCTCGAGGAATTACCAAGAAAAATTCTAATTAACTTTATTTTAATATCAGATCGGTGATTCAATCTTGTCAAATGTCGTCTGAAAGCCATATTTATTATGACTAATTACATTTTCAAAATCACTGTAGAACAATACCACATTAATTTTAGGGATGGACCATAAGTTTATAAGATACGTTCCATAAATATGACACGTCCTACACTTCGAAATGCTTGAGACTTACAGTTCGAGCTAGTTCGAGAACGACGCAAGCGAGAATTGAAGTCCTACACTCGGTGGTTAATTTTGCAGACCATCTTCCTATTTAGTCTGTACTAGGCCTTTGACAGAAGCGCCTCACCAGGCGTCGCTTTACCCTGAATTTATGACCTAAGTCACTTCATGACAAACTCCAGTTTGTAACCAGTGACAAACTTATGGAACATATCATATGGACTTATAGGAACTGCATGCATTTACACCGATGTCTATTTTCAAGCAGCGAACGACAAATGTCACCTTCAGGTTTCCGCACACGATTTTTTCAATTCAAGCGGAAAAAATGAGAGCCGACAAATGGAAAATTCCCTTTCTAAAAATTTTTCCTTTTCTTCCTTGTTTTAGCCAGGTTTTCTAAGTAGTGATTTCGAAAATAGAAACTCCATCGGAAAATACACGTTTGTTGAACCCGAAGAGCTTCTTAGAATTTTAAAACTCAAATTCCCTCTTGTACGTCTAGAAGCCTTTTTACCTCTCCGAGTGACGATGACGTTACGGAGAGGTATTACACTGGACGTGTCTGTGTGTGTGTCTGTCACCGCGTTCGCAGTTGGCAAATCGGAGGAAACGTGTTCGCAGAAAGCAATCTTTCTCATCGTTAGGATTAAGAAGTACGCGGCGATCGGCTAGGGTTACGAGAAAAGTCCAGCCTCCCAATGGCAGAGCTTACACCAAAGGTTCAAGCAATTGCGGCTTTTCTTATCATTTATTGTGAATCAATCGCCTAATATACCCAAAATTTCCAAAAAGTTAAAGAGGCATAAGCTTGAATTCAAACGTCAACAATAGCTATGTTTAAAATAATTTTAGGAATAAAGTTTCTTAAAACGATTTAGTTGGAATTAAGATAAATTAATGACGATTAAAATAATTAATATCAATTATATTTATTTAATTATTTATTTAAGAAAAACCTCTTAACTTTTTCTCGATTCGGAGAGGTTATTTTGTTTTCCCAACTTGTTTCCTCTTTGTTTTGCCAAAATCTTTAGAGGGATTTCGGATTCTCTATTCTTTTTCGGTGAAGTTTCACGACCCGTTCATAATAAAATACAGGAATGTTAAACTTGTATCAAAACAACGGATGGGATCACAAGGGATAGTATTCACATTCACTGGGGTCGGACCCGATGGAAGTTACAAACCCGCCGTACATCAAAGCAGTGTCCTCCAATCATGAACTTTGAAATTCAATAGTGAACCCCCAAAGAAGTAATTTTTTTTGGTTGTGAACCTATAGGTATTGAATCTTTCGGTGTTTTCCGCGGGAAAAATGTGATCACGTGATCGGACGACATTTATGGAGATTGGGATTTGTTTTAACATAAGAAAAGGAGAACACAATGGAAGGAGGATATAATACTACGTGTTATCATAAGTTCATAAGATATGTTTCATAAGATTGTCACTGGTTACTGAGAGCTTGTCATGAAATCGACGCCGGGTGAGGCGCTGTCAAAAGGATTAGTACAGACTAAATAGTGTGAAATCACGCTCCGTTCTCGAACTAACTCTTAGTAAGTCTCTAGCCATACGAAGTATAGGTAGTGTCAAACTTATATCTTATAAACTTACGCATAGACTTATTTAGTTCGGACAGTAATAGATTTAATTTTAGAAGCAGAAATGGAGTATAACGGTTAGTATTTACTTCAGTCTGAGTCATAGACCACCCAGTATAGAGCCGCAACTTCCAACACGCAACGAAAAGTTTAAATTATCTTATTGGCTCACTTAAATTACGTTTTGATGACGTTGCTGGCAGGGACGGTGAAAAATATTTAATTCCTTTTTACCTCCGTCGCTTTGACGCGCCTCTTCTTTCATACCCCCCCCCACGGTCCCGTGGAATGGGGTCCGGGACTTTGACGAGCGCCCAGATTACTCGTTGCTGACGGGGACGGCGAAATATACGTAATTCCTTTTTACCTCCGTCGTTATGACGCGCCTCTTCTTTCATACCCCCCTTCTCGAGAAAGGGGCTCCGGGACTTTGACACGCGCCCAGATTACTCTGTTCTCCATTCCTACTTCTAAAATTAAATCTATCCCTAAGAGTTCTTCCTTACCAGACATTCTCAATCTATAAACGCCCTTAAGTGGTCGATAGATTCAGAGTAGTACAGATTTATATTCGACTCGGTCCACAGGGATGGTTTATATAAAGACAAGACTGCAGCAAACACCACTTTAAAAGTCTATCAATGATTTCAAATGAAATCTATGTCTGCCAATCATTAAACCGCGGAAAACCGTCGCTTGAGAGAGAGAGTGGGATTGGGAAGCAACCCGTCGATTGGCTAATAACCGCCGAACAAGATTATCGTTTTAACGTTACAAGAGTAAAGGAGGGTGATTTTCTTTTACTGTCTAATATAAAAGAGGTGGATTAAGAGACTCTTAGAAAAGAAAATCAAAACGAGGGCGTAAATTAAAAGATGCTATTATAAGATGCACTTCGATTTCTCAAAATAAGTATTTAATTCTTCCTTAATTGGAGGGTTAAAAGAAAAATTTATTTATTTTTTTATCGATTTTTCTACTAATAATAAGAGTTCGTGGTCCTATTCGTTTTAAACTACGTTTTGACTTTTTAAAATAAAAAGTGGGAAAATTGATTTGGGAAAATGATTTTCAATAGACCATTTTGGAAATTACACACAGAGAAGCCAATATACAGGGTCAAGGCCTCCATTGAGGTATTCTCCCACTCGCCAAGACGCAACGCCAGCGAGTTCACTCCTAGCGGTTATTCTCAGCGAGAGGAATAGTACCTCAATGGCTGCCTCGACCTGTGTGTTAGTTTTTCTGTATGTAATTTCCGAAATGGTCTATGATCTTGGGGAAATGTGGAAAATTCAGTCAAATTAAAAATCTCTGGTAGCTCTGCCAAGGAAGAAAACATGTGCTAATATTATCACAATCTGACCACATACCAATTGGTTAGATCGTAGAAATAGTGTTCAGCTTTCACGTCACTAATCTAATCATTTTCTAAAACCAGGGATCCATGTAATTTTAGAAGCAGGAATGGAGAACGGTTAGCCTTTACTTCAGTCCGACTCACAGCCCACTATATTTCCCCTTGTAACGAAAATATTAAATTATCTTATTGGCCCACTTAAACTGCGTTTTGATGACGTTGCTGACGGGGACGGCGAAAAATGCGTAATTCCTTTTTACCTCTGTCGCTATGACCCGCCTCTTCTTTCGGACCCACCCCCCTCGACACGGAGAAGGGGAACGTGGAGTTAGACGCGCGCCCAGATTACTCTGTTCCCCCATTCCTACTTCTAAAATTACATGGATCCCCGCTAAAACATAATATTCTAAAGGCGAAAATATGGTCTTTCTCAACGGTGAGTTAAGTCCATGAAATAAATGAATGCATTCCTCTTCCTACATTTTTGATAATCTTACAGCGTTTTTGTTGTCTTTTTATAACCGTAGTTTATAAAAAACTTTATCGTCTGGCACTTTTAAAAAGGCTTAGAACATGACTTAATAGTCTCTTTCCGCTTTTACGACGGACGTTTTCACATTATTAAAATAATAAATAATATTAACTTTAACAGGCATGAAGAGAGGAATTTTTTTAACTGATTAAACGGTAGTAATAAACCAGATTGAAATTGAAGTATGTTATGGTTTGAAATATTTTATATTAAAGAGCGATATTAACGACTGAACTAGAATTAAGTTAAATTAATGACGATTAAAATTATATGTATTTAATTATTTAACAAAAACCTCTAAATTGCGTCTCGACTCGGAGAGGTTTAACATTGTCCTTAACTTGTATATGCCAGAATAGAGTAATCTGGGCGCGCGTCAAAGTCCCGGACCCCCGTTCACGGGACGGGGGGACGGGTTTATGAAAGAAGAGGTGGCTCATAGCGACAGAGGTAAAAAGGAACTACGTATTTATCGCCGTCCCCGTCAGCAACGTCGTCAAAACATTGATTAAGTGAGCCAATAAGATAATTTAAAATTTCGTTAAGTGTTGAAGGGAGGGGTTCTATACTGGACTATGAGTCGGACTGAAGTAAATACTAACCGTTCTCTATTCCTACTTCTAAAATTGCATGGATTCCTTGTTTGAGATAGGCCCAATGGGAATTTTCATACTCACTGTTATTAAGTTAGTTTTGAGCTGACTAGGCTAATCAAGGGTTTTATATATTCTCTTAAGCAAAATTACTTGTTTGCGCGAGTTAAATACCCATCCATAATGATGTGTTCCATCATTTGAAGCTAGGATCTATGGAAAGACGGGCATTCTTAAGGGCTACTATATTTCTAAATTTGTTTTTATACTAGTCAGTTTATCGATTGCAGGGTTTAATAGCCGTGACACAGACAGGAGCATTCTTGCGAAGGTTAATTCGACTTGATGACACTCGTTTTAGAAGTATCTTAGCGTATTTTACAATGTGCTCTATAAATGCAGCTATTATAATCTCATCTTTAGACTAAGGAACTTTTCTCAACAGCGCTGACATCTCTCAAATTACATAAAGGACGTTTGAGATATTAGTTTTACAAGATGGCTTTAAAATGCTTCGGCCATGTAAAGTTAAACATACAAGTCATTGAAAATCTTATAATTATTTCTGGTACATTTTATTATTGGATATGCCAATGTGTCTTTCTAGATCTGGCTCAAGATATTAAAGGAAATTGTCAGTTAACTTAACATTACACCAGGCATAGATTTAATTTTAGAAGTAGGAATGGAGAACGGTTCGTATTTACTTCAGTCCGACTCATAGCCCAGGATAGAGCCCCTCCCTCCAACACGTAACGAAAATTTAAAATTACCTTATTGGCTCACTTAAACTACGTTTTGATGACGTAATTCCTTTTTACCCGCCTCTTCTTTCATACCACACCCCCTCGTCCCGGGAAGGGGTCCGGGACTTTAAAACGTGCCCACATTACTCTGTTCTCCATACCAACTTCTAAAATTAAATCTATCCCTGAAGTGAAACTTTGAAATATCGATGAAAAATAACAAAAAAGTTATGGTAGAATTTTGAAATTAAAAGCTACTATCCATTCAACTACAATTTCTCTAGTGGCTTCAGCATCATAGAAGGACTACAGTTATCAGTCAGTGAGTAAGTGCATTTCAGAAATAGACTCGCAGTTCGTGAATCGCCGTTTAAAGAAGTTGTGATTCAATTGCTGAGGTAATTTATGATATTGTCAGACTACAATTTTCCTGAAAAACTCTTCCTATAGTTTTTGGTTCTTCAATCTAGGTCGGTGAGTTCCCGATTTAAAAGCGTTTTAGCTTTTTTTCTTGGGGTTTTCTTTGGAAATGTCCTTTAAGGCAAAGCTTTTTACTTGAATTCTCTATCTCTCTCCCAAGTTTCCGGCGCATCCCGAACGAATAATGAACTAAATTGACTTCATTGGAAAAGCAATTTAAACTCAACCCCCTTTTTCATCAGCCACCACTATAGACCCTTTCAATGAGAAAGAAGCGGTGCCACTTTGCCTTGTGGTTTAAATAGGTTGACTCATTCAAGGGTGAACCAGAGGTTAATGACTTTCATCCAGCGAAGTATAAAGCTCTAATGCTTTCAATAGTACAATTGCTGCTTGTGAAATTTTTATAATGCATTTGTAAAACGGTTCCAAAATTCTCAGTTCAACTAACGAAATATTTCTAAGATCCTGGATGAACCCCATAATTATCCTTGTATGGCCATCCACTACCAGGGTTAAAAAACCCGGGTTTTATTGGGTTTTTGGGATTTTTACGTCTCCGAGGGACGATGAAGTCACGGAGAGGTATTACACTCGACGTATCTGTGTGTCTGTCACCGCGTTCCCAGTTGACAAATCGGAGCAAAAGTGTTCGCAGAAAAGCAATTTATGACTTCTACACCATTATCATCTTTAGGGGTAAGACGTACGCGGCGATCGGCTAGAGTTACGAAAAACGTTTAACCTCCAAACGGCATGCAGTGCAAAATTTCACGCAATTGCGAGTTTTCTTATCATTTATTGTGAATCAAATCCCTAATTTTCCTAAAATTGTTAAAGAGGCATATGCTTGAATTCAAACGTCAACAATAGCTATGTTGAAAATGATTTTAGGAATAAAGTTTCTTAAAACGATTTAACTGGAATTAAGGTAAATTAATGACGATAAAAACAATTATTATCAAATATTTTTATTTAATTATTTAAGAAAAACCTATTAATTGCGTCTCGACTCGGAGAGGTTTATTATGGTTTCCCAACTTGTTATGTTTTGCAGTTTTGTGCATTGTAGAAATTGTCATTTAAAAGTCACTGCTTAATAAACTAAAAGTTTTAAAATGTTTCATAAAGATAACAAGAAATTATTAAATAATATCTTCGAAGTTGAAACAATAAATATCTGAAACTATCTTTAAAATGAAATTATTCCAGCATTTAAATTCATCAAAATTGATGATCTTAGTGATGGGTTTTATTAAGTGGGTTTTTAAGGTGGATAAAAACCCAATAAAACCCGTGGATTTTTTTAGGATGAGTTTTTTATTCTAACTCTGTCTACTACCTTCTCTTTGAGAGGAATACACTCGCATTTGATCATAGTGTCTTCACAATTCACTGAAACAGCACGTCTTCGATTTCACATATTCGCTTTCTCAAATCCCTAACCAGTTCTAAACCTATCACAGTCTCCCAACGACTGGCTCACAAATCAGGCGTTGCAGGGACTCTGAGATTGCAACTAATAAATAAGCTGGCTAAGAGAGACGATTTTGAATAACCTTTGAGTTTTATACTTCTCAGGATTGAAATCGTTAACATCTGATGAAACCCATGAATTGTTCACGAAGGTTTTTGCTTGGAAAGGCCCATTCATAGTCCTTTAACTAAACTACTGTTGAAAATAGCCTACAATTCTTGGCTACTTGCTTGAAGAGAAATGTTTATTTCTCTTTTCAATCTCGTCACAGTAGAAACAATTTAAGGAAATAGAAGAAAATGTACCCCAGGTTTTCATTTCCATCGAAAGAGAGTAGGCGTTCATAAAATATCACTGAGAGTGCAGTGTTGCTCTTACACGACAGGGCTCGGACGAAATTATTATGTGGAAAATCACTGAGTTTTCAAGCTTATCCCTGATGAAATTTTGCCAATATCCCTGGGACCATTTTAACTACGTGTTTACCAGAGACCAATCACCCCATTGCATAATTACACCTGGACCATATTTAGCATTGCTTGAAGCATGGTTTAATATTCAAATGAAATCCCTAACTTTTCCAGCTTCTTCCTGAGGAAAATTTGCCAATATCCCTGACCATTTTATGGTGTTTACCTGAGCCCACTTCATCATTACACCTGCAGCCCATATTGAGCATTGCTCGAAGCACGGTTTGATATACCAAACGAAATCCCTGACATATCCCCCACTGTTTAGAACAAATCTTTAAATCACTGACTTATCCCCGAGTTTTTCCAAATCCCTGACTTATCCCTGACTATTTCCAAATCCCTGACCTATCCCTGACTTTTTCCAAATCCCTGACTTATCCCTGACTTTTTCCAAATCCCTGACTTATCCCTGACTTTTTCCAAATCCCTGACTTATCCCTGACTTTTTCCAAATCCCTGACTTATCCCTGACTTTTTCCAAATCCCTGACTTATCCCTGACTTTTTCCAAATCCCTGACTTATCCCTGACTTTTTCCAAATCCCTGACTTATCCCTGACTTTTTCCAAATCCCTGACTTATCCCTGACTTTTTCCAAATCCCTGACTTATCCCTGACTTTTTCCAAATCCCTGACTTATCCCTGACTTATCCAAGTTCCGTACGAACGCAGTATAAATGTTTGGGATATTGTAAAGATTGCGTTTGATTGAGATATGTTTCTTTTTATAAATAAAATTGTTACTAAATAACTGGTTCGTGAGAAAATGATACCAAAGCCTTGGGGGGAAAAGAATCAATAATAAAAATTTGTGACGTGGCCATTCGTCCCGAAAGTTAATGAAAACGAAACGGGGCGTATTTTTAATTTTCTTGGACCGTAAAATAAACCGAAGAACTTAAAGTCAGAGTTTAACAGCTTTGTCGAACCTTTCTTGAAATTACAGCCATATAAATTCGCAATTATACATTCATCGTATTTTGTAAAGTGGTTTCGACTTAATACGCTTTTTCAAAAACATGACATGTCCAAAAAATCAAACTTGAATATACACGAATTTTCAATAATTAAAATTTCCGATCAAAAAGTATCATCTTACCGGGTGAAGCGGCGCTTTTCGTTCGTGAAATAAGGTTGACCCAAATTGCAATTGCCAGGAAAGATAGAGACAAAGTTAGTTGTTGTTGACCGCCACTGCGGATTTTGATGAATTTGAAGAACTTCATTTACAAAGTAAGTTTAATCGACGTGTATTAATCTTTCAAGTGCAAAACTTCATCGAATCAATCGAACAAGATGTTGTCAATAACGCACACGCCAAAATGATAGTTTTAGACAAACATTTTCATATATATTTCTGTCCGTGTTTCATCATCATGTCATTTTAGTATCTTCAAGCACATTCTTTCCAATTCCTCCTCATCTTCATTCCAATTCATCTTCAAATAAAATATATTTGTATTTCGCTTTTCTAGCGAAGGATGACCATTGTAGCGTAAGGTAATGACGGTACGGGCACTAGATGCGAGTGCGTGCCGCGTGCACAATGATCTGTGTTTCTCCGAAATCTAACATCGCGCTCCTCTCTCTACCTAAAGACAAGCTTCCTTTCCTCTTCCGCGTTTCAGGATGGGGATAAAATGATCCCGCTCATCCCTCTTTCCATTCCTTAATACATCGGTATCTTCCGCGCATGCACCGAAATTCGGGGCACCTATTTGACTCTGTACTTTAAGGCCACGTGTATGTACCTCCGACTGACTTTGCCTTGCAATTTTGGGCAACTATAGGGTCGAAACAATAATGGGCGAATAAGTCGAGGACACGCTCGCTAGAATAGGAACAATAGAATAGTAAGAGTGGAATATTAGCCTTTCACGAAGTATTTTAAAAGGTGGCTTTCTGGTTTAAGTAACTAGACCTACATCTCTTCTCCTATAATTTAGACTTACTATTTGTGTCATTTTACTTGAAGGATGAGTTCATAAAGTTCCATAAGTTTGTCAATGGTTACAAACTGGAGCTTGTCATGAACTGATTGAAGTATAGGTCATAGATTCAGGGTAAAGCGAGACACGGTGAGGCGCTTCTGTCAAAGGCTAAGTAATGCAGACTAGATAGAAAGATGAACTGCAAAATTAACCACCGAGTGTAGGACTTCAATTCTCGCTTATCGTTCTCGAACTAGCTCGAGCTGTAAGTCTCTAGCTTAGCAATAAGTTGAGGTCATGCTCTCTAGCTATAACAGAAACAATAGCATTGTACAAGTGGATATTAGCCTTTCCCAACGAAGCTTTATGGTTTCGTTTCAATAACTGCACCTCCTTTTCGAATTTGTATTTATAATTTTGTTAAGGTTGGGCCGCGTGCATTCAATAAAGGATCTCAAACGTGTTTTAATTTTAATTTATTGAATTAACTAGTAACATCGTCCGTTACATACTGCGCGTACGTTAATTGATCTCCCATCTTTATATATGGATAGATAAAAAGTTAATAGGCCTACACGATAATAAAATATAATACATATGATTTGGCCTACTGTCGATAAAATACAATTTTGTCTACAAAACACAACAATTTTTCATAATTTTAGTTGAAGGTAAGCGCGTCAAATGGTGACTTGTTTCATTTAGTACATACATATTTTATAATATATTTTCCACGGAATAACAATTTCACACTATTCTTAACTATCCTTGCTTAAATATTTTTGACGCCATATTTGGGAAACCCTCAAATGAGCGAAAACCATAATGCTCCCAAAGTAGCGGTTTCCCGAAAACGCAGTTTACTCATTACAGCAGTTCCTTGAAAAGCGGTTCTCTTAAACACGGTGCACCGTTTCAACAGTTCCCAAAAGAGCAGTACAACCGAAAAGTGAAAAAACGATAGTCGTTTAAGATGGTGCAGGTTTGGTTATTTGAACTTAATTAATTGAGTTTGATTAAACTTGGATGCTTGTATCAAAAAAGTCTTAGATGAGGTTAGGTTAAGGTAGGGTAGGCTTGGTTTGGTTATTTGAATCCCAGTAATATTAGGGTCAATTTAGGTATTGTTATATCAACCCGAATAGTGTAAGATCAGGTAAGGTTAGGGATAAGTAATTTTCCAAAACTCAAGCTAAAAACTGCTATTTCCCAAAACAGCAGTAGCGGTTGCTACTTCGGGAATTGCCCATACAAGGCACAGCCTGTATTGGACAGGGCTGAAGCATAATGATTTGGGGTTTATTTCAGCTCAGACCACCTAACCCATGGACAGGCAACTGAATAGGGAGCTAGGTTTGCTAAGAGCAACGCCTGACACTAGCGCTGAGGTGGCGGATGCTGGAAGTTTTTCACCAAACCCTAGCAAAATTTGCGCCATTTTGTTTTTTTTTGAGGAGTAGAGGTCTCAAGTCACAGATATGATTAGAAAATCCGACTAAATTATAAAATTGAGTTCAATTTATTTATTTATTTATTTTAGCCTCTCTCATTAAAGATTCATAAACGATCTATCAAGTTAGTTCTTGTATACATCACTCTGGTCAAAAATAAATAGGGGAAGTGTCGGACTCCCTCCTTCGTCTGTGACATGAATTTGGAGGGGTGAATGCATACTCGCGAAATCTGTTTCATCCCCCTCGCCTATTCACCACATTCCCAAGATAATTTGTGATATTGCGCGTGAAGAAATGGTGCGGTTTATTTTACATTAGCTGCTTTTGACTGAGGCTAACCGTGGCCACTGCAGTTTATCGCCACAATTTAATTTGATGATGTTCATGATTGTATTAATTTAGTTAGCTAATATTGATGTTATTTACTAATTTTAAAATGTTTTAACTTATAATGACAACTCTAAACGAAATTCTAAAGGATTTTAACGATGAGTTTTTTGAATTAAATGATGATTTCAAGAACATCCGCGGCATTTTTAATTTAATTTCGGTGTGCTTAGCGTTTTAAACAAACTTTAACCTCGTTCAAACGCGAAAATAACACTAAAGAAAATAGAACAGAGCGCGGAGGTTGTGACTCTTCCTTGAGACACACCTATGCCAAATTCTTCCGTTTGGTGGCGTACGAGCGTTATTTTCGGGAAGAATGACATCATCAACTACAAATCTGATTGGCTGATACCATATTAAACACCTCTCGCGCGCTTGAGCGTCTCGAAATGCATGTCAAGCTAAGGCAAAGGCAGGAAAATATGGCAGTCCGACACTTTCCCCTATTTATTTTTGCTCTGTTATTGATTATAAAGTCTGTTTAACATTAAGCCTTGGCTAAAAATATCCCGAACCATTACAGGCGAATTCTTCTTTAAAGGACATTTGGCGATAAATTGCGGTCGGTAGACGCGAGAGGGCGCATGCTACGCATTGCCATTTGTTAACGCGGGTTTAACATGGCTTTGCCTGTCCATGGGTTAAGTGGTCTGAGATTTCAGTTTTAGTGGTCTAGGAATTGCACGTAGTGGCTTTCAAAGAATACTCTCTCCCAACAAATGTAGATTTTCCACTTGAAAAGACTCGAATTTCGTATAATTCATTCCTTTCGTAAAATCACGAAATTTCTGATTTGGAAATTAAATATCTTAACTGCCTCGAGCATTGTTCCAACTTCCGAGAATGACGGCTGTATAATTTTATATAAAATTCGTACTACTCTATATTCTCTTTCTAAGAATTCATTTAGTTCAAATCCAGCTTGAGTTACAGTAGCTTAGAGCTATGCTGTATTGATGTTAGATTCTTAAAAATATTTTGTAGACACGAATTACTGGTAGGATTGCTTAAAAATTTAGAGAAAAAATTCAGGTAATATAACTGATTATACCTTAAAAGAACGGAATTTTTCTAAATATAAAAGGAATTAAATATTAAAATAAGAAATAAATTATCTATCATTATAAAACAATTAGCATTTAATTAGACTTAAAATCGAGGACTATCGCGCCATCCACTATTAGGTTTAATCAATCTATCCCTGGTTTAATGCAACGTCTGCTAAATCGAACCTCTTACCTCTCTCAGCCTGTGAAAATTCATAAAATCCCGAAGGGGTAAGGTAGGCCTATTCAAGGTAGGCCTACCTCATTAGGGACCCCTTCTACTAAGTTTTAGACAAATATCGAAAGGGTTGGAAGATATCACGTTTAAGTAATAATAGAAAAAAACCACCATAAATAACGTTATTCATCGATTTTCATACCTATGGTTGTTATATTTCTAATGATATAAGACATTTTATGTTGATTTGAATATCAAAAATAAATAAAATTGGAAAATTTTTCAAAGTTTGAAAGTTTGTTTACAAAGTTTGAAAGTTCTGATTACACCATGTGGTGGTTTTTTGACGACTCTCAGTGTCTGGTTGTTTTTCAAACCCAGGTGTTATGAATCTGAGAAATTCCAACGGGACTCTAATTTATTTTAGTCACATTGGAATCCGTACTTTTTCCGTATACCAGTGAGCACGTATAAGAGGGAGGATCGGAGAGACCAAATTCACCGTTTGCCACCCACCCCCTTTCAAAACGGGTACGGTTTACGGCCAGTACGTATCACGTGACGTCTGGCTTCTCGGATGAATGCCAATTAAGGCAGGTGCGCGTGAGAGAGATCGGGCTGTACCTTCCCCCTTTAACTCTCCTTCTTATACGTGCTCACTGCGTATACGTGGCTGAAATTGGCGTTGGTTGGATGAGTGAGGATTTGTGTGTCTCTTCCGAGGAAGAAAAGGCAAACAAATAGTGGACATTCATCACCCGGCGAATATCGCTCACTGAACTCGTAATTGTATACAACCCGTAAATCATCTTTTCCAACGCTTTATTTCATTTCGTATCAAATTTCTAACCAATACAAAAATGTTTTCTTAAAAAAGTTCGAATCTCATTTCAAATAAGATTGCTTTTCTAAACTAATCGAAGCGACTGTTATATTTTATTTCCGTCTATAACGGTCCTTTCAGATATTTCGTGACACCCTTCCGTAATGTTAAATGATTAATTCACAGATTTTAGGGTTAGCGTCCCATAGAAAAAACATGGGGTCCACTATATAAAATAACTTAAAAACTACAGCGATGTTACGGTTCGGAATACTTTTAAATTAACAAGTAACTGTTTAAGGTGTGCCTTTTCCAAAATTCATTAACAACAATTAGTCTAAGTATGTTATTATAATTAATTTGTAAGTTATGGTAAAATCGTTATTCGCTTTACATAGTCAGTTTTAGATGTTAGCACATTCAAAGCTATTTTATATAAGGGTATTGATACCCTACAGAATCGGGTATGATAACAACAACTAATACAACACAGTTTTCTCGGGAACAATACTCCGTTCCATTTATTCCATAAATTGCTTTCCCCCAATCTATTCCGGAAAGTAGGGCTTTCATACAACCGGGCCCCTCGAAAAATTCACCAACTCATTGGGAGGGAAAATATCTGGGTGCACAGCAGTGGGTCCGCCAAAAGCACTCCAATCAAAAAACAAAACTATTTTCTCGTAGCAACTTAGGCACTTTTAAGACCCGGTATCTTTGTTTCGGTTAAAGTTAAAAGTCTGAAATTTCATTTACTAATATTACTTACAGGGCCTATTTCAATCGCCAAATTCCAAGTTTGTACCTATTAGAGTTTACGAAATACCTTAAGTCAAATTTTCAATATTTCGCTCACTGACCGATCATGAAAATTCTTAGGTACTTCCAGAAGTATATAATACTTCTCTTCGAGAGAAGTGTACCACAACGCGGGGTAAGTGTAACGTCACTCTTCCCAACATCAGAGCATTTAGAGCAAGGTTACTAATTCGAATCCCATACACGATAAATAGTTCCCTCATCATTACTCTATCAGCGTTTAAATATTTGGCAAGACGCGCTTGTGGATTTTTGTCTCACCACAAGACGAGGTTAGGGAGTTGATTTCTGAGCATTTAGTACCAAACAGTTATAGAATTCACCTTACGGTGCGATGCCCATTTGTAATTTGATGAGCGGGAAAGCAAACTAAAAGGGTGAGCCTGGGAAGAATGACGTTACATAACTAAAGCATTAAGAGGATACAGAGTGGCATCCTTCTTCTATTATCCCCTTCTGGTACTTCTAGAAGAGGTAGAAACCTAAAATATACGATGTATATAGTATTTAGTTGATAAAGTAATGAAAATTTAAAAGTACTGAAATTTCTATAAATGTTTTTTTAGTTTTCTACCTATCCCAAGTACAGCCGAGTTTCATACAAAAATTTCTAATTTTATGCACTTTATATAAAAAATTGTCGCAGCACAAATGAGATAATAATAACAATATTACCAATATTATAACCAAGTGAAGATACGCAATATATTAACTAACTGTACAAAAAAAGCGAAGCTTGTCATATTTTTACATGTTATTGTACGGATAACTAGTTTAGAAGTTCATTTAACTTAAAATTGTGATACTCTTTAGGCTTCTTTAATTTTAACTCACAAAATATCAAGTTACAACTAAGAAACCCATTTATGAGCGACTGCGAGACGCTGTCTGTACTACATGTTCTATTGATAAGTAATTAAAGGGAATACGAGTTTATAATTTTAAATAATATTTTACCACGAAGTGGTAACACTTTCAAGTCTCTACTTTCAAAATATCAAGTTTTTAATATTATTGAACCAAGGTTTCTATTTTTAAAATCCATTGAAAAATCACGAAAACTCAGTTTCGATATATCAATAATTTTGACTTGTCAAGCTTGTTCGCCCGTTTGATGACATCACTATGACGTGAGGAAAAAAAAGGGGCGGGAATCATATACGCTCGTCTCGAGCTTCTCGCCATTTCCGACGCGAACACCATCTCACGTGAAAAATATATCTGTGACGTCAGCCAACGGGAAACGTATTAGCCTTTCATAAAAAGTGCATGGATTTCATACGAAGCATTTTCAAATGCATATTGCCAAATAACCACCAGAAATCGGAGAATTAAAAGCACAGAAATCAAGTCTATCTTTGGTTATATAAATCAGAGGTTTTTCAAACGAAGCTTCTCATTCCTTTAAACCGCTTTGCCTAAACCCATAACCATCGGGGCCCCGGGAAAATGGACCGAATTGCCCCCCTCTCTCGACGGCCCTGCCTACCTCGGCGGGCAGGAATATGAGAACATTACATACAACATGTATAATGAAACACATTTCTAATCAAGATACATTAAATGATCATTACTTCGCTTTCTGAATAAACAAAGAGCTCATTTGTTCGAAATATATTCAAGTTAATGGTTTGACAAAAATCTGAGAGATATGAAAATGTTTTATTTGCTGCCCATTTCTAATCTACACAGTGAAAAAAAATACTGTAAAATATTAACATTTCTCTCTTGGGGCAAACAAAGAGCTCATTTGTTGAAAATATATGCATACTAATGGTTCTGAAACGGACCTCGCAATGAGATTGCACATTTTTAAGTAATCTGGCTGCGCGGAATCCGGACGAAAATCGTTAATCTTCTTTTCGTCAAAAGAGCAGCGTTCGTTTTCGTAGAATCACAGTCAATATACAGTCCGAAATTTAAAGAAACCAACTTGTTTACTGTTAATTTTCAAGGTCTGTTCATTTAATTTTGCAATTGAACGAGATGATATTTATCGCGAGGGGGTTTAATTCTATTTGAGCCCGAAGTTTCGGCACCATTACGCGATTCAGTGTTCATTTTTGTGATTTTGTATATCGAAATTATAGAAATTTTCATATTGAAGGAAATGCTTTTGAAATCTTAGGTATTTAAGTAAGAATGATCATGCGTGAAATTGTGGGTTGTTACTAGGTTAGTATTTTTCGGGGTAAATATAAAGTTATTTAAATTTTTTCCTTTAAACTTTTCCCCATTTCCTTTTCAATACCTTTGACATTAGTTATAGGCTCGGAAACATTTTGATTCTCTAATGAAATTAAAACAGTTTTTTCGTTGAATTTCTCATCTTGACGACAGAACTTTTAAGTTGATTTCCGTGTAGGATGGAGGTTAATTATAAGCGCTAAAACTGTTGAGAATTATTTCCTACTTCGGAAAGATGTAAGATAAACACATACACACCCACCATTAAATCAACTAACAGAATGTAATCGTATATAACTCTAGATTTACACGAAAATGACCTAAAAGGAATTCCAACCAATTATGATTAGAACCAAAATTGCTATTGTAATACAAATTTTCGTCAATTAATCTTGAAATCGCGGTAACAGGCTAAGATTTCTAAGAAGCGTCTGTCCAAAACGCGGATTGTAATTAACATTAAAGCTTTAACCAAGAAGGAATTTACTATAAGAAGGCCTAACAAGGCGTCCGATGCGCGCGTGATAGTCGACAATCCCCCCTCATGGGTGTGGGGGGGGGATTGGAAACCAAGGCGGTACTTAATATTTTATCTTAGTCTATGTTTTCCACCATCTATCTCTTTTACCTTTTCGTTAAGCCTTGGTTAGGTTTTTGGAACTGACGAGTGACGAAATCATAAGAATAGTACACTTGATTCGATTTAGAAACAATTATGGAACGAACGATTTTCACGTAGAGACACGTATTCAAAATCCATTATGTTAGGCTCAAAACCTTTAACTAACTTGTTAATGGCAATTAAAAACCATTCCCTAACCGTTTCAGCACCGCTGGCAGCCTCCATTTTCTGTTTACATTGCACGAGGTTTTTTTTCTCTGTTCGGAATACGTCAATCTCGTCTGTATGACCTATACCCACGGGATCCAATAGGAAAGCTCAGAGCAATGACGGGCATGAAAGGGGTGGGGCTTACTTGTCCGCTAACACCAACTTAGGGACTTGGGCATTCTTATAGTTAATAAATTCTTGCTTTAACATCGCGTCTCGTATTGCGGAAATCTAGATTTTTCATGATTCTAATTCTAAATTGAGTGAATCGTTGCCTGTGTTTTTTTTCTTTAAAATAGCGCAAAGTTCGGCTGTGTTACCGCATTCACTACGTCCGTGTCAGTCGAGGAACATTGGAGCTCACCATGAACGAGACCTTGAGAATTGTAGAGAATATTGTGAGTATCGCGTATGCCTTGATTCGATTTAGGCCAAGAAACGATAGATTAAGTTTGGTGCCGGATTGGTATAACGCTTTTTCTTCTCGGAGAATATAAAATATTAGAGATGGCCGATACCAGGCTTAACCCGATACCGGTACAAACATGAACCGATACCGATCGATACCGATATTTACTCACTATGATCCAAAACCCGATACTTCAACCAATACCGATATGGTATCGGTTCATCCCTAGAGTAGTAGGCGCGTACTAAGAAAGATTTTCGCTTATTAGTTGTTGGACAAACTGAATTCAGGTACTTTTTATATAAATGAGAACTCGTCACGATTGAAATTCATAGAAATGAGATATTATCACAATCATTACGTTACTAAAAGACCTAAAAATATCATGTAGCGCCATATAACGCATTTTAAACGAGTATCGGTATCGAACCAACCGATCCGATACTATCGGGAAACCCCGAGTATCGGTGCCGATACCATATCGGGAAACCCCGAGTATCGGTGCCGATACCGATATGGTATCGGTACCGGTTCATCCCTATAAAATATAAATTCGAGTTGAGATGAGACCCTTCATAACCCTGCATATTATAACATAAACTCGATCTTACGGAAAATTTAAGCAATTAGGCATGGTGATAAAATATTGTTAGCTGTATGTGGGGAATCAGATATGGCGTTGTACCTCTTACGTCGATAAAGGGGTATCGTTCCTTTCAACCGAATTCCCAATGGACCGAAATCCCATTCGACCGAATATCCCGCAATGATTTTAGATTTCCAGCCCAAAGGCTATATTCCCGATGGACCGAAATCCCAATCGTCCGAATATGCCCCTAAAAATACATGAATATAACTTGAAACACTGTAGCCGTCAGCGATTCGGTGGTGTAGTGGATACGATGTTGGACTGCGAAGCGATAGGTTGTTGGTTCGAATCTCCGAAAGGTATGTTAGTAATATTAAAAGTAAATGTTTCGTGATACTAATTAAAACGCTCACTTTCACTCCTTTCAAGGCAAGAGATATATAGAATTAATCAACAAATTGTGCTTAAAATGAAGTACAGTCTTAATGGTAGTTCCATCAATGTCTTTAAATTTTAAATTAAAATTTTAATATTTTGGTTTCGGGTGGGTTGGGTTAGGTTAGGTTAGGTTAGGTTAGGTTAGGTTAGGTTAGGTTAGGATAGGTTAGGTTAGGTTAGGTTAGGTTAGGTTAGGTTAGGTTAGGTTAGGTTAGGTTAGGTTAGGTTAGGTTAGGTTAGGTTAGGTTAGGTTAGGTTAGGTTAGGTTAGGTTAGGTTAGCTTAGGTTAGTTTAGGTTTGGTTTGGTTTGATTCCAATAATTCGTTGACACCTTTTCCAAAATATGCTCCTTTTAATTAGCTACCACCTTTTCCAAAATATTATCCCTTTAAATAGCTACCACCTTTTCCAAAACATTCTCCTATTAATTAGCTGCCACCTTTTCCAAAAGATTTTCCTATTAATTAGCTGCCACCTTTTTCAAAATATTCTCCTATTAATTAGCTGCAACCTTTTCCAAAACATTCTCTTACTAATTAGCTACCACATTTTCCAAAATATTCTCCTTTTAACTAGCTACCACCTTTTCCAAAATATTCTCCTTTTAATTAGCTACCACCTTTTCCAAAACATTCTCCTATTAATTAGCTGCCACCTTTTCCAAAATATTCTCCTGTTAATTAGCTGCAACCTTTTCCAAAACATTCTCCTAATAATTAGCTGCCACCTTTTCCAAAAGATTTTCCTATTAATTAGCTGCCACCTTTTCCAAAATATTCTCCTATTAATTAGCTGCCACCTTTTCCAAAACATTTTCCTATTAATTAGCTGCCACCTTTTCCAAAATATTCTCCTATTAATTAGCTGCCACCTTTTCCAAAATATTCTCCAATTAATTATCTGACATCTTTTCCAAAATATTTCTATTATTGCTCGTGGTTAGAGGCGGGCTTTTAATACTCATATATATAATCTTTTTACCTCCAAACAAGGTTGGGTTGGGTTAGGTTAGGTTAGGTTAGGTTACGTTTGGTTAGGTTAGGTTAGGCTAGGGTAGGTGAGGTTCGCCGTAATTAAAACGTAGTTTAAATAAGTGCAGTAATACATTTTCAACTCACATTTATTTTAACAATAATAAGTTGTGAAATTAAAAATATATTTAATGCAAAACCACACAGTATGTCTTCTTCCAGTTCAATAGAATTTCGGTCCAATGGGACTATAATAAAACCGCACCTTTGGCTACGTTCGATCGAATGGGACCCCAAAAAAAAACCCCTTCTGTCGAATGGGAATTCGGTTCAATGGGACAAAAGTCGTCAGTGGTCATAAAGGCTACTCGTGACGATGTCATTACATTTCTCGTGAGTCTCATTTTAGAAATATTTTGACGTTGTGAAGAAAACTTTTGATCTGTGGAGAAAGCACAAGGGAGAAGCACTGATCGTGGAATTCGTAGGCTATCCGAAAGACGGGTAAATTTTGAATAGGTTTCTAGAATACTTGTGTTTAAGATAAATGTTGAATATTTTAGCAGAATTAACGTAACGTACATTCCCACAGATGATGGAAAAATCTGGGTAAGACTTAAGTTCAAACTAGAATTATTCCTGAAGCGAAAAATAAAGATTTCGTTTCTTCTCATCGTGTTTTAGGATGGAGATATATATATGCACCTGCATATTGTTAGTTTTCGCCAGCTCACTCATTTCGGACCATTTAATCGAACTTTCAGCCACTCAATTTGGTTTGAGGAACATAAAATGTTGTCCTATTTACAAGAAGCCGACTACCAAATATCACTGAGTGGAATCATTGAAGTATTTCTTCCTAAGGTGCGTGTGTAGATATTTTCATCTTTAAAAGACTTCTTCTAAAACCACTGTCTTTCGAAGGTGTGGACGATTATCATTGTCTTTCTCTTCTTGTTCAATTTCTTGACGATTGCCAAGCGATTGGTACCGAGAGTACACCGTTTTCTTGTCGGGATCTCCGACAACTTTGGCAACAGATACGAAACTGCGAAGAAGGTTATTTTGGCCACCTACTTCATCGGTTGTTTCATTTTGATGGAAGTCTTCAAGGCGCACTTGTCGACAAAATTGACGGTGGACATTGATCACAACATAAATACCTTCGATGATATCCTGAAGTATCCCGACATGCGCATTGTTTTCCAGAATGGCAACAATGTCTGCTGGATTCATTTGCAGGTATAATATAGGGGGGACGAGAGATAGGGGTGAGTCAGTCATAGTCAAGGATGCCAAGGTTCAAAATCTGTCTCGTCGATTTTTGTTTGGCTCTACAAATATCGCCTTACATTAAATGTTTCGTTATTTTTTTAATTAACTAATTTACTATAGCTACACTATGATAGGTGAAGCCTGTAAGAGCAGTTCCCAAAATAGCAGTCGCGCGCGTGGTTACAAAAAACAGCAACATAGATAAAACTACTGTTTTGGGAAATATCAGTGTTTGACTACAGTTTTGAACAATTCTTAACTCTACAGTTTGCCTTACATATTAAGAAAAAATATATCTTCATGCCCCAAATTTAATTTAAAAAAACCAAACCCAACTTGACCTAATACTATTGCGGCTCAAATTACCAATCCTAACCTTACCTGACCTAAAACTATTGAGGTGAAAAAACATAACCTTAATACTATTTAGGTTCAAAATATAAAACATAACCTAACCCAATATTAATGGGTTCAAATAACCAAGCCTTACTTAACCTTACCTAATCTACTACACACGCGAGTTTTCTTAAAGGGTATGCGAATTTACAATTTCATATCAAATTTTACCACGAAAGTGGTATTATGTTACACTTTCAAGTCTCTTTTTTTTTCAAAATATTAAGTTTTTAATATAATTGAACCGAAGTTTCTATTTTTAAAATCCATTGGAAAATCACGAAAACTCAGTTTCGATATATCAACGAGTTAGTCTTGTCGAGCTTGTTTGCCCGTTTGATGACATCACTATGACTTGAAGAAAAAAAGCGCGGGAATCCTATACGTGTCTCGAGCTTCTCGCCAGTCTAAACTCAGGGTCTGATAGCAGAGAGAGAGTGGCACCATCTCACGTGAAAAAATATATCTGTGACGTCGGACTACTGGAAACGTTTCAGCCTTTCATAAAAAGTGGATTTCAAATGAAGCATTTTCAAATGCATATTGCCAAATAACCAGAAATCGGAGAATTAAAAGCTTGATATTTTTGAACTCACAGAAATTAATTCTATCTTTTGTTATAAAAATCAGAGATTTTTCAAACGAAGCTTCTCATTCCCTTTAACAAAGTATCTTAACGTTTCAACCAATCAGCAACGACTGCTAATCGTGTTAACTTTTATATTTAATTCTTTTTCTACAAAATAAATATATGTATTTTATACATAATTTACATATAAACAAGGAAAATATGACTAGATCGGCGTCAGTTCTGATCAGTGTAAAACAGACTCAATCACGTGACCTAATACTATTGGGGTCCATATAGCCAAACTTGCACTATCATAAACAAGTATAGTTTTCAGGTCCCGGTTGTACTGCTGTATTGGTACACCGCGTTTACGAAAACCTTTGCATTGCTGTAACAGGTAAACTGCGTTTTTGGGAAACCGCTTTTTAGAGAACCGTGGTTATGAGAACCATTCGTATGTGAGCTTCCCCTATCACGTGCACTATTATCCGTTGATCGACTTGAATATAATTATTCAACTATGAAATAGCAGAAATTTCTACGTGTTATAATAAAAATAACCGCAGTTGCTTATTTCTATTTGACGAAATTTTCTTTCTAATTAGATGACCCGTAAAGACGTTATGTTAGAATACGAAAGAAGGTTCAAAAAATTCAACCGACGAGCTAGAGACAACGACCGCGTCTTCAATCAAGGGAACGCCGTCTACATTGGCACCGCTGGCCATATGGAATACTTCTGTCTTAATGCCTACAGAGCGCGAAACCCCTTGCATTACAATACAGGTAGTTTCTTGACGTTCCCCACCAGTTACCCAGTGTCCAAGGCGGCTTCGAATACAGTGAAAGAGTTGATCAATCGAAGGTAAGAGGCAATGTCATTGGTAATATCAAATGTGGATGAGAGGGAAAGTATGACAATGGCCATAGAGCCTGTGTTAAAAAACGCGGACATCAAAGTTTCGCCAATAACTATTTAGTTTACTAGTGACTGAAGGACTTGCAAACTTGCGACTGAAAATAGTTCAGACATTTATGCTCCTTGGTTTAACCATAGCCCACTTGATTACGCGCATCACAACGCAAGCTGCTCGCGCTATAGCTAAATTACCGAGATTTGTTTTAAACGTATCTAGTTTTATGTGCTCTTCTATTGCTTCGATAACCTTGCTTAAATCCATATTATACCTTCAAATACCTTTTAAAACATTACAAAATTACCAGCTACTCTGTTCTGACTACAAACACAAATCGAGGAAGTTCTATCATACACAATAGCAGTCGACGGTAACCGCGTAACCGCGAATTGACACAAGACCTATTTTAAGGGAGTGAACAGGCCCAGTATAGCTACGCCAATAAAACGGTGAACTACGGAAAAACTCTGATGACTCGCGTGTCCGTGTTCGGTCGACGACGGTCGTGTTATCCCGCCGCTCCGCTTTCTGCTTAATTTTTTATGTATTTTTCGGTTCTAACTGTCCCTTTCGGTCGCGTTTCCTCATCGGTTTTCCACGGGCTATTCGAGGGTAAGCTCTGTTTTTCGCTACGTTCTATAGTTTAGTAGCTATCGTGCTCGCTGTTTTAATTACTTGATTCCGATTAGGCCTTGGCGCCTCGTGTTGGGTCGGGCTACTCGCTGCTCTCTCGCCCCCTCCCCCAGTCGGTTTTTTTTTCTTCTGGTCCCCCCCCCCTATTGCAATATGCCTAAACAAAGTAAAACGAGCTCCCAGCAACTTGCCAAGCGCGTTTCCGAGCAGGCCGAAGGAGGGGACTCCGCTGCTTCCCCCTCGCTCTGTCCACCTTGCGGGATGAAAATAGAAGAGCCCTCCAACAGCATACAGTGCGAGGATTGCGGGGACTGGTTTCACGCCCCCTGTGTCGATATCCCCGACGATGTGTACGAAGGGGTGACCAATGACTCGCGCTTCCATTGGCTGTGCTCCAAGTGTAACCCGTTCCTGAAACTCTCGTTCCGCTCTTTACAGGAAAAGATAGATGAACTTGAAACTAAAGTCACTCAGATAGCGCCATCTACCGCTAACTTGGCTTCCTTTCGCGCCTCGGTTTCTGACCTTACGTCCCGGCTGAAGAGCCTCGAGTCGGCTTGTGACTCCGATCACGCCCTACTCGCCACTGCCACCAAGGATATAGCTCAGTTACAGGCTGACCTCAAACGGGCTTACGATAGCCTTTCCTCTGCACAGGATACCTTACAGGGCTCGTTCCAGACCCTCACCCATCGGATAGACCACCTTGACGAGTCGATCACTTCCTTCAAGTCAGACCTCAAAAACAACTTTAAAACTTTTGAGGCTTCCCTCCTGGAGAAGTTCTCCCAAATGAGGCCCTCTGCCCCCACCGGGGACTTCGTCACTCCGGAGGTGCTTGACCAACGTGACCGGCGTCTGAATGCCATCCTCTTCGGGGTGCCCGAAGGTCAGTCCCCCGCTAACGACCAGCATCTTCTCGCTGAACTGTTCGCTTCCTGCGACGTCGCTCCCTCGCCTCCGTTTCGCCGCCTCGGGCCGGTGCCCTATGACGCCGGTAGTCGCCCCAGACCCATACTAATTACCTTTCCGCACACCGACGCCAAATGGGCCTTCTTGGGGCTCATAAAATTTCGCCGTGGAAGCGATCCCTCTTACGCCCTATCGGCGCGTATCGACCGTACGCCTCAACAAATGGAGGCCCACCGCCGTGCCTGTGACGAACTGACGACGCGCCTTCGCAACGGTGAGACAAATCTCGCCATCCGGAACGACTCCGTCGTCACTCTGCCCAGTCCCACTGGTTCGGCCGACCAGTCGGTCCCGCCTTTTGCTGGCCCCACCAGCCACTTTCAGCCGCCACCGCCTTCCCAGGGGTATGCCTACTCTTATCGTCCGCCTCCCACTCGTGGTGCCGGTAATATTCCATTCCCGCCGAACTTAATCTACCGCCCTTCGCCCGCCACGACTCCAAAAAACCTACTGCCCCCGCGCTTCCGGTCCTAAGCGAGGCGCGGCTCCCTCGATCCGCCCTTAATCCTTTGGCCCTACCGTTTTCTCCCGCTGATCGCTCCCCTCGCCTCTCTCGCTCTTGTTCTGTGCTTTCTGCCAACGTCAGAAGCCTGAACAGTCTGTACCGTAGGGACGAACTGTCAGCTCTAGTGCGCGACCATGACGCTCGCTTCGTTGCCCTCACGGAAACGTGGCTCACCCCTGCCACTCTCGACTGTGAACTCTCCGTCGCGTCGCTGGTCCTCTATCGCCAGGATCGTCACCCTTCCCTCCGGGGCGGTGGTGTCGCTCTCTACGTCTCCGCTGCCTTCGACTCCCGTGACCTTTGCCTCTTTACCCCTGCGGAACTCTCGGGGTGGTCCTCGGACTGTGGGCTGGAGGCCCTCACGGTCTTGTGCCACAACACCCAGTCTAGCCTCCTGGTCTGTGTAGTCTATCGGTCCCCATCCTTTGACAACCACGGGGAACTTCTGCGGCTCTTGTCTCGGGTGAACGACTACTGCGCCACCCACTCCTGTAGTTCCCTCATTGTCGGGGACTTTAACTACCCTCGCCTCGACTGGTCCTCGCTCGCGCCCGAAACACTCGCTACACCTCAGGCCAGGGTGTTCCTCGAACACGTTGTTGACCTTCATCTCACCCAGATGGTCACGTCTCCCACTAGGCAGGGTGTCTCCGCTGACTCTCGTCCCAGTGTTCTGGACCTAGTGCTTGCGTCTGACCCCGATCTGGTCTTCGACGTCACCAACTTGGCCCCGCTGGGAACTAGCGACCACGACACACTGCTCTTCCAGGTCGCTTTCCCCACCTCGCCTGCTACGCCGCCGCTCAGACCGATGCGCGATTTTTTCAAAGGGGACTATGTGGCGTTCAACGCCTACCTTGCTGCCACCGATTGGGGCTCGGTCCTAGGGGCTGCCTCTCTCGATGACTGCTGGGATGCTTTCCTCGCCGTGATCATGGTGGGTGTTGACTGTTTTATCCCGTTTCGAACCATTCGCCCGGCGTACCCGTCTAAATCTGTTCGCTCCCTTAAGTCCATTGATCGGAAAGCCGCTACATATAAACGGTACTGCCGCTTAAAGCGCCGCCAGGCTAGTCCCTTGTTGGTACAGAAAGCCTACCGTGACTTTCGCGACGCCCGCTCTGCCCTCACCAAGGCCCAACGCAAGTTTAAGCGCAGAAAGGAAGCTCACTTAGAGTCGCTGATAGGGTCCAATCCGAAGGCCTTCTTTGCTCACGTGAACAGTAAACGAAAGAGCAAATTCACCATCACGGCACTGGAACGCGCTGATGGTGCCCTCACTACCCATCCCGTCGAAATCGCCACCATATTCAACAGCAACTTCGCCAAAGTCGCCTCGAACTCGCTCCCCCAACTCCAACCACGATGCCCCTCTGCCCTGCCCAGCGCTACACTGACCCGGTTCTCCTGTTCGGAACTGGACGTGCTCCACCAACTCACCAGACTTCAACCCTCCAAATCGGCTGGCCCCGACGGCCTTCACCCCTACATGCTTCGCGCTCTGGCCCCGACACTGTGCGGTCCCCTGTCTACGATTTTCAACGCCAGCTTCGCTCACGGCACCGTTCCGCAAGCCTGGCGTCTGGCCCACGTCACTCCCATCTACAAGAAGGGTGGTCGCTCCAAGGCCGCCAACTACCGTCCGATTAGCCTTACCAGCGTGGTTTGCAAAGTCTGTGAACGTATCACCAAAGCCATCCTTGATGACCATCTTGCCGCCACGGACTTCGTGCACCCCTCCCAACATGGCTTTCGTGCCCGTCGCTCTTGCGAAACCAACCTGCTGGAGGCATCTCACTCGTGGGTTACTTGGCTAGATGACGGCGAGCCGGTCGACGTCATCTACCTCGATTTGTCGAAGGCGTTTGACACCATCCCAACGAAGGGCATTACTGAGGGTCTCATCAGTGCGGGCTTATCCGGCTCGGCGCTCAGCTGGTTAACCTCGTTCGTGTCCGGCCGCATGCAGCGTGTTGTCCTCAAGGGTCACTCTTCCCCGCCTCTGCCCCTACACAGTGGGGTTCCGCAAGGGTCTGTCCTGGGGCCGCTACTCTTCGGGGTGTTCATTAACTCGCTCCCCGCTGTAGTCAACGACTACCTGGTTTTATTGTTTGCGGACGACTGTAAACTCTCCCGACGAGTCTCTGGCTCGGCCGACTGCCTTGCCCTCCAGGCTGACCTGGACGCTGTCCTCGCATGGGCCGCGACCTACGGCCTCCACTTTAACGCCGGGAAGTGCGAGGTCCTGCACCTTGGAACGCGCAACCCACGCCACCAATACCATGTTGGCGGTACCCCCCTCCCGCCATCGTCGTCTGCTGCCGACCTCGGCACCCTGGTCGACGAGGACCTGCTGTTCCGCCGCCACACCTCTAAAATAGTCGGCCGCCTGAACTCGATCTCAGGGCTGGTCAAACGTAACTTTTACTTTCGCTCCCCACGGTTCATGCGTACCATTTACAACTCCCTGGTTCTCCCATCCGTCGACTTCGCGTCGATTATATGGTCTCCTCCGCAGGCGGGGCCCAAGACGTCGCTCACCAAGGCCCATAATCGCTTCACGAAACTTACCAAGGGCTGTGAGCGCCTACTCCCGGCGTGACTCTCGGCTTCGTGTCTTGCCGCCGGTCCTCCGCCATCGCGTTAACGACCTCGTTTACCTTTTCGACCTGTTCCGCGGGGCCGTCGACGCTCCGGTCGCCAAGTACTTCGCACTTGCCTCTGAGACGCGTACCCGTGGCCATCGCCTCAAACTCCGAAAACCTCGCGCCCGCACTCGCCATCGCCAGCACCACTTCACTGCCCGTGTGGTGAATGACTGGAACGCGCTCCCCCCCGCCCTCCTCGACTCTCCTGGCCGGAAGTCGTTTCGCCTCGCCGTCTCGACCTGGCTCTCTTCCGTCCCCTAACCGCCAGTGTGTGTGCCCGTGTGTCCATTAGTGTTTTTTTAATTAATTTATTTTGTTGGTTTTTGTTTTTGTTTTCTATCTGTTCATATTGTTCTTTTTTATGTGCTACTATGCTGTTTTTGTTTTTCCCATGGAGGGGGGTTGTACCCAAGCCCTGGTGGCTTCACAACCCTATCCCTCGAGTTCCACTAAATAAATAAAATAAATAAATTTTCATACTTTTCCTCTCATCCACTTTTGGTAATATTATTCGCTGACATTTTCTTTACGCGACAGAATATTGAACTATTGGGAGACTGGACATGAAATCAGAGCCAACGTTTTGTTACACAGAGGGGGCTGCTCAAAATACCTGCAGACAAAGCAAAGTTTGGCCTTTTCGAAGATAACTCTCGGTGATGTTGGCGCCATACTTCTCGTATACATCTCTTCAATGATGATTTCGTTTTTGGTAACGCTCGTCGAGTTACGACACGCTTTCAACAACTAATTAGTGGAATGTAGAGTCTAAGCTCCTGAACTGATGAACTACATCGTGAACTGTAGATGTGGAACCGCCTCTCCCGCTTGAAAAGACCAAAACATTGATTACAATTTGTTGCAAAAATACTTGTTGGAATATTTTTTTAATTAGTGTTTCTAGTTTACAATAATCGTTGAAATCTTACGCAATAGTTGATTTTATAAAAGAGGAGGGGCTTATAGAGAAAATGTTGCCCTCGACGTCATTTTCTACGTCATCTCGCAAGAGCGAATGTAAGCCGACCATGTCATTAAAGCATAGCCCACTCGATCACGTTAGCTGCTCCAGCAACAAGCTTGATCGAGGGGAGTATACTTAAAATTAACACTTTCTTAAGTTAATAACGTTGAGCCTTGGCTACTTAGGTTTATTCACATTCATTTTAAAATTAAGATTATGAATGTAAATCAGTGTTGAATTGCGTGGTTTTCAGACTAGGAGGATTCGTACCATTTATACCAGGAGGCCGGGCTACTCGGCGTACCAAGTGCAGCATCAAGTAGCCTTTCCTCCTGGTGTAAATGTTATCAATCCTCCTAGTCTGGAAACTAGGTCACGTGACTTACGGACGAAGCAACATTCGAACAAGATGGCCAAGTTTTATTTTATAAAATCAACTATTAAATCGACATAGTGGATAGAAACACTTTGAAAATTATAAAACATATCATTCGACACTGTCCTTATATTAGAGCGGGAATGGGTGACTGCGCGTGTTAGTGGCTTATAAATAAATTAGAATCAGAGCGGGGAAAAAATTGGCCATATGTCTAATCAGCGCCACTAGCGGATGGTCTGAAACCTACTCCCATAGAGTCTAGGTATATTTAAGCGGGTTTGCAGAATTTCCGTCAGATGGCGCGGCGTTCGAGTCACCGGGCGGAAATTCTGCAAACCCGCTTAAATATACCTAGACTCTATGGGAGTAGTTTTCAGACCATCCGCTAGTGGCGCTGATTAGACATATGGCCAATTGGAAGCAAAAACCGCCATAAATCACATCGTTTTGGAGCTTTCCTCATTAACTAGCGACATCTGTGACTATTTAAAAAATTTCATTCATATAAAATTGTAAATCAAACTCTTATTTCTTTTTATAACAAATCAAATCTCGGAAACTACGATTATTTATTTTTAACATTTTAAAAATTTCAACATCTTTCAAAATGGCTGCCCAAAAACTAAGAAATAGGTCCTGATGGACAACTCCCGATTGTTTGCTGATAATATTAAGTGTATTAACATTTAGTGTCGTATTAAGCGTATTAACATTTAGTGTCGTATTAAGCGTATTAACATTTAGTGTCGTATTAAGCGTATTAACATTTAGTGTCGTATTAAGCGTATTAGCATTTAGTGTCGTATTAAGCGTATTAACATTTAGTGCCGTATTAAGCGTATTAACATTTAAGCAAGTAGTCCACTTAGCCTTGCGTAACCGTATCGTTACCGTTTTAAGTTCGTAAATCATCCGAAAGAGGGCGCCCATTACCTAAGTCCGAAAGCATCGTTCAAGAAACGCTATCAGATGGCGTTCTGTACGTATTTGGATACGTGACGTTACGTTAACGGTACGGTTTCACAAGGCTTAGTGGACTACTTGCTTTAGTGTCGTATTAAGCGTATTAACATTTAGTGTCGTATTAAGCGTATTAACATTTAGTGTCGTATTAAGCGTATTAACATTTAGTGTCGTATTAAGCGTAAGCCATGTTCATACTTGTCACCTTGAACCCGTTTTAAACCGTTAAATAGTAATCGCATTTTCTCTTGAGATTTCTATAACTAACAACCAAATTTTACATTTTGACCATTCAAAACCTGCTGAAAAGGGTTTCAAAGTGTCAAACCTGAACAAAACTATATTGATTCATTCACTTTGCCACTGTACAATTGGTAATATTAATCACATATAAATCAAAATCATTGTTTTTGTTGTAGTTTTCTCGAAAATAAAACTATTAAAATAAACTATTTGTAAGACGTGAGGATTGTTAAATTTAAAGCAGGATGGCCAACCTTTTCGGCTAAAGGGCCAAATTCGAAGTATGTCGCTTGCGAGCACGTGTCAAGTGTACTTTGGTATTTGGGTTACGCGCGTCATGCTAATAATATAAAATACCCGTGGACCGATCTACTACTAGTTCGAGAACGACAAGCGAGAATTGACTACACTCGGTTTTGCAGTCCATCTTCCTATTTAGTCTGTACTAAGCCTTTGACAGCACCTCACCAGTCGTCACCTTACTAAAATCTACCAAGTTTCACCTTCGTCACTCCATGACAAGCTCTAAGTAACCAGTGACAAATTTATGGAACATATCTTATGAACTTATGTATTTGAGAACTTAAAATACGATAGGAAATGTCCTCCACTTATGGAACATATCTAGTGAACTTATGGTACCTATAGACTTGCTTTGTAGCTCTTGGAGTTGACTATGACGCCATATTGTATATCTTCTCATTTGAAAAACATTGAAAAGCTCATTTTTGGAAGCATATTTGTGCGGGAAGGGATAGATTTAATTTTAGAAGTAGGAATGGAGAACAGAGTAATCTGGGTGCGCGTCTAGATCCAGGACCCCCTTCCCCGGTACGGAGGGGGGATGAAAGAAGAGGCGGGAGGGTCATAGCTGCAGAGGTAAAAAGGAATTACGTATTTTTCGCCGTCCCCGTCAGCAACGTCATCAAAACGTAGTTTAAGTCAGCCAATAAGATAATTTAAACTTTTCGTTACGTGTTGGAGGTAGGTGCTCTATACTGGGTGGTCTATGAGTCGGACCGTAGCCTACGTTAATCAAGGCCCGCGCATAGCCTTCTGGCTATGGGCGGCATTGAAAGGACGCGCCAGCTTGTTTCCTGCGCTTGATTCTCGGATGGTGGCGCTTTTAGATAGTAAATGTTAAGGGATCTTCCATTTATTTGAATTTGTAGAGCGGGAAGATTAGAGGGATCATGCATAAAATTGTTTTGACTAAAATATTTTTTATATAAGGAAACTATGGGGCGCCGTTTCGGACAAAATTCACATAAAATGGATATCAATAATTTAAGAACGGACATCAATAATTTAAGAACGGATATCAGTAATTTAAGAACAGATATCAATAATTTAAGAACGGATATCAATAATTTAAGAACGGATATCAATAATTTAAGAACGGATATCAATAATTTAAGAACGGATATCAATAATTTAAGAACGGACATCAATAATTTAGGAATGGACATCAATAATTTAGGAATGGACATCAATAATTTAGGAATGGACATCAATAATTTTAGAAAGGACATCAATAATTTAGGAACGGATATCAATAATTTAAGAACGGATATCAATAATTTAAGAACGGATATCAATAATTTAGGAACGGACATCAATAATTTAAGAACGGATATCAATAATTTAAGAACAGATATCAATAATTTAGGAACGGATATCAATAATTTAGGAACGGATATCAATAATTTAGGAACGGACATCAATAATTTAGGAACGGACATCAATAATTTAGGAACGGACATCAATAATTTAGGAACGGACATCAATAATTTAGAAACGGACATCAATAATTTAGGAACGGACATCAATAATTTAGGGACGGACATCAATAATTTAAGAACGGAAATCAACAATTTAGGAACGGATATCAACAATTTAGGAACGGATATCAATAATTTAGGAACGGACATCAATAATTTAGAAACGGTCATCAATAATTTAGGGACGGACATCAATAATTTAAGAATGTACATCAATAATGGACAAATTTGTGGTTTGTGTTGTTTCTCTTGGCTATATCATCTTACCTAAACTTGGATAAGGACGACTTACCACGTCGGCCTCCCTTTAAATACTAACACCTTCGATAGTCAAGCACAAAACAAAACCAACTACCACTCTAAGTTCACGAAATTAACTTATTATCATTAATCATTCAAATACTAATAATAAATTGTAATCATTAATTTACCATTTACTTATTTACATAAATTTACATAGTACAAAATATTTATATTGACCATACCATGAGTTGTACCATAAAATTGTTTGTTGCGTCGAGGGGTTGGCCACTCCGATGGTCGCGCAAAGTAAAAACAAATAAACCGAAAAGTGAAAAACACGGTAGAAATGGAATCGGATGGGGAAAGCTTTACCTTTCAGTGTATTGTCATACTTTAACGGGTTAAAACTTAAGCAAAGAAAGAGAGGTACACTGGTAAGCGGCGCCGGCCGGTCTACCGTCGAACAATGCCCAAAGGTGGTCTAATTACAATTTTAACTAACCTATGTTAACATCTACGCCTTACAATTTTAACTAATCTATGTTAAAATGTGTGCATTACAGGTTTTATAAAAAAGTGTAAAGTTATATATCAGTCGCGTTCCTCTCTCTAACACTACAAATTTCAGTGAAAACAGTTTAACGTTTTGTTAAGTTACTTTCCGAAACATTTTCGGGAATTTTTTATGGTTTTGTGAAACCTTTGGTCAGTGAAAACCAGCCTTTATTATTCGGAAATTTGGTTCGTGCAAACCAGCCTTTTAGAACCTAGAGAGAAAAATACTTTCCCACGCTATGTAGTTTACCCGTACTTTAAAACTTCGGTTGCAGTTGAACAGATTTTTTCCCACGATTTTGCAAGTTTCCACCAGGGCGACCGAGCAGTACCGCTTAGCAACTATATACTGAAGAAAGGTCATTGCGTCTTGGATCTTTGACTTAGCTAAGCAAACTTAACTGTAAGAGTTTTTCAGTTATTTCTAGAAGTACAGGAATTAACCTGATGGACTCCAATAGACGAGATACATTAGATCAGTCAGTTTTAAGAGAAACTTTACAAAGTATAATTGCTATCGGAAGTGAAAGACTATTAGAGACGCTGAATTCTAATGTAACGGCTTTACCCGTACCAAATCGTGGGAATGCCGTTGATAGAAATTCAAGTGAAGGAGCGATTGGGACTGAATTAAGATGTGTATTTAGGCCTAATACGAATCGCGAACTCGATAATTTACCAGTACCAAGGCAGCAACCTTCACCAGAAGTACGGACAAGGTCACACGTATCGCGAGTCCCGAGTTTCAATTTTACGATGAGTTCTAAGACTACAAGGAAAAGTATTGCTAGGTAATTATGGTACTGTTTTAAATATTAGAAGTTGAATAATTGAAAAATAATATTTACAGGAAGAAAAACCAAAAGGATGAGGCTTCCTTTCAAAAAGAGGTGGTTCTCTTAGATGGTCCTAGCTGTGAGACCGTGCCAAAAGGATCTAGGAAACTTGAGTTGCATAAAGCCGGACTTATTGTGGATGCGATGACCTTTAAAAAGTCCTGGACACAGGATCAGATATTACAAGAGATTCGAGACGAATTTCATGAGAAAATCAACGATGATACCGAGTTGGTAACTTTTTTATACGTGCTAACATGAGTTAATAATATGCTAGCTCCCTATAAGTTACTCAGACTCCATTGGCGTAGTGCATCCATCGATTTCTTCCAACTTCGTGCGGGGAAGGGGGAGGCGGGAAAAAAATCCGAATGTTGCGCTCACTCTTGTCGAAAAAACTCCCTCTTGTCGAAAAAACTCCCTCTTTTCTGTCTGTTTTGATCTAATTTCCTTGAATAATGCCGTTCTGTTTAAAATACATTTGTCTCAAAAATTAGAGAACGATCCCATTGCGAATTAAAAAATCCAATCCATCGAGTTAGGTCTGGACTGTTTAATTAACAGAGATCCGAGGCTTCCGACTATTGAATGAAATATTCGGCTGCTTAAATAACTCTAATACCATTCGTTAGCTCCCACTGCACGCACTTCCGGGGAAAAACCGGAAAGAACGGTAAATAAAATTTTCGTTCAAGCAGATCCTCCTTGGTTCAAGTGGCGGCCGCAGAGTGTCGCATATAGTTGGGAAGCCGGCGGCCCGGGAGAAAACGCGGGAGTATAAAAATGAATTGCCTGAAGGACCTAGCATATTATTAACTCATGGTACTAGCTAAAACGTAACCAGGAGTTCATAAAACGGGGAAGTGGCAAAATAAGGCTTTCTCCATAACCTCTTGAAGCTTTATGGCAGACTCAATAGTCATAGACTAGTACCGAAACCGAAAAGGCTTGACATATTATGAAGTTATGTTCAACACTTTTCCTTGCCCTAACAGCTAGAGTATATAGATACTTGCTTAAGTTGCTTATACATATCCTGCTATTGTAGTAACTGTGTCTGTAATGTGTAGCTGGGTTGGTGTACAGACCGGCGGCCGAGTCTTGGAAAAAGGGTCATCTTTAGACGCGAAATATTTCCTCTGTTTTAAGCATAATGACTCAATTGCACGAGTTTATTGCTTTCTTGTTATTTTTGCAGCCTTGAATTATTAGTTCCATGCAGAAGCCGCCTAGTGAAACCGAAGCTTGGAAAAGGCATGGTCGTATCTGGCGCTACAATTTCTACTATTTGGAAGCAGAGGGTTTTGTACGTCCGCCCATCAAGAACTATTCTGTCTAAAAGCGACGAAGATATTGTATCTGACGAGGAATTACCAGATATTAACACATGTACTTCGTCCGAAAATAATATTGTCGCTAAATCTCACGATGAAATGGACCAAGATCTTGAAACTGAACCACATGTGCAAAGCGGAACAAATCAATCGAATACTGAAGCACGCCTCGAATTTCCTCTGTTGCCATCATGTTCCACTACTAGCCTGCCGCAAGATTTGCCATCAACTTCTTCCGGAGTTAACAATGAACAATCTTTTTACACATCAGATATGTATACTGAATTTCTTGGTTTTATAAGCGACGATTTTTACTCATCTGAAGATGCCGTTGGCCCTGAAGAAGAGGAGCTCTTAAACCCGACTTTCTCATGCGGTGGTTCAAATGTAGAGAATTCGAATGTAGAAGATGAAGTTGAAATTTCCGCTTCAGAAATTTTAAAAGATCTCGCCCAACAAATTAATTGCGAGAAAATATCTCTCTTCAACACAAATCGTAGAAGAATTTTAGTTGGCGCATTAAGGGGATTTAAAAAGAAAGGGTTTAGACCAGAAAACAAAATTTCCGTGTGTTTTTCTGACGATTTGCATACCGCCAAAGGAGCAATTGACGCTGGAGGACCGAAACGGGAATTTCTGCGCCTTCTTTTAAAGGACCTTCTTTCAAGTCATATTTTCTGTGGAACTGAAAACTGCAAGTACCTCAACATGAGTCTGCCAGCTATGAAAGAGGATTTATACTTCTATGCAGGAATGGCGGTTTCGCTTTCCCTTATTCATGGAGGCCCAGGGCCATGATGTTTTTCACAAACGACATACAAGTCGTTGTTTGAAGACCCATCTAAAATCCCATTAAGCATTCAAGATGTCCAAGATTTTGATCTTGGCGATAAACTATATCGATTTCAGAATTGCCAAACCCTAGAAAGCCTGCAGAAAGCCGGGGAAGAACTGTCAGAATTAAGATATTTTTCTGGAAGCAGCAAAGCAATTCTAAGACTAGAAGATAAAGACGAAATATTAAATGACCTCTTGCGTGGGTGTGTTCTAATTAGGTGCTCTGAAGCACGTTCAAGATTCATTGTTGGACTTGAAACCTTGAATTTGTACGACATGATTAAGAGGAATCCCAAATCCTTCGAAAGTATATTTTGCTCCACTGAAGAATCGTTAACTGCCGCAACGTTTCTGAGATTGTGTGGAGTCATTAATTATTCCGAAAGAGGCAGCAATCAATTTGAAAAGGAAGTTGATACAATGACTTTCTTTCGAGAATACATCTATGACATGGAAGAAAATCCTTACGCTCTACAGCTCAAAGATGTTTTAATTTTTACCACTGGAATGGATGGCGAACCACCCTTGGGATTTGACGTTACACCATCCATAAATTTTATTCATACTGATGGTAAGTACCCAGAAGCAAGTACCTGCTCCTTGCAGTTAAGTCTCCCTACTATCCATAAATCATACGACGAATTTAAAACAAACATGGATTTCGCCTTACTGAATACCTATGGATTTGGAAAATTCTGAAAAAAAGTTGTAAAAAGTAAACAACGGAAAGATAGTTTTGGTTTTCTCACTTGTTTAGTTTTCATTTGGCCCGAGCAAGGACCCGTTTTCGTTTAAAAAATAATTTTAATCATCTTTATTCTTATTTGAAAAATTAGTATTCCCAATTAGTAAATCCCAATAAAAATACATCCATTTAAAAATGACCAATGCCCAAAAATATTGTCAAGGTAAAAATATTATTTGTACGTCAACAAGTGTATTTGACTTTCATAAATGTAGTTATCTTTAGAATAAAAACGTCTTCATATAACAATCACATGTCTTTTTTTCCCCCTGTAACAAATTTGTTCACCCTTATCACATTAGAAGGGGTAGGTTCAGGTTTATCCGAGTAAGTCAAACTAATATAATTTTCTATAAATTAATAACCCCTTAAGACATGTGAGTATCAGTAAAAATCACCGGAAATATTTTATTGCCACATTTAAAATCGGCCACCAATGTCAACCATTTCCTACCATTTTCTCGTTCCTTCGTGTTTGAGTACGTCCCTAATGGCCAGCGGAGCGCAGTAGCCGAACCGAAAGAAGACTCGAAAGTATTTATAGTTGGCTCTACAAGAACAACACAGAATAGTTTAAACATTTCCCCGTGATTCCATTCTTTCGCCAGGCTAACTATTACTGCCGCGAGAGGGTTTCGAATCAGAAAATCCCGATACGTTTCACTTGTCGTATGCAAGTAGTATTATACTATTAGGCCTCATTCACACCAACTGACCTTTGTCGTTGCGACCGCCGGGTCAAAAGTCGGACGGAAGTATCGTTTCCCAAAATTCAATGGAATGTTCAGACGTCTTCCGACGCGACACAGCGCGGTTACGTCTGAGCATTCCAAGGAAATTTGGGAAACGATAGGTCCGTCCGACCTTTGACCCGGCGGTCGCAACGACAAAAGTCGGTTGGTGTGAATGAGGCCTTAAAGGTATATCCACTCTACAGTTGGTTTGCAAGCTTTGCTCGCGCGCTTCGCTCACACTGTTCGCTTATCTTGTACGCGTCCTATCTACACATAAGGTTTCTAGAGAGCGCAGACGCCACGCCTATACATTTTAAACCAATGAGAAGATCCTTCTATGGTGACGCGTTCAGGCAACCGGGCATAGTACTAGCCACCAAAGAATAAATTAACGATGAACAATAAATTTCTCATATGTTCTTTTGTTTATACGGATTTTTCTATGGCTTTATAAAAGGAGCTAGAAAATCACAAAATTATTTATTTATAACTGCATTCTATGATTTCTGTACCATTTTGATCTAATATGAGTTCTACTTCTCACAAAAAATTAATGACGTAATTCAACAGCTCATCTGATTGGCTGCAGGGTCGCGAACGACGCGAAAATCTTTGGCATTTCAAAGATTTTCGCATCGCTCGGCGTAAGAAGCGAGCGAAGCGTGCGAACAAAAATACAAAATTTCTAGGTGTGGACGGGAAGCGTAATGCGCGCGCTAAGCGAGCGAACTCGCGAAGCGAAAAAAAACAGTGTGGACTTGCCTTTACGCTTTAATTACTTTTACGGAATTACGTACTGAACTTTTGTTTTACGGGACAACCAGGAGGAGATTCTGTCTGCAGACTTTAAACATGAAGTATTGAATTCCACCGAGCTAAAAAAGTTGTCAGTTATTTTTAGAATATGTAACCACATCAAAGTTTCAAACCACCCGAAAATATTATGGCATAAAAATTTTAAATTCTCCTTAGGTTAATAAACTTTTCCTTTAAAATTTTAGTTAAAAATAATCCCCAAGGTCACTAGCAAAGTACATAGAAAGATCCAGAACATTTTCATATGCCCTATGTCCCCCTTTGGACTGTATAAGTTAATAAATTTGACCCTGAAAAAAGGAGCAAAACAGAAACATAAAATAACCCCTCTAGCTTGGTAAGCCTAAGAAAATCACATCCACGTGCTAAATGACATTTCCTCAGAATAATGGTGTATATAGAATAATGTAACTCAAGTTGATTTATTTGTAATTGTTGGCTTTCATATGTAACTGCTTGTATTTTAATCACAAATGTTTTCCTTGTAAAACATTTAATCACTGCCCATTAATTTAAACCTTAAAAATAGTTTAAAGGAAACGTTCCATGTTAGAATTCTTTTGACTTTATTCGAAAGAGCACATAAAATAATGAATATTACAAATTGGAACCGCGTGTCTATCTACAATATTGATGAAGATAAAAGCAATTAAGTTCTCTTAATGAACCCTACGGGTTAGTATTCCCTACGAAAAGGTTGAAATAGTTGTATTGGACTATACCACCTGACGGATTCGTCCAATTGGATTCGAGAGCCCCGTTTCGTCATCGTCATAATTAAGCCGACTTTTAGGATCCAGTCAGTAATCTTAATCGCTTATATCTTCTTTAATATTGTAGTTAGACACGTGGTTCCAATCTGTTATATTCATTATACGCTCTTTATAATCAAAGGCAGTAAAAACAGATGGCATTTATGTAACAACTGAAAATATGTTAATGATAATAAATTTTCCAATTCATAGTTTTTAATGAAGGTACCAATTATTTAATTGATTCAAGACCCGTAAATAAGTGTTGATTCCGTGGTTTCCATCTTCGGCAATAGGACTTATTAACTGTTGAAGGTGTTGAGATTGTTCCGGAGTCAAAATTATTCTACAATCCTCAACAACAACATTGTTATTGGTTTCGATAGGAGTAGTAAGAACATCTTCGGTTCCATATAATGCTGGATGAGTAGCATAATCTTCGTTTTGAACTTGATCATCGAATGAGTTCATAGCCCAAAGTTGATTTGGAGAATAAGCGTTTTCCGTGCTTAAAGAATGGTGATTCCACGAATTAACAAGAGTCCTACTAGACGCTCTGATTCTTGGTAAAAATGTGTAGTGCAAACTAAATAAATGACATTCGTTGTGCGCGTCCAACATGCCATTCTCTTCCATAAACATGAAAATGCTTTTATAGTAGGCAGAAACTACTCTATTAACTTCTCCCCAAAGTCTCTCTATTCTTTGGTTATGCACAGATAATCCAGCAATGAAACTTCCTCTATTAAGGCCTCTATTTTCTATCATGTATCTTGCAACTTGTACATTTTCAGTTCCCTTATCACCTCTCACACGTAGCGGCAATCCATGTTCACGTACCCCTTCCATGAACAACTGAAGGACACTATGAGCCCTGTTATTAGTTAAACATTCTAAATATATGATCCTTCTACTGTATCCATCAATGCATCCATGAAAGACGATCCGCCATGAAATTAGTTTGTGGTTACTGTCTATGTGCCTGCAAGTATCGTTTAAAATATTTCAACAATTGTATATGTTCAGGTTATTTCTGATAAGTCCACCTTAAAATTTAAGGGAGGGTTCTTTGAGTCAAACTGAACAGCAATGGTCAAAGAATAAGGGTTGTACAAAAATTTTCTATGGAGAGATGGACCCAAAAATAGGAAAGAACGATTTTCACTAAGCAGCATTATTCCAGCTCGTTTAATATTAATCGATAAATTAATCAAATTTCAACCAAAGAATATTATTAAACTGTTAAAGGGAGGGTAAAAATAATAAACGATTTCAATCGATTGTTCTATACTAATTATAAGACCTAAATTCATAGTGAAACAAAGAAAATACCCCTCGAACCAAAATATTGACAGTTTTGGAAAGATCCCGGTCTAATGGAATAAGGCCAGGTACTTAATGTTTCTCTATAGGTTTTAATTAGTAGAGGAATCGATAAAAATCACTTTACTTTCCTTTTCATACACTCTTCACTTGCACGTTAACATACAGGATGTTTCATAAAGGCTTTGTTTGTATCGAGAAAATGTGGTTGATTTTTATTCAAAAGCTCTATGAATATTACCACAAGGGATATGATCTCCTTATGATATTACTAGTGTTTGTAAATTTTTCCGCAAATCAGAAAATATAAGAGCAGCAATTAAGCGAGCTTTGAGCCAATTTTCGAACTTAAAAAGATTTAATTTATAAACAAGTTTGTTTCAGACTAGTTTGTTCTCTTAATGGTTAGGTCTCTCTAACGCCTTCAACGTTCCTAAATTATAAGCTTTTGCTATAGGGAATAGGGGTCACTAGACTATTGCGTTCTAGGAGAATTTTTTCATCATTCCGAATTCACCAAAAACAAAGTGACAAAATATTGTGAAGGAATATGCAATTGAAAAAAGTATTTTTAAGGTTTAACTTAGGGCTGTGCGAATAATCGAGGACTCGAATATTATTCGCCGGTTTCGAATCGATTATTCGAATCGGCGAGTCGAATATTGGATTTTTGAAATCGCCGATTATTCGAAATTTTGAATGATAAATGGAAAGAAATATCGAATAATCGAAGTGGATTCGAATATTGATTTAAAAAAATGCGAGGAAAATTCGAGGAGATACCGTGTTCTCTATAAATATTTTATTATAGATGGAAGCTGTTGTCAGTGTTGCAGTTACTTTTCAACTTGTTAAATTGGGTTTTCTTCATTTTCCCCACGCTTCAAAGATAAGACAAACCGGGAAAGTTTTGGTTTTGTGTTTTTGACTTTGGATAAGTTTTAGTTTGGTTTCACTCTTAAAGATTATTCGAGTTTTGTTCGATTATTCGACTTTGTTTTCAAATATTCGACATTTTTTCGATTATTCGCCTTTTTTTCGAATATTCGAGGTATTATTCAACTATTCGTAAAATATTCGATTTTTCGATTAATCGAATCGGGTTTCGAATAGTGATTTACTATTCGAATTGTATTGGAACCGAACTCAAAATCCACTATTCGCACACCCCTAGTTTAACTTATAATCGGGAGCTAACAGTTGGCCAAGGGGTAGAGATAGTCTGACGTCATTCAGCCCTCTGCCTGGTTGGAGTATCTGCATCCAACCGTTAAGAGGGATAGCAACACCAGTAAGAGATAGACGGGTGTGACATTTCAAGGTCACAACTGTTAGTTCCCTATACACCTGTCCACGTAACGTAATTTTCAAACTGCCCCTAAGCGTGAAGCAATTTTTTTAGATTTTATTATAAACCACAATATTCAAATCCTATTAATTTCGCTTAATCAGCAAACTCTCTTCTATTGGTCTCTTCCGGAAATCATTTAATATAGCTCAAAAATTTCATAGAACAAGCCTCATTCTTTTTAAGGGCCTTTTAATTTATGAGACTTATTATTAGACTTATTAGAAACATTCTCATTCTGCATAATAACAGGGACCCTTGAAATATGGTCAATATAAAATCGTAAATAAACAACAAGCTTTAAGCTTTTTCCTTTCTAAAGCTTTTTATAGAAATGCCGATACAGCTGCTTACCACAATGCATTAGCTCCTTGAACACTATATCGCCGCCTCCTTATGGAGTTTCTGCGCCTCATAGCACGTCCAACAGGATCTAATTCATTTAGTCTTTCTCGGATGCGCCATCTTGGTACACGAATACCTTGTGATCGGAGGCCCCCGATCACATATGTTTCGGGTTTGGGTTTGGGTTTGTCGTTAATATGGTTGAAATGTGCTGATCCAGTTGTTCATTTGATATCTCAACATTTTCGTTGTTAATTGACAACAGTTCTCGGTGGCGAAATAAAGTTCTTACGTTTAACCCCAGAAATGATGCAGTTCTTCCCCAGTTGAATCCAAGGTCGTTCCTACAATACAATATTTCTTCCCTAGTCACTTGATAAAGTGGCCTTCCAACACTTCCATCGTGTATAACGGGGCACACATATGGATCGTCTTCCGCGGCTTCCACAGACAACACTTCCTCTAGTGATTAACAAGAACAGCCAAAGTCTCGTAAATGTTATTAATATGAGCAGCTAGTGATTCAAATTCATTTGTCACACGATCTGGGTCTGCAAGAGCGTTATTTTCCAGAACGGTTATAATCGCTGATAATATGCCGCAATGACCCTGCAACCTCCTGTGATAGATTTCCAATAGATTAAATCGGAACTATAACGATTTCTTGCAGCCTCTTCAAACAGTGACGTAGCTCATTGAGATATTCTTGAACTTCATTCGCATAAATATTGTGCAATAGAGTTACGAAAGTTAAAATATAAATGAAAGGTTTCATTTTAATAGATGAAGTCAACGGAGTTCTTAAATCTTCAACCGAATGAATCATTTAGCGATCTTCTATTTCGAGCAATGTTCGTTTTAAGGTTGAACTAAAACTATGCATTTCAACAGGGGTGAAGGATTAGGGGAACTCTATTGTGGGGACATTTGACTTACGAGAGAGAGCGAGCAAAGACTGGAGGGCCGACATTTCCCTACCCCTATCAACTGGGCAAAATAAAGGGCTCTACCTGGTGGTAGACAAGCGAACTACTCCATTCTT